>CM077264.1:981235-1336235 GCA_039654775.1 Spinibarbus caldwelli
TTTAATACATGAGTTTCACAATTTGAGTTGAATTACTGAAATAAATGAACTTTTCCACGACATTCTAATTTATTGAGATGAACCTGTATAAATTGAGCGATTTTATTCAAATCAAAATTATTGTAGTGTTTCAGAAATGTTGCACACTGAAAAAATTATTTCTTACTCAGCATTTTGAACTTGTCCAATCATCTTAACATATATTTGGAGAAAGAAAATTTGTTATATTATGGTTAAGATATTAAGTCTTGTGTTTGGAAATTAAATTAAATAAGTTTATGCTTGAAGCAAGAAAATATCTACCAATGGGATTAAAAAAAAAAAAAAATCTTATTTTCCCTTTGAATTATTATTATTTATTTTTTTCCCTCACTGGCAGATATATTTTTTCTTGTTTTAAGCATAAACTCCATTTGATCACATTTTCAGAAAACTAGACTTAAAATCTTAAGTCGCTGTGCTTCTCATATATTCAATTCAGTTTCAATTTCAATTCAATTAAATTTCCACTTTATTGTTGGAATTTCTTCCAAAAATTGTCTCGCATCCCATCGCGTTTACTGTCTAACATTAATTCAGAGCAGTACACATTACACAATACAACACACACTCACACAAAAGTACACATTGGTACACATTGGTATATCCTGATTTAAGAATGTTTAGGTATTTATGTTGGAAATTAAAATGTGTTATTAAAATTACTGATGCACAGTGTAGGATAATAAAAAAAATTACTGTAGTACAATAATGCATTTTTTATCTGTAATGTAAATGAAAGATGACTGAAATACAGTGCCCTCCAAAAGTATTGGAACAGTAAAGACAAAATTGCTCTGTTGGCTGTGGAGTCAAGACATTTACAAATATGATTAAAAGATGAATATGAGACAAAACTACAGAATGTCACATTTTATTATTGGGTGATTGAACACAGATGTTTTACCAGCTAAGAAGTTCAGCACTTTTAGAGTTTCATCCCCCTATCTGATGTGAGCATAAGTATTGGGACAGTTGCCTCACAGGTCTTTCTAAGTGATCAGCTGTGTCCTGTTGCATTCATTCTTCAGATATTAAAAGCAGGGAATGTGTCGAATCAGTTATATCCATTACTTCTGCATTCTGAATCTTGCATTCGATGATGACACACACAAACCAGGATGAAGATGAGGGAGCTGACTTTGAGAGAAAAGCAAGCAATTTGGATGCTATAAGAAAAGAGGAAGTCAATTAGAGTTATAGCAAAAACAAAGGGCATGGAGAAATCAAGAGTTTGGAAACCACCAGCGACACCAGCAACCAACAACTACCTGATCGGCTGAGAAAACAACAGTAGTTGATGACAGACAAATCATAAAAGCTGTGAAAATAAACCCTAAAAGATGTGTCTGTAAAATCACCAACAACTTCCAGAAAGCTGGGGTGATGCTCTGACAATCTACTGTCCTCAGGAGACTTTGACACAGAATTACAGATGCTACACAGCAAGATGCAAACCTCTGACCAGCACCAAAATAGAAAGGCAAGATTAGAGTTTGCAAAAAAGCACAAAGGTGAGCCAGAAGAGTTTTGGAACTGTTTATGGACCGATGAGACAAAGATGAACCTTTATCTAAGTGATGGGAAAGCAAAAATGTGGAGAAAAAAAGGGAACTGCAAATGATCCCAAGCATACAGCCTCATCTGTAAAGCATGGTGGAGGTGGTGTCATGGCATGGGCATGTATGGCTGTCTCTGGAACAGGCCCTCTCAACTTTACTGATGACTTAATGTATGATGACAGTAGCAGAATGAATTTGGAAGGGTACAAAACCATCTTGCTTACCAATATTCAAGAAAATGCCACCAGATTCATTGGGAAGTGCTTCATATTGCTTCAGGACAATGACCCAAAAGACCCTGCCATTTCAGTCAAGGAATTTATAAGGGCAAAGAAATGGAAAGTCTTAGATTGCCCAAGTCAATCTCCAGATTTAAATCCGATTGAACATGAATTTTACCAGCTGAAGAGGAGATTAAAGGCAGAAACTCCCCAAAACAAGCAACAATTGGAATTGGCTGCATTAAAGGCTGGGAAAAGTATTTCAAAGGATGAGACCAAGAGTCTGGTGAAGTCTATGGGTCACAGACTCACTGCTATGATTGTGCGCAAGGGATCTGCAACTAAATAATAGCTTTTCATCTTTTGTATCTGCCTTATATTCAACTGTTCCAATACTTATGCTCACATCAGATAGAGGGATGAAACTCTAAAAGTGCTGAACTTCTTAGCTGGTAAAACATATATGTGTTGAATCACCCAGTAATAAAATGTGACATTCTGTAGTTTTGTCTCATATTCATCTTTTAATCATATTTGCAAATGTCTTTACTCCACAGCCAACAGAGCAATTTTGTCTTTACTGTTCCAATACTTTTGGAGGGCACTGTATGTATATAATGTAACATAAACATAATCATATCAATATTAATTAACGTGTCCGTCTTTAGCATCAGAACATTACATAAAGCAACCATCATTTCATAGTACACTTTGTATTCAACAGCTTCTTGTGTACTTGGACAAAACAATCTACAAAACTGAAATAAAAGTTTATATATATATATATATATATTCTTTATATATAAAGAATTATATTGATTTAATCTATTCAACATTTTCAGATGATTCCACAAGAACTTTGCTCCTTTTGCATTGGAGAAATTAGATCAATGACTGTAATTCGATTTGGATCCCAGACAGTCTTCAAGGCTGCTTGGCACCATGCCAGGTTTTCTTCAGTGGATGACCTTGATGGTCAATCTTCTTCACTCTCCCAACATTGACCATTACTCTCAGAACCACTCTCTGATACTCAGATAGATATTAAGGGTATCTAGAGGCCTTCTTTAGATCTCAGCTGAGATAGACACCATGTCCAAGCATGCCATCAGAAGATTGCTGAAAACCCTGTGTGAAGATGTTTAGCGTAGCCTGTATGGATGTGCCATGATACATTATATAGACTTTGCCTTATTCTGGAGCTGTATAAGTCTCGAGGCATGGTGGAGCACCTGCACCCAAGTCCTCTTCTGCCCACATGTTTGCACCCGGACCACAAATAATAGTATAAGATATTAGTGAAAACAAAATGGGAGATAAAATGATATGTGGGAAATGCTTATAAAATAATGTATGAATAAATATATTTTAAGTATATATTAAAAATATATATTTGATTGAATAGAGGATTTATAATCAAGCACCATATATTTTGACAAAAATAAATCGACTTACTGCTGATGTTGCTTCTAACACTGAATGCAGACCCTCTGAAAGCAGATTTATGAACTGTAAGATAATTCAGGTTGGGTCCACAACGGAAATTACTTTAGCAAAAGAATAAGCTTACACTTTCCCTTTATCTTGATAAACTCTAATATGAATGATTACATTTATATGTGGACTTTCTGCTATAAATTCTATAAGATTGTGTTGTTTCTTTGTATTCTTCAAAAGCAAAGAGACCCATATGATTATCCAAGCCCAATATATTGATAAGTCTGAAGTAAACAGGGTGTGATTTGTGTCATTGTTACAGGTTTAATTATTTTTTATCAAACTGGAATCAAAACAAGCAGAAACTGCATTTATATGCTAATGTTTTTTTTTCTTTCTCTTTTATCATAATATTAAAATGTATAATATATTACATGTTTCATTCAAACTGTAAAAGACAAAAGTATTAACTTTCTCTCCCAGTTTATTCCATTTGAAAAAATAAAAATAAAAATAAAAAAAATCAAGTGTGCCGTACAACAATTTTAAGTTTCAATTTTACTTTGCAGGTCTGTTTTCCTGTAAATGCTCCACCTAACTGGAAACTATTGACAGATGGAGTCTAAAATAGTCACAGTAACGCCCAAGGCTCAAACAGTTGCATGACTGTGTGTTGAGTTAATCAGGTAAATACTAATCACTGTTTTAAAGACTATTTTCATCTTCATGCACACAGAGGAGGGTGATCTTTCATGAGGGATCACAACTGACATAATTAAAATACAAACAAATGCAAAATAAACGATACTAAAAGAACTGGAAAATAATGTACCTGTCACATGTTTTAGTTCCTATTTGTCCTTATTTGGTTTAGTTCCTGTTCTTCAATTCAAGATTTTTATTTGTCACATACACGATTATATAGAGATATAACCAGCAGTGAAAAGTGAATCCGGTCCGCTCCATGGACAGTGCAAATATTATCAAATACAAACACAGAGGAAATACACATAAATAGGTATAGATAAAATGAAATACAGTAAAGAATAAAATTTAAAGAACAAAATATAAAATAAAAATAAAATAAAATGTGCATGACAGTATACTGTAGACATAAATATTAAGATAAGCAGGAATGTACAAGAGAGGAATGTGCAAACAGGTTGTACATGGTTGTCATGTAGCACCAATACAGAAAGTGTTGTGTGCAAAAACACTGTCAGTATGAAGTAGAGAATAAGTATGAGGTAGAGAATAATGAATATCTTACTGATTGTTAAGTGATTATTAAGTGGAGTCATGTTGATGTTAAGAGGCTGAGTTTGAGTTTAGGAGCCTGATGGCCTGGGGGAAGAAACTCCTCCTGAGTCTCTCAGTTTTTGTCATCAGGCAGCGGAAGCGCTTTCCAGATGGCTGCAGAGTGAAAAGACAGTTACTAGGGTGGTTTGAGTCCTTGATAATTTTGACAGCTCTGCTTCTGCAGCGTTTGAGGTAGATGTCCTGCAGAGAGGGGAGAGCAGACCCTGAGATGCGCTCAGCTAAGCACACAAGTCTCTGCAGGGCTTTGCAGTCTTGACTGGAGCTGTTCCCATACCACACTGAAATACAATGAGTTAATACACTTTCTATGGTCCCTGAATAGAAAGTTTTCAGGATTGTAGGTGAGACCCTGAATTTCCTCAGATGTCGCAGATGGTACTGTCTTTGCCTGGCTTTATTAACCTGTGTTTGAATGTGTGTAGTCCAAGTCAGGTCCTCTGAGATGTTTACAGCGAGGTACTTGAAGCTGCTCACTCTATCCACAGGGGTCCCACTGATCATAAGAGGAGTGTAGGGCCGCTGCTGTCTCTTCCTGAAGTCAACAATCAGCTCTTTAGTTTTGCTCACATTCAGAGAGAGAAAATTGTCCTGGCACCATGATGTAAGTCTCTCTACCTCATCCAAGTATGCGGTCTCATCATTATTGGAAATTAGGCCCAGAACCACAGTATCATCAGTGAATTTGATGGATGTGGAGCTGTGGGAAGACACGCAGTCGTGTGTGTAGAGAGAGTAGAGCAGGGGACTCAGGACACAGCCCTGTGGGGCTCCTACATTCAGGGTGATGGAGTTGGAGGTGAACTGGCCTACTTTCACCACTTGAGGTCTGCCGGTGAGGAAGTTCAGGATCCAGTCACAGAGTGAAGAGTTAAGGCCGAGGTCTATGAGTTTAGAAGCTAGCTTGTTGGGGACAATAGTATTGAAAGCTGAGCTATAGTCAATAAATAGCAGCCTTACATAGTTCCCCTTGTTGCTGTCAATGTGCGTGAGAGAAGAGTGCAGGACGTGAGAGATGGCATCTTCAGTAGATCTATTGGGGCGATAGGCAAACTGAAGAGGGTCCAAAGTATCAGGGATGGATGAGCAAATGTAGTTCTTTACCAGTCTCTCAAAGATCTTCATGACTATTGATGTGAGGGCAACTGGACGATAGTCATTCAGACAAGAGGGTTTATTGTTCTTAGACACAGGGATGATGACAGATGTTTTAAAGGAGGTGGGAACCACAGAGGTAGCAAGGGACTCATTAAAGATGGAAGTAAACAAACCAGCAAGCTGATCAGCGCAGGACCTCAAAACACGGCCAGTAATCCCATCAGGTCCGGCTGCTTTCCTGACTTTCACTCGCTTTAGGGCCCTCCGAACATCGTCCTCCGACACAGTGATTACATGATTATCGCTACTCTGACTGCTGCTTTCTGACGCGCTGATCGGCAGAGTCGCGCAGCCATGATTGCTTTCAAAGCGGCCATAGAAAGAGTTTAACTCATCAGCCAGCAATGGATCTGCTCTCACCTCAGCAGAGGATTTATTTCCAAAGGTACATATGGTCCTCAGTCCCTGCCACATGAGTCGGGAGTCATTGAGCTGAAAGTGAGACTCTCCCTGAATCAGAGTTTGGCGGCTCTTACTGCGCATCGGAGAGCATAGCACAATGCTTTGTACTCGCTCATGTTCCCTGACAAAAGACCGGCGTTGTAAGCAGCAGTGCGTTTGTTTACCGCAGCACGGATTGTTCTGTCCACCCACAGTTTCTGATTTGAGAAGGTCCTTATAGTTATTGTTTCAGTTGCTTGCTCGGTTAGCGTGTTTACAAAGCTTAATGCTACATCCGTGAACTCGCTGACGTCAGATGAACTCGCCTCGTTCTTATTAGTTAATGATCATTCATTCATATATCCTGTGTTCAATTAATCATCTCGTTTGCTCCTTTGTTTTCTGTCCTTTATAAGCCTTCAGTTTGTTATGTTCTTCATCTCGGATTAATGTTATTTTATGGAAATTTCGTGTGTTGATGTTGATTAAAACCCCTTTCCGTTTACTCCTTCGTCTTTGCCTATTACTACAACCACGACCCCGTGACAGTAACAATATCTGATTTTGAATGTTTATTTTTACAGTCTAGTGATATGTAAGTGCCTAAAAGACTATTACATCAAACAAAAAAGAAAGCATTAGTAAACTTGTACATGTATGTTTTTAACAGTGAATTAACAAATAGTGTCAGTATAAAAGGTATGCGTATATATGACACATAATTACAAGGCAACTAAAATGTGTTTACAGTAGGCCTGTTTTTAAATTATTTTATTTCTCTAGCTTCAGCCTCTAAAATTGTTGCAAGACATCTGTTAATAAGTGAGTCACTGCGATTGAACCGAATCATTTACATGGTTGATAATTGTGAAACATTGTGATGTTGCTCAGAGACACAAAACAGCGCTGTGGCTGTGTTTGGAATTATTTTTGTTGGCGAAATAGAGCAAAAACAGGAAATATGGTGTCTAAAACGTAAGTCTCTTAATTAACTTCTTGTTTACTGAGCTGTTGTAAAAAATCAATGTCACATTTGTAACATGGTCATTTTTAGTGAAAAAGAACAAACGTGATGTCCGCACACTGATACAACTGCTCCATAAAGTTTCAGCCATCAGGTGAATTTTTGGAGGAAAACAGCACTCTTCATGTGAAACTGATTAACTATATGAAGTCTGCTCTTTTACACAAAGTAAAAGATACTGAATATTGTTATAATGTTTTAATTATTACTTGGGTTTATGTATAAACATTCCCAGATTTAGTACTTTTGTCCTTCGTGAACAGTTGTTTTTCCATAAACTAATAGAAGAGAGCCACTATGTAGAACATTGATTAAATGTTCTTAGTTATATGCTAATCGCATTTGTACCTGACACGTATCCGTAGTCAGCATGTCAGTATGAGCCCCGGATGTGTACGTTGGCACGTCGTCTTCAACTACATGTGACAACTATAAGGTTTCTCAGTAAATTCTTAACATCACTCAAAAGTCAGTCGTGTGTCCATCATTCATCATGGTGTCAGAAGACGGTTCTCGGAAAACAGACTCCTTCGAGGATTGAGACTATGGTCAAGTTTCATCGTAAAGACTTGATACGAAAAAGTTTCGCATACCTTGTTGGAAATGGCAGAAGGCTTCAGATGACCCGAACCCCTAGTGTTTGATGGTAACATTAGTGAGAACTGGCGAGTATTTGAGCAAGAATATGATATATATATATATATAATTCTTAACATCACTCAAAAGTCAGTCGTGTGTCCATCATTCATCATGGTGTCAGAAGACGGTTCTCGGAAAACAGACTCCTTCGAGGATTGAGACTATGGTCAAGTTTCATCGTAAAGACTTGATACGAAAAAGTTTCGCATACCTTGTTGGAAATGGCAGAAGGCTTCAGATGACCCGAACCCCTAGTGTTTGATGGTAACATTAGTGAGAACTGGCGAGTATTTGAGCAAGAATACGATAACATAACTATGGAACGTCACAAATTCAATATGAGAAACCAGAAACCCGGTGAAACTATAGAAGCACACGTGAGTGATTTTTAAGGATAAAAGCAAAGACTTGCAGATTTGGTGACCTAACAGATGAACTCATAAGAGACAGACTTGTATGTGGCGTGACCAATGTTGGCATGAGAAAAATTCTACTGAGAGACAGTGAGTTAACACTAGCCAAAGCAATAGAACTGTGTCAAATCCATGAGCTGACTGATCAGCACACAAAGACTCTTGCAGTGCCTAAAAGTAACACTAATGTAGACAGTGTGTATCACAAGACAAAGGCTAAAATGTCACAAAGATCCACCTCTTATCGCACAGCCTCACAGATCATAGTAAACTGTAGTAGTTGTGGAGGAAAGCATGAAGCAAAACAGGAAAAATGCTTAGCTTATGGTCAGCAGTGCCATAAATGTAAAAAGTGTAATAATTTCAAAAAGTGCTGTAAAACTACAACAAAGCACATGCCAAACAGACGAAGAAAAGCAGTAAACCAGCTCAAACCAGAAGAAACCCCCACAGACAGCATGGACGAATCTTACTATGTGGATGACGTGTCAATTGAAAAGGCTGCTGTACAAACAGTGGGGATAAAAACTCCTCAAAAGATTGAACTAACTTGCACAGTGCACATCAATGCACACTCTGTTGATCTTAAAGTAGACACAGGTGCCAAATGCAATGTGATTTCTGAAGCTATGTTCACAAAGATAAAAAATGGAGAGGAATTAAGCTCATCAAAAAACATCAAGCTCGTTGCTTATGGAGGTTCGGAGATACCCACAGCAGGCTTTGTTACTTTCACCTGCCACTCATCTCAAAGGGTTTATAACCTCTCATTCTACGTGGTAAAGAGAAATGTGCAACCATTGATACGACTACCGGACTGCTTACAATTGAAGCTGGTCTCGTTCAACAAAGAAATCCACCACGTGTCAGCAGATGAAGATTCAAGTTTCGCAAGCCAGATTTATTCAGAATATTTGGACCTTTTCAAGGATGAGATTGGTAAGCTTTCAGTAACATATTCAATGAAACTGGACACAGCAGTGCACCCAGTTGTAAAACCTGCAGGCAAAATCCCGGCAGCTATGCATGGCAAGGTCGAAGCAGAATTACAAAGAATGATCAGTATGGGTGTTCTTATTCTAGTCTCAGAGCCCACTGAATGGGTATCATCAATGGTAGCAATGCACAAAAAGAATTCAGAGGAGATAAAAATATGCATCGACCCAAGACACCTTAATAAAGCCCTCTTAGGTCCACATCATCCGATGCGGACTGTAGTAGTTGTTGCATCTCAAATGCCAAACTCCTCTGTCTTTTCTGTTTTGTATACGAAAACTTCCTTCTGGCAAATTTCTCTTGATAAAAAATCATCAATGCTGACAACGTTCAACTCCCCATTTGGGAGATTCTGATTTCTACGCATGCCATTTGGAATCAGCACAGCGAGTGAGGTGTTCCAAAGGACCATGGAGCAAATATTTGCAGGTTATCCATGTGCTGTTATAGTGGACGACATCCTCGTGGGAGGAAAGGATGTGAAAGAACACGACGAAAATCTTAAGAAAATTCTGGATCGCACACGAAAAGTTAACCTCAGACTTAACCCCCTCAAATGCAAATTTCGTCTGTCAGAGGTATGCTATGTGGGACATGTGTTCACGAGTGAAGGGTTAAAACCAGACCCCTCAAAGATTAAGGCAGTCACTGAGATGGAAGTGCCAGAGAGAGTGTAACAGCCCTATAATGCTTTTTAGGGATAGTCAACTATCTTGGAAAATGAATTCCAAGTTTCAGCAACCTATCAGCACCCTTACGAGAGCTGACTCACAAAGATGTTGAATGGTGCTGGCTTGAACATCATCAAGACGCATTCAACAAGCTGAAAGAGTGTATCACAAGCTCGCCGACACTGAGATATTACAATGTCCAAAAGCCTGTAGCACTGACATGTTACGCTTCACAGTTTGGACTTGGTGCTGCATGCCTTCAAGAGAATGCTCCTATAGCATATGCCTCACGTACCCTGACACAGACTGAGACACAATATGCTCAAATTGAGAAGGAGCTTCTCGCAGTGGTGTTTGCATGTGCTGAGTTTCACGACTATATATACGGAAAGAAAACTCTCATTGAAACAGATCATCAGCCATTGGTGACAATTCTCAACAAGCCACTGCACATGGCACCAGCGCGATTACAACGAATGATGTTGAGACTCCAGAAGTATGATTTTGTAATAAATTACAGAAAAGGAAAACAAATGTACCTGGCCGATACTCTTTCACGTGCCCCCATGAAGAACACAGAAGTGCAAGCCAGTGAAAAGACTGATTTTGAGGTAATGTCTGTAGAACACATCTCATCATCAAGGCTTGTCGAGTTAAAAGAGCACACAGCCACAGATACAACACTGCAGCAGCTTTGCAGAATAAAACACCAGGGCTGGCCAGATCGGCAGGCAAAGCTCCCTCTTGCACTCCAACAGTATTACCCATATCGAGATGAACTAACAACAAAAGATGGGATTGTGATGAAAGGCCCAAAAGCTGTGATTCCCAAGTCACTGCAGAAAGAATACATCCCAATTCTTCACAGAAGACATCCTGGAGCAGAATCAACAAAACGCAGAGCACAAGGTATAGTGTTCTGGCATTCATTAAATAAGAACATCGAGAAGGAATGCACTTCATGCTCTGTCTGCGACAGTATGAAACATCACCAACAGAAAGAACCATTAAAACAGCATGATACTCCAAAACTTCCCTGGTCAATCATTGCGACTGATATATTTGAATAGAATGGTCAACACTATCTTGTTCTGGTCGACTCGTACTCAGGATGGTTTGAGGTAGATCTTCTTCGCAATCTAACATCAATTGTCGTGATTACAAAATTAAAGAGACACTTCTCGGTACAAGGCAGTCCCCAAAAAGTGATCACAGACAACGGAAGGCAGTTTTCCAGTCAACAATTCAAGAACTTAGCAAGTACCTGGGACTTCATACATGTAACAAGCAGCCCAGAATATCCACAATCTAATGGACTAGCAGAACGAGCGGTGCGAAGCGCAAAAGAGTTGATGGAAAAATCAAAGCGAGATGGAACAGACGTCTTTCTTGATTACTCAATTTGAGAACCGTGCCTCATAATGGAATTCTTGGATCACCAGCAGAAAGACTCATGTCAAGACAAACTAGGACAACCCTTCCAACTGACAAAAAGTTGCTGGTCCCTTCTACCAAACATCACGTCAAGGTCACAAAACAACTTGCACACAAGTGATATCAACAGAAGGTGTATTACGACAAAACCAGCAAGCCTCTCCATCCCCTGTTGAAAGGTGAAGTAGTCAGGCTACAAACACCTCAAGGTTACAGTAAAGTGGGAACCATCAAAGACATCTGCAAGGAGCCAAGATCGTATGTGGTGGAATCAGAGGGGAGGGATTATAGAAGGAATCGTAGGCATATCTTGGCGGTCCCTGAAACTTTGCCACCACAAAATGTTGGGTACAACCCTGTAGATCACACAAGTGTTTGTACGCCAAGACAAGACCAAACTTCCCTTTCTGATTACTCAAGTGCAGAGGCGACAGCACCTGACACTGAAGCAACATCAGAGACCATAGTGCCTACCAAAGAACCAGAAAAAAAGCTTTATGTGACTCGGTCAGGCAGAATCTCAAGACCAAACCCAAAGTATATTTAGTGAAGCTGTTTAGAGATGGTTAAGCATTTGTAAGAAACTGATAACTCACTAGGAGTGAATGTGCTACGTTTCATTTGTTCATAAAATGTTACAGTTAAAGTATTAACAGCATATTTGGTTATACATGCTTTGATATTGAGTTCATGTGGATAGTTATTATTGTTAAGAGACTGTTAAAGAAAGGGGATGTAGAACATTTATTAAATGTTCTTAGTTATATGCTAATCGCATTTGTACCTGACACGTATCCGTAGTCAGCATGTCAGTATGAGCCCCGGATGTGTACGTAGGCAACGTCATCTTCAACTACATGTGACAAATATAAGGTTTCTCAGTAAAGTCTTAACATCACTCAAAAGTCAGTCGTGTGTCCATCATTCTTCACACTATAACTCTAAACTCAGTTGTGTATTTCAGATGCATCACAATCTTATCATCTGTAGAGAAACTACTGCTCAATCACACCAGAATGATGGACTAAATGCTTCAGAGAGGATTGTGTAAGGATCCACCCGCTAGCACAAACAATGATATCCAGCGGCCTGGTCGAAGATTTAATGCGCATTCGGTCTTTTACTTGCGCTTCTGAATTTATCAGGATTTAGTTTCAATTTTAGTCTTTCTCCGTGTACAATCTGACTCCAGTTTCAAGTGATCATTAAATTTAGGCAATATTCTTAATTAAAAACTGATCACGGATATCGATTGTATATTAATTTAGATATTTGATTATTCTGGAAATCCCATACTTTCAAATCTTCGTTCATTAGGGACCAGGTACCACACAGGAATTATACTTTGGCCGATAGTGAACCCACGGACACAAACTCGTCAGTTCCGAACTTACTCAGAGGGTGCAGAGTGGTTATAATACCTTTAAGTGAGCTGCGCCTGCATACTCATAACAAAAAGTGTATTTTTGCCTATAACCACAAGAGCTACACCGTGTTAAGCCAGTGACAGTCAGAAATCCAAAGTCTCCCTCATGGTGTTCCCCATGGTTCATCCATTGGTGCTTTGGTATGATCTGTCCTGAACGCAGATTTGCGGAAATACCACTACACAATAATCTACTTGAAAAATGATTTCTGAAGAGATCAGAATAAGTCAAATATAACATTTTATTAACAGTCAGGTAAATATGTATTAATTATGCCAATTGCATAGCCAATTCAAAGATGTCAAATCAGATGTCAAATCAATAAAATACATCAAATTCTTAAAGATTAATCTAAGAGTAAAAGATGTATACCAGACCTTAGAAAATACATAGTATGGAGTGTAGAGACACACCACACTATGGGCTTATCCTGGCTACAGAATCGCAATGACTGATTTGCAACTTTCCTCTAAATACTACCAGAACAAAAGGGCCATAAACATTAATTCTCGGCCCCCCACAGATTACATCTGTGTATGGGGGATGAGAAGCCTCCTGTAGGAGCTGTTCTCGCGCACCCAAATGGTCACACCTGGTGTAGAGCAATGTTTATCAGATTTTGAAAGGAGACCGCCCACAACAGAAATACAGAATTCACTCAAGTTTTCAATATTTCTCATAATATAAGTGACTACTGTGAAATTGAGACCAATTTACCAATCGCACAGAGACCTTTAAAATGATACCAAACATGAAAGGGAAAAAAACAACATTGACAAAATATAACACTTGTGGCATATGGATATTCTTGCTTTTGGGGAAGAAGAGTGAGGGAGGAGAGACAGAGAGGGCAGGGGGAAGACGGGAGTCGTAAATTATCAAGGAGATAAGTCTGGTCAGGGTGGTGTTGTTTGTTCTCTTTGAAGATCTTTTGTTCTCTTCTGAGATCTTTTGTTCTCTTTGGAAATCTTTTGTTCTCTTTGGAGATCTTTTGTTGTCTTTGAAGATCTCTTCTCCAGATTAGTTTTATGGCTTTATTGCATGGCATCTGTCTTTGGGAGAGTTCCTGAGTTTTGGCCTCAGAATTAATTTTATAAGGAAATAAATTCACTCCCTACAATTGTGAAGAGATTTCACTGGAACTTGGTCTTCATCACATCTGTTTTCTGATTCCATTCTGTGTTTTACTTCATGCATTTATTCATGTTCAATGTCAATTGTCTTTTATTAATGTTTTCAGGTGATAACTGTTGATTAAAAGCACTAGTATTTCTGTTACAATTTCACGTCAATAAAAAACACGTATTATACAGAATTAAATGATTCATTAATTGCATTTAATAGATTACACTTTCAATAAAACATTTGGATTTGTTTGTAAAAGCTGTTTTAATGCATGTTTGCAGTGAGTTTTCTAACCAGCATGTGGCGTTTCCAGCGACTCACTGAATAATTTTGTGAAGCAATTGGTTCAGTTGATACAGAGTTTCGAAATGATTCATTTCTCCCATCACTAGGCAAATCTGGGTTTCTAATATACTGTATTTGATCATTGCTATTGCCAAAAACAAGCATATTTAATTTTCTCTTAATCATCTGAATTAAAACAAACAAACAAACTTTTGAAATACTTTCCTTTACATGTAATGAATCCAGAATATATGAAAGTTTCACTTTTTGAAATGTTACAAAAAAAGGTTCATTTTTTTTCAATATTTTAACTTTTTATGGTATTCTAATTTTTTGATATGCACTGTGTGTATATTTATTTAGGCCTATATCAAAATAGTTTTTTAGTCTTTGTAATCTTTTACTATACTGATGCCAAAGCTTCAGGGGCCTCATTTATAAAATGTTCTATGAATCGCAAGTGATCTTGAGCTTGCGCGCAACTGAATGGTTTCAGCTCTTTGCCTTGTAAACGACTCCTAATTAATGTCATTACCATGTAAAATATCACCGTTATCATCAAAATTCTTTAATTTAGAACAGCGAGAACAGCTTACATTTTCAAAAACATGCAGTACTCAAACAAGAAAAAGTAAGCACTTTTCCACAAAGTCAGTTTTTACAAATATGAGCGTTGGCGTGGATTTAAGTGTACACACTCTAAGATCAAATCTAAGCATACGCACGCTTTATAAATGAGGCGCCAGGTTTTGCTCTCTGTGATTTCTTAACTTGTGCAAAATCACAATCAATTGATCAAAATTGTAATTGAAATCAAAATTGTATTAACTGATAGAGTAATAATCAGGGTCACTTTCTATAAAATATTTTTATGTGTTTAAAAATGAGACAAGATTAAGTGATTGAATGCAATTAGATTTTTGGAGTGATTTTGCCTTTTATTTTCTTTAAACCTATATAATAAAGTGATTTGAGGTGAAACAGTATTTATGCATATACATATAAATAAACCTATTTGAAAAACATTTAAACAGAGTTGTTATGATTTGGAAGTTACATTAACTGCAGTATTTTAGTCTAAACTGTGTTACAATTAAATGTAAAATCATGTTATGAAAATGACATTATTTTCCGGACAGGAAATTTGCCTAAATTTTCATTATTACAAACAATGGAATGTGATTTCATTGGTAAACTATTTCTACATCATAACAGTATTGTGGTGTTGTGCTGACTTTAATGTAAGCTGATTTAAATAATTTCATTGTATTACAGTAGCTCAAGCTTTTCAACGTACAGTAGATGCTGAAAACAAAATTAGTGTCATGCGTACTTCAGTGTTTAGTAGATAAAACGGCGCTACTCAGAGACATGCAGAAACAAGCAGATTATTTATAGCAGTCTCTTCGCACTTCACAGATACATATCATATTTACTTTTGATTTATCCATCCATCAGATTGCACGTTTTACGTGACACCCTTGTTATACTGTAAATTCCATGTTCTTGACTGCACCGGGATTCCCTCTGCATCAATCATACGGCCTTAATTTATAACTTTTTATAAATGTGACGCACCTTTATCAGAATCAGAATCAGAATCAGAATGAGCTTTATTGGCCAGGTATGCTTACACATACGAGGAATTTGTTTTTGTGACAGAAGCTCTACAGTGCAACAGAAAGACAGCAACAGGACAGGACACAGATAATAAAAGAATAATATACAAATAGGCAATGTACAAATAGCAAAAACACAATATATAATATAGACAATTATGGTGTACAGGTCTGATATGTGCAAATCTGAAATGAAAAAATAAGTATGTGTGGTGAATAAATAATTTATAATAGTGTTGTGTGTTCCACTTTTAATGTCAAGTGTTCATGAGATGGATTGCCTGAGGGAAGAAACTGTTCCTGTGTCTGGTCGTTCTGGTGCTCAGAGCTCTGTAGCGTCGACCAGACGGTAACAGTTCAAAGAGGGAGTGTGCTGGATGTGAGGGGTCCAGAGTGATTTTGCCAGCCCTTTTACTCACTCTGGATGAGTACAGTTCTTGGAGAGTGGGGAGGGTTGTACCAATGATTCGCTCAGCAGTCCGGACTACCCTCTGTAGTCTTCTGAGGTCAGATTTGGTAGCTGAGCTGAACCATACAGTTATTGAAGTGCAGAGGACGAATTCAATGATGGCGGAGTAGAACTGATTCAGCAAGTCCTGTGGCAGGTTGAACTTCCTCAGCTGGCGAAGGAAGTACAACCTCTGCTGGGCCTTTTTCACAATGGAGTCTATGTGATTGTCCCACTTCAGGTCCTGGGAGATGGTGGTGCCCAGGAATCTGAATGACTCCACTGCAGTCACAGTGCTGTTCATGATGGTGAGTGGGGGGAGTGCAGGGGGGTTTCTCCTGAAGTCCACGATCATCTCCACAGTTTTGAGCGTGTTCAGCTCCAGGTTGTTAAGACTGCACCAGACAGCCTGCTCCTTAACCTCCTGTCTGTAGGCAGACTCGTCACCGTCCTGGATGAGGCCGATCAGTGTGGTGTCGTCTGCAAACTTCAGGAGCTTGACAGAGGGGTCTTTAGAGGTGCAGTCGTTAGTGTACAGGGAGAAGAGCAGTGGGGAGAGAACCCACTGTCTTATTTTATCTGCACGGAGGGATGGTTTCCGCGAATATGAGAATTGTCGAATCAGATCCCTACCTGCCTATGTTATTCCCTGATCGATCCTCTAACAGAAACTGTACGAACCAGTCAGATAGCATAGAAATTGACTTTAGCAATTTTCTAGTTCAAGGAGTGCAATGAGACTGGAGTAAAGAGATCAAGAAACAGAAGAAGAAGGAACGTTTCAGGTGTGCCCAGGAGAGAGCTGGGGGATCCAAAGATCATCTTCAAGATGAAAGCAATTCTGAAGCTGATACGGAAACAAGAAACGATGAATAAAAGGGTTGCAAAGTTAGTAAAAGAAGTGATGGAATTACAGGGTTTTTCAAAGGAATTACAAATGTTAATGAATGATTTAGAGAAAATGGATTTTCAATCTTCTGTGATAAAAGGATGAATGTCAGAAAAGTGTTTGAATGTATATCTTATTTTAGAGGCACAGATGTTGAGTGCTCTGTGGTTTGTATCTGCTATGTAGTTGCTTAGCTTATTTTGTAAAAGAGCGGTTAAGAGCAAGGGGATGCATCTCGCAACGTGGGTGCAAGAAGGAACTTCTAGCTGAACCGTTACTTAGAATCAGATAACACTTGCTAGAGGTGTTACATTGTGGTTTAAGGTATAGGTGCTTAAGCAGGGCTCATAAAAGGTGTCACTACTTTCCATATATCTGAAAATAGAAATAGACATGCTTGCTACTTAGAAGTGATGTTTTTTTAATTTGTATTTTCTCTCTGTTTGAACTTTTGATACTTGTTTGATTCAGACTCTGTGACAAAGGTCATGCTTCCTGGTTTCAAGGAGGAGGCAGTTGTAGGCATTAGCAGAAGGAGGGTTTTATTATGCAAGGTTATAAAATGCCTGGGAGACCTTTGTCCAGGGCCGACAATTCGTGGTGAAGACTTTACTCGCTGTTATTTTGTGTTATGTACTTATGAGTTATTGTTTTTAATAAAACGAAACCATTATATTGGTGATTCGTTAAACTTTTAAAACAAGACTCTGAGTACTTCATTAATAATAACCAGTTATCTGAACCTGAATTCTACAATATCGAGCTTCAAGTGGTTTGAACTTGACTGAGCTAGGACGGACACTGGAGAAAAGGACCTGAAACTTCCAAACACATCCATCCAGACACGAGGTAACTATACAGCGGTTGATTGTGAACTGTTTATGGATATTAGGATTGTGAATTATATGTTTTAGTCCTTTATTCTGGTGTACAAGCAAAACATGGCGCCCAAACGTGTGGGGCTCGATTAACTAAGGTAGAAAATTCAGGGATAACAGTCAAGCGAGAAGTAGCAAGTCCTTACATACTACAGTTGAACAGTGATAATCCAGAGGTATTTGTGTAAACACGCGCACAGGCTTGAAAAGACCTGAAGTAAAAGCATAGAACTCAGGGTATGAGTTGTGCTAGTGTATGAAGTTAAATCCAAGGGAATCCGGAGTGAGTTAAAGGCGCAAATGTGCACTCTGTCATTTACGCCGGAGGATCTTGGTGGACGGCTGGTCTGGGTCAGTTCCACGCAAGGTAAATGCGGATCCGGCCAGATACCATGGGAAGAGATTAAGTTGGTCGCTTCCGTGGTGAATATCAGAATCCTAAACGGAGCAGAAATTCCACCTTTTATATACTCAAGTAAAGGAGGAAAGGATGGGTTTCCGAGAGTGAGAGTCTTTGATGAGTCCGGGGGAGAAATTAAAAATATCCCCGTGAGAAGTTGGGACTCTTTAGACGAAGATGCTGCGGGTGAGGGGTCCGAGAGAGGATCGGTAGCCCCCAGCATTATACCTCAAAGAGAGGGAGAAGAAAGTGCTCTAGATCCCAGTGCTCCACTATGGTGTAGTCCAGAAAGTCCTGATGTGCAGTCTACACCGGGCAATGACGAAATATATTGAGTGTATTTCGCGAGAGGAAAACACTTAATCGTTCTCAAAGAGGGGCGATTAGAAGATGAGCAGGAATCTTGTGTTTTAGTGAATCCCGCTAATAAATTTCTATATCAAGGCGCTGGAGTGGCCGGCGCTCTAAGGGAGCGAGCCGGACTGAAATTCCAGGATGAGTCTTATAAAATAGCTCAACACAGAAAGGATCCTATTCGAACAGGCGATGTAATTTTACAAAAAATAGGAGGGCCAAATGGAAAACCAGTAATACATGCCGTCGGTCATGAAAGAGGTCAGAGGAGAGATATTGAAGAGGAATTAATAGCGATACTCACGTTAGATGGTATAATAGACAAAATATGTTTATTATCTAGAGAAAATAATTACCGCACAGTAGCAATGCCAATAATATCGGGGGGAATTTTCGGATTTAATGACATCGCTATGGGAACAGCCCTGGTGAATGCATTAAGGAGAAAAACAGACCAGACAGAGTGGCCTAAAATGTGGATGGTCTGTCACCCCAATGCTGTTGTCTTAAGGGCGATCACAGAAAGAGTGAACCAAGACCAAACAGCAGGCGAAGGGAGATCAGACCAGGGAGCCGCTGCTTAGCGGGAACAGGCACCCCCACAGACCAGGTCAGTGGAGGAAGAGCCGATCCCTGATTACCCCGTATTAAAGCGAACAACGACATCTAGAGGAAAGAAAGATCAAGTAGAAAATCCTTTTTACAAATTAAAACTCGGTGACCGCTTCGAGACATTCCAAATAGGGAAAGGATTATACAGACCTATGCACTCCAAAATTAAAAAGACCGAAACTAATTTAGACAGAGAAAATCAATGGAACCTTGAGTATGCCATGCGGTCAGCTCTGGAGTCTGCTGAATGGAGGAGATGCGGCTGCGATCCTCACAGACACTTCGTTAATCCAGAGGGCTAAACGGGCAATTTTAGCTCAGAAGGATTTAACGAACAAAGCCACGCTAGAGAGGTTAATTAGGAAAGGAGTCGGGGATGAAACATTCGAGGAATTTTATTCAGGGCCAGAAAGTGATAGTTCAGAAAGCGAATTTAGTGAAGATGAAGAGGAAAACTCAGCATACGAAGAGTTAATACGCCCCGAGGACCGAACGCCTAGAAACGCTACACCGGTCCCGAACAGAACGCTGTCAGTACCTAGGAGGTTAAGATTCAGAGAAATAACCCCAGGAGTAGACGATCCATTAGATACGGAAATTAATCGGACAGCCGAAGTAGATGTAATAAACCAGCATTTAGATGCGTTGCATTTAGGAACGCCGGGTCAAAGAAGACCAAGTGCTTTCCTTAGACAGGTGCAATCCCCAAGCCAACCTGAGTTTAGCGTTGGAGGATCGAAAGCAACCTCAGAGGAATTAATGAGGAGAGATCACGAAATTAAACTCCTAAAGAAAGCTAAACTGAAAAATACAACAGTAAAAGGGAAAGTTCGAGAATTGCTTCATTATGGGGAACAGATGAGAATTTCTGGGGAATCGGTTGATTCTCACATTTCAGCGGAATTTGGGATTCAAGGAGGAAGGAAATTAGCCAAAACGCTAGAGGGGTTAATCCCGACTAATGTGGAGGAAATAGAACAAGAAGGTTTTGAGGAGCGATGGCGCACTGTGGGTGCATTATCAGCCTGTCAAGAAGTAGCAGAGAAAGGAGTAGGAGGTATTTTAAAACATATTTTTCAGGGAGTTAAAAGAAATGCTTTGATAGGAGCTAAAGAATTCCTTCTGTACGGCCCAGAAACATCCCCAGAAGAATTGGAGAAAGCGTTAATCCGTTATGACCGAAAAATGGAGATAATTCAGACGGATAGGGAGAAATCGAATAATAAACCACAGCGTCCTAAAGATCAGCTTAGGAGATCAGAGCGAGAAAAGAAGCCATATAACCATCACACCTTCTCCAAGCAATCTCTCCCACACTCTTACCAGCACTCACACACATCATCAATACATCTCTCCTCACAGGCATTTTCCCCACTGCGTTCAAGCAGGCTCGGGTAACCCCACTGCTCAAGAAACCTACATTAAACACTTCTCTTACTGAAAACTACAGACCTGTCTCTCTCCTTCCATTCATAGCGAAAACACTCGAACGAGTTGTCTTCAACCAGGTCTCATTGTTTCTTTCACAGAACAACAAACTGGATGCTAAACAGTCAGGTTTCAGGAGTGGCCATTCAACTGAGACGGCGCTACTCTCAGTCACTGAAGCCCTGCGAATTGCAAAAGCAGACTCCAAATCATCAGTCCTCATTCTGCTGGATCTATCTGCTGCGTTTGACACTGTTAATCATCAGATCCTCCTGTCTACCCTCTCATCTCTGGGCATCACTGGGATTCCACTTTGCTGGTTTGAATCCTATCTCACTGGTAGGTCTTTCAGGGTGGCCTGGGGAGGTGAGGTATCCAAAGCACATCAACTGGTCACTGGGGTTCCTCAGGGATCAGTTCTTGGACCCCTCCTCTTCTCCACATACACGACATCACTGGGTCCCATCATACAGGCACATGGCTTCTCCTACCATTGCTACGCTGATGACACACAGCTCTATCTCTCTTTTCAACCAGATGATCCAACAGTAGCTGCACGGATCTCAGGCTGCCTGGCGGACATCTCTGCATGGATGAAAGAACATCACCTACAGCTCAACCTGGCAAAGACTGAGCTTCTTGTCCTCCCTGCTACTCCAACCCTACAGCATGACTTCACGATTCAGTTAGGTTCATCAACTATTGCCCCATCAACTTCGGTCAGAAATCTCGGGGTAATCTTTGATGACCAATTGACCTTCAAAGAGCACATTGCAAAGACTGCTCGATCTTGCAGGTTTGCACTACACAACATCAGAAAGATCAGGCCCTTTCTGACAGAGCATGGTGCACAACTTCTTGTCCAGGCCCTTGTCATTTCTAGGCTGGACTACTGCAATGCTCTTCTGGCTGGACTTCCATCAAACACAATCAAACCTCTACAAATGATTCAGAATGCAGCGGCACGTCTGGTCTTCAATGAGCCCAAAAGAGCCCATGTTACACCTCTCTTTATCTCCTTGCACTGGCTACCAGTTGCAGCTCGGATCAAGTTCAAGACACTGATGCTTGCATATAGAACAACCACAGGCTCAGCACCCGCCTACTTCCACTCACTATTACGAATCTACACCCCCTCCAGAAGTCTGAGATCTGCTAGTGAGCGACGCCTCGTGGTACCATCACAGAGAGGCTTAAAATCACTCTCCAGAACATTCTCATTCACCATTCCTGGCTGGTGGAATGATCTTCCCACCCCTATCCGGAATGCTGGATCCCTACCAATCTTTAAGCAACAACTGAAAACTCATCTCTTTCAGCACTACTTGACTTCATCCTAAAAAAAAAAAAAAAATTCTTTCTCTTTATTTATTCCTTTCCTTTCTAGCTTGTACTTATTTGAACAATGCCTCAGACTTGTTGTTACAAGCACTTCCTCTGTCTGATTGCCTCTTCAAGACGTATCGCTTTATGTATTCCCCAATTGTAAGTCGCTTTGGATAAAAGCGTCTGCTAAATGACTAAATGTAAATGTAAATGTAAATGTAATCAATATGAAATGGAGAACAGGCCCGCGGCGCGCCCCGATCGCAAAGCTGATCAGAAATGGAGGAAAGGAGAAGAGAGAATAGATCCTAAAAACCAGGCCCAGAGAGGAAAAAAATTTAGAGATCAGTCGAGGCCGAGGACGCATCGAAACGAAAGTGACAGAGGAAAAGGCGGTTATGTCAGCCCAGACAAATGGGAGAAGATGAATGCAGAAGAACGGGCACGAATAATAGCGGAGCGGGGGAGAAGTAAATCCCAAAGTAGAATAGGCCGAGTGAGAATAGAAAGCTCGCAGGGAAATGATAGGAAGGAGTCGCGAGGACAAGATGAACTTAGAGTTAAGAAAAAGAGAAACCGAAAGACAAACAGCGAAGCTCAAAGCGCATAGGGATGCGCGGCTCCCCTGAAGGACGCTTTATTGAAAACAGAAGAAATTGATGAGAAATTATATAAAGTTTATGATCAAACCACTTTTCGTCTTGATACAGGAGCCGATCTTAGCGTTTTGAAACCGTCAGAGAAACATGATGAATTATTAGGTGTGATAACAGTAGAGGATTTTGAGGGAAACCCCAGGAATAATAATGTTTGGAGGAAAGACAAAATAAATGTGATTTTCGGAAGTGATAACTTGCTATGCGCAGGCGATCTTATAAAAATAGGAAAGCTAGGAGTCGTGGATCAGAACAGAGAAATCGAACGAATAGTAAAAGAATCAGAATTAAGCAACAAAGGGGAGCTGGAAAAACTTTTGTGGAAATACTCTGATTATTATTCCCGCAGCAAAAACGACTGCAGGAGGGTTGATCTGAAGTACCAACACGTGATTCAGGGAGGCATCTCTCCCCCACAGAGACAATACAAAATTAACAGTGCAGCAGAGAAGGAGATCTCGGAGACTATTAAAGAGTTAACGGAACAGGGAATTATTAGGAAGCTGAGACCTAATGAGTGCGCACCGACGAACTCTCCCATACAAGCGGTCCCAAAAAACGACGGGACCTGGAGGTTAGTGACCAATTATAAGGCTTTAAACAAATTAACTGTTCCCGACACCAGATATCTGATAAACTGCAGCGAGGCGAGCAGAGAGATAGGCAGAGGCAAGGAATGGCTGTCGAAGATCGACCTTGCAGATGGCTATTGGAGCATCCCGCTAGCAGAAGAAAGCCAGATAAAGACTGTGTTTACGTATAAAGGGGATCAGTTTATTTTTAGGGTCCTCCCCCAGGGGTACAAAAACGCACCCTCTTATCAATTTCATCAGGAATACCGGTGACCGTTTATATTGATGATATCCTGATAGGGACCTCCACGGAGGAGGAGCACCTGAAGTTACTAGATGAGACCTTGGACAGGATAACCAAAGCGGGGTTAAAGCCTAGTTTAAAGAAAATGGAGATCGGAAAACATGAGTTAGATTTTTTAGGATTTAAACTAGGGAAAGACACGAGAGCCCTCACTACTAGCACAAGAGCGAAGCTAGAACAGATGGAGCGGTCGGACCCGCCCAGAAACAGGAAGCAGTTGCAGTCGCTGCTAGGGACTCTAAACTATGTCATGGAGCTAATACCTAGATATTCTAGGGAGGCAAAGATTTTGTACAGTGGAACGAAGGATGGTGTGTGGAAGTGGACAGAGCAGATGGCGCAAGCCAGATTAAAATTAATCAGGATGGCTCTTGAGAGTGGAGAGTTACAGCGCAGAGACGAATCTCTTCCTTTGTTCACGTAAGCGAACAAGATGTTGAGGTGATGATGACGTTGTCAAACGAGGGGGGGCGAGCGCCAATAGCGTTCTTAACCCACCAGCAGGAAGCGACAATGAAGCGCTATGAGCAAAATGGTGCTGAACGGATTTTGGCATCAGTAACCAGACGGCTATTTCAGCTTAAAGCTATAGCCAAAGAACAGCCAATAATAATTTTTTCGATGGCAGGGGAGCTTGCTCGAATAAAGAAAAATTTGGTGATGAATCAACCACGCATAAATATGCAAAGGTGGGATCAATGGAGTTTAATATTAGGAGATATTCAAGTCGATTGGAGAATGAGCAAAGTGAAACGACAGGATAAAATGACTAAGTTCCATGATAAACACCAACATCTCCCGAAATATTTCACAGATGGAAGTGAAAGAGCAGGGAAAGTAAAATGGGGTTATTTAGTCAAGCATGATGGGCAGCTGATCACATCACAAAATGGTGACATCAAAGGTTCATCTCAGCTGGCTGAGGTTATTGCTGTACAACAGGCTTTACAGAAAGCGGTAGAATTAGGACACAAGGAGATTGTCTTGACCAGCGATTCTGAATATGTGACAGAGGACATTAACAAGGAGTTGGAGACCTGGAAGGCAAACGGTTTTCATACTGCCCGAAATAAGCCAATGGCCCATAAAGAGCAATGGATGGATATTGCCAGACTGTTACAGGAGGTAAACACTCACTGTTACCACCAGGTGTCGCACACGAAACAGGATAGCGAGGCAGCCCTGGGAAACAGAGAAGTGGATAAGATGATAGGCCAGGTAAAAATGCCAGAAATAACAGAAATGTTTCAAAAAATGCACGATGAATTAAACCATCCGAGTGTAAATATGATTCAGATGGAATTGAGGTTACGAAACCTGAAAATACAGAACTGGCGTACTCATTATAGAGAGACTCGAACGAACTGCAAGGTTTGCAGGAAGTTTATGACCACCAGAGGGTGCAAGGAGAGTGAGTTGCCCAAAGACTATTGTGCTCAAGAAGTGAGCATAGATTTCGCAGGACCAATTCGGCCTGCTATAAAAGCAGGGAATTGTTATTTTTTGCTCGCAATAGACAATCACACGAGGAAAATTACTGTGTGGCCTATGAAATCTGCTTTAGAAAGAAATGTCGTGGAGTGTTTGAGAGAATGGATAAAGTGGGAAGGTCGGATGCAAAGTCTGAGAGCAGACGGCGCGCACAATATAAGTGGCAAACTAGTCAAAGATTTTTGCAGAGAGAATAAAATAGTATTAATCAAAAGCATTCCTTACCGGCCGGAAACAAATGGAATCGCGGAGCAAGCCGTGAGGACAGTGAAAGAATGGTTTGCAAAAAACAAGGATTTAGGCGACTGGGATACAAAAATTAACGAATGTTTGCTGGATATTAACAGGTGCGGTGCGAGAACCGACCAGAAAGAAAGGGACGAACAGGGATCTGCCGCGGAGAGGGTAAAGGAGAACCCGAAGTTTCGCGTAGGAGACCAGGTCATCCTTATGAGAAGACGCAAGTGTGGACGTTTCTTTGAAGGTTTGGGCACAGTGGACATAGTTAAAAGAATAACAGGGTCCAATACCATAGAGTTAGAAAATAACGGGATTCAGAGTAACAAAAATCTCATAAAGAAATAATAAATGGAAAGGGTAAATGAAATAATTAACCAGAGAGGGTTAATTAGGGTGGAGCATGGTAAGTTTGGATCTAGAGCAATTATATGGATAACTCCAGAAATGGAAAGATTTTTAGGTTTTCGAGGAGAAAACGCGAGGGCAGTGGAGAATGCTGTCAGGCCATATCTGTGTGTGATATGCGGCCAATTGTGCGCCCTACCGTCTATCTCTGTATATAATGAGAAGAGAGATATGGGTGTTGAGTGGATGATTTATAGGCAGTCTCGTGTTGAGCTGTCAGCGATTCTGATATGTGAGAATTGTCGGCCAAGTCTCCCGAAACTGCGGATTGACTCGTACAGAGTATCTGCAGATTTAGGGGAGCAGTGTCAGTGCACTTGGAACGGTGCTGTGTTATTCAACTGTCTAGTATGTAAGGCCAAACACAGGACATTGATGTCGTCCAGATCGATGTGGGAGGGCTTGAGAATGCTCAAACCACTGGGATTCTTTAAAGGCGAAATAATGTCCCAGTTTGCGAGGCATCCCTATTTGGGCATGAGAGAGCATGAGAGGAACGCGTTTTTAGACGCTAGGTTCCCCGTGTGGCCGAGGGATAGTCAGGAAGTAAAGGAAAGGATTCTCCAAGAGAGGGCAGAATTCGTCCGAGACATAAGAAAAAGGGGCCGTGAGAAGGATTTGACCCTCACGGACAGTGAATCCGCGAAATGGAATTTCACGTTGTGGCATGAGCCAGTTTTGAGATGTTTCCTAGAGGTAGATCTGAAACAAGGGTCTAGAGGGAAAATCGCGTGGATTTATGTGAAATTCGACGGCCGCTGGCATGTGAGAAGTTGGTCGAGTTTAGCGATAGAATTCGCGCAGGGGAGCGGCTGGTTGGATACAGCGCCCTATAATAAAGATTATAGGGGGACGCAACCGCGCTCTAATGTAACGAAGGAGAAGAGACCTAGTGTGCGCAAGGAGAAGTTTGTACAATTAACCGTGGCCCTGCCAAATGATATTGGGGAGCACAAGGTTTGGTGCCCGGAAGATGAGAAATATATTACCGGGGCAATTTACGATGATGAGCAGATCACAGAGGAACCAGCCGAAGTGTTCGCCGTGATTATGCATTTCAAAATAAATATACTGGCGTGCGCGCATCCAGATTATGACTGGATCGGCGGGATTGAAGTGAAATTACACGAAAAACAACCGAAAGTGAAAGTAGTACGCAGAGGTTTCATGCGGAGAGCGAAGCGGCTCTTGATTGAGCCTCAGAACTAACATGTGCTTACAGGATAAATGCAGAGATCGGTGTCTTTGGAGAGCCTGACCGAGGAGCTGACGGGGGCAAAGGACACGATCACGAAGCTGAGGAAGCAGCGACAGCTCTGCAAATGGATAAGTATCATACTTTGGATAATTATAATATTGGGAATATTTTTGTTAATATTAATTAGAGTAAGTTATCTTTTAGAATGGGAAATTATGACAGGAAGAATCATTTTAGCCGAAGTGCAGGTGGAGAGACAGAATGTGTCCGGTTTTGAACTAACAGTTTGGGGCACATCCAAAGGGAATAGTAAAGAAATAGAAAATAATACCACAAATTTTTGGAAATGGTTAGATAATGTTAATACAGGTAAAGTAATGTATTACATGGTAAGAAAACCAAAAGTAAAGCTTAAGAGTACAGTAAGGATTAGACATTGGCATAAAAATGAAGTCGAAATTTATGAGGAAAATAGTTTTATCGAAGAACGGGATGGAAATACGACAGCTAAATATTTTATTAGGCCAACTTATAGAGTCAGCTCGAACGAAGCGCTCGGAGGATGTTGGATATTTAGATCACGGGAAAACTTTAACCCATGGAAAATAGGCCAGTGCAAACATAGAGGAGCAGTAAAAAGAAGCAAAAGAAATATGGAAAAAGAGAGGATAGCCTCAGTGGTAAAAATAATAAAGAATATAGAAGAGTGGATAAAAACTAGTAAAATTCTCAACCCAGAAGGAGAATTCGTTTTATTAACAACTGCTAGAGACCGACATGTGGGGTCACGAAGTACAGGATACGCAGAACTAGAATCCAGATCTGAAATAAAGGCAGACTTAGAATTAAATAACACCTGTCCTTGGATTTGGAGGAAAAAGATGACGTTACCAAGAGTCAAATTTAACTTTAAAATAGGCTATTGGGAAATAGATAATATGAAATGGGAAACGGATGTATATTTAATCAAAATGGAATTAAATAAAGTTTTGAAGACGGAATATTCTTTGATGTGTATATAGAAAAACAATATACGAGTGACAAAATTGGCTCAACTTTTATGAAATGTGTGGATGATAGAATACCGATTGATGGGACATTTACAAGAGAATACGATCAAGTAATAACAAGAGAGGACGTCGAATCAGATCCCTACCTGCCTAATATGTTATTCCCTGATCGATCCTCTAACAGAAACTATACGAACCAGTCAGAGAGCATAGAAATTGACTTTAGCGATTTTCTAGTTCAAGGAGTGCAACGAGACTGGAGTAAAGAGATCAAGAAACAGAAGAAGAAGGAACGTCGCAGGTGTGCCCAGGAGAGAGCTGGGGGATCCAAAGATCATCTTCACGATGAAAGCAATTCTGAAGCTGATACGGAAACAAGAAACGATGAATAAAAGGGTTGCAAAGTTAGTAAAAGAAGTGATGGAATTACAAGGTTTTTCAAAGGAATTACAAATGTTAATGAATGATTTAGAGAAAATGGATTTTCAATCTTCTGTGATAAAAGGATGAATGTCAGAAAAGTGTTTGAGTGTATATCTTATTTTAGAGGCACAGATGTTGAGTGCTCTGTGGTTTGTATCTGCTATGTAGTTGCTTAGCTTATTTTGTAAAAGAGCGGTTAAGAGCAAGGGGATGCATCTCGCAACGTGGGTGCGAGATGGAACTTCTAGCTGAACCGTTACTTAGAATCAGATAACACTTGCTAGAGGTGTTACATTGTGGTTTAAGGTATAGGTACTTAAGCAGGGCTCATAAAAGGTGTCACTATTTTCCATATATCTGAAAATAGAAATAGACATGCTTGCTACTTAGAAGTGATGTTTTTTTTAATTTGTATTTTCTCTCTGTTTGAACTTTTGATACTTGTTTGATTCAGACTCTGTGACAAAGGTCATGTTTCCTGGTTTCAAGGAGGAGGTAGTCGCAGGCATTAGCAGAAGGAGGGTTTTATTATGCAAGGTTATAAAATGCCTGGGAGACCATTGTCCAGGGCCGACAATTCGTGGTGAAGACTTTACTCGCTGTTATTTTGTGTTATGTACTTATGAGTTGTTTTTAATAAAATGAAACCATTGTATTGGTGATTCATTAAACTTTTAAAACAAGACTCTGAGTACTTCATTAATAATAACCAGTTATCTGAACCTGAATTCTACAATATCGAGCTTCAAGTGGTTTGAACTTGACTGAGCTAGGACGGACACTGGAGAAAAGGACCTGAAACTTCCAAACACATCCATCCAGACACGAGGTAACTATACAGCGGTTGAGTGTGAACTGTTTATGGATATTAGGATTGTGAATTATATGTTTTAGTCATTTATTCTGGTGTACAAGCAAAACAGAATGTGAGCGAAGATGTTGGATGTATTGGCTGCTTTTGCAGCCACTTTGCGTCCACATTTTTTGCAAATTGGATCCGTCCTGAAGGACAAGTTAATGTGAATAAAAACATTGAAAGTTAGGCGAAAATCTGAGGGGGCACGTGCCCCCTCACTTTGAATGGGCATGATGCCGCTGACAGCCTATTGGCAAAAATGCAGGCGGAAATTCTTTTAGACAACTAATTGACCGTTCGCAAAGACCCGCCCTCCTTAGTTACTGTTGCCATGACCAACAAACAACCCAGCAAACACAAAACGTTCCCCTAACGTTGGTTTTTGGTTCCCGTTTGGTTATTTTTTGGGAACCAAATACTAACGTTAGGGAAACGTCCTTTTTAGTTTTTTTTTTTTTTTTTTTGGTAACCATAAAATAACGTTCCCAGAACGTTGCAGGGTGGTTATTTTTAAAATAACCTAAAAATAACTTATAGAGAACGTTCCCTAATGGCTAGTTTTAGGTTATTTTTTGCAATCATAAAATAGCGTTCCCAGAACATTGCAGGGTGGTTATTTTTAAAATAACCTAAAAATAACTTATAGAGAACGATCCCTAATGGTTAGTTTTAGGTCATTTTTGGCAACCATAAAATAACATTCCCAGAATGTTGCAGGGTGGTTATTTTTAAAATAACCTAAAAATAACTTATAGAGAACGTTCCCTAATGGTTGGTTTTAGTTTTTTTTTTTTGTTTTGCATCCATAAAATAACGTTCCCAGAAAGTTGCTGTCATGCCCCTGGGCTGTTTTGTTGTGTTTTTGCTCCCCATGTGTTCCCTGTGACCCAGTTTTTCCCTCACGTTGATTGTTGATTTGATTCCAGGTGTGTCTCGTCTTCCTCCCTGATTGTCCTGTGTATTTAAGGTCTTGTCCATTCAGTTAGTTTTTGTCGGGGCTACTTCGTCATGTTCGTGTGTCTCCAGCCGTTTCCTGTGTGAATTCCCCTTGTTTGGATTATATTAAAGACTGTTGAAATTGATTCCTCGTCTCCTCGCTCCTTCCATCACAGATTGTAACAGAAGACCCGACCGACACAGTTACCTCCGTGTGTTCCCTCTGTTTTTGTTTCCGCTTTTTTCCTCAGTGTTTTTTGTTTCCGTTTTGTGTATTCCCCATGGATCCCCTCCTTCGCCCGGAATACCTCCTCTTCCTTCTGGAGCAGGGGGAGAGATCGCTCGAGGGCCACACCAGACTGTTCCTCGTACTCGGCAACCTCTCCAGCTACCCGGACGACACGCTCTGTGCATTCTATGACGCCAGCTTAAACTCCGCATACAGAGCCCCGTCGTCCGAGGAAGGCCCTAGAGCGAATTTCGCCGCGTTTGTGGAGTGCTACTCTGGAGCCAGTGCCCAGCCCACCATCTCCCCACTGCGCAGAGCGCATGCCTGAGCCCACCGCTGACGGAGAGCCAGAGCCTGCCGCGACCGGCGAGCCATGCCGCACGGAATGACAGTGCTGAGGATCGCCGTGGAGCCGGAGCTGCTGATGAAATCAGTCAAGGTGTGTGAGCCAGCAACAACGCCCGCCACAAGAGAGAATGCACCGCGGCTGAGGGTGAGCTGAGTATGCCGCGTGGACAGTGCCACAGCAAGGGAGAGAGGGCTCCTGTTCCTGAGTTCGGCCTAGGGAGGGCCACAGATCCCAAATCTAGCTCTCCTTCATTTCTTGAATCTCCTTTGTCTCCGCTGGTCCCAGCCAGCTCCGCTCCTCCAGAGCGCCCTCCAGTGCCCGCTCCCCGTAAGCGTCCTCCAGAGCCCGCGCCCCGTAAGTGTCTTCCAGTGCCTGCTCCTGTTCCTGAGTTCAGCCCTGGAAGCCCGGAGGCTCACAAATGCCCGCTCGCTCACCCGCTCGCTCCTGCCTCCTCCACCGCTGTCGTCTGTCAGCCCCTCTGCTCGCCCTCAGCCCCCTATCTGTACAGTGCGAGCCCCATGAGACTGCCATCCTTCAGCGTCGCCAGGGCTGGAGTATCCCTCACCTCCGCTTCCAGCCTCCGATGCCCGGACTCTGCCTCTGCCTGTCGACCCGACGGCTCCACAATGGCTCTTAGCTCCTTCCTCTCCGCCGTGGCCCATCTGTCCCCTGGCTCCACCAGGCTCCCCCGTCCCTCTTATGGCATCGACCATCCTGTGCCTCGGGACTCCACTCCTCCGGCTGCGCCTCGTCCCTTTGTCCAAACGGCTCCGTCAGTCTCCTTCATCCCTTCGTCTCCTCCTCAGTCGGTCCGGCTCCAACGTGGCCATCTGGATCCCCGCTTCCACCTCCACCTTGGTCGCCGGCGCCATCTGCTCCACCTTGGGCCTCTTCGGCTCTCCGTCTCCGCCTCGAGCTCCTCCATCACCTGCTCCGCTACCGTCGGTCGGCCCCCTGGAGTCGGCAAAAAACACCCAATCATTTCATACTTTTGATAGACCTTGGACTTTTTATATGATGAGACCGTCATCATGAGCTGGCCTGGTGAGCTGGCCTTACAATCAAAATAGCTTTTATTTCATTTATATGTTTAGGTTTTTCATAATCAACCCTGTAAAACTACAGCATGCTAAGAAAGTGTTGTTCTAATAGTTATAGTGAATGAATTTCAAACCTACGTAATGCACATAAAAAAGCTGAACTCCAGTTCTATTTAGACACACACAGACATCAAGAACCAGCATGTGAATCTCAACAATGGTGGCAATCAACAAAATGCTTCATGCTGCAATGTATGCTGGGTAACATGTAAAAACTCCCATCATGCTCTGCAGTATGAAAATTTATTGTCACCAATGTTGAGGATCGTATGATAATTGTTCATGTCTAAAAACCTGAGCCAATAAAGTTTTTTTTTTTTTCTCAATACTGAAGCGTTACGGTGGCATTTGTTTCAGAGTACTTTTTTTTGTAGTTAAGTAATACCTGAATGTCAGTCAATAAACCAAAAAGAGAGACCATTTCATGATGTTCATTCATCAAGATTTATAAGCAGAAAGCATAAGTTAATCTGCTAAGTTTTTATTCAGCAATGCACAAATGTTTGCTGTGAAACAATATTGCAACTGCTCAGAAGCAAACTACTTTGAATTGGTAAAAGGGTCAAGAGACCAACTAAAGCAAACCTTGACCACAATTATGGTGGCATTCTGTGTGTTTTTTTTTTTTTGTTGTTGTTTTTTTTCAGTTGATTCCATCCAAGGCTGTGGCTGAAATCAGATGTAGTTCTTGTGTTTCTCTTTTCTTCAGCGATGTTGATTGTTAACAAGCAGGTGTTCATCACTAATGCTCAATCATCATTTAATTAGTCATTTAATTATCTCATTAACTTTAACTCTTTGAGGACTTGGGATATGACTTGAAGACTTGTTTGTGACTTGAAAGTCCCACCTCTGGTAATAACTGAAGTTGGTAATGCTGTTTGTGGAGTTGTTTAATCAGATCTTGAGAGATTTAATGTATTTTATCTTCAGTTCATCTAAGGCTGTGGCTGAAGAAAGTTGTAGTTTGTGTTCTTATTTGTCTTTCTTTCAGTGCTTGTTCACAGCAGGTGTTTTAATGATTGAAAGAATGTTTCAGGAACATCATACTAACGTTTAAGATCTTATGCGATGTTAGTTATTCACTACGGTTAGTTTTTCAGTTTCTCATGTGAGCATGAAGCATTATAGCATTTCACAACTTTACATTTTGGTTGCAGATAAATTACATTGCAGTAAAACAAAAAAAAAATGAATTACTCAGCAAAGCAAAATTTAATCAACATTGAATCAATGTTGAATTTTAACACTGATTTAGTTTGAAGTAAACAATGGTGATGCGCAGATCACAGTTATATCTGCAGTCACTGTGGCTAATAAAAAAACATCATTCAGGCGGATGAGATAAATTATTAATTATGCAAATAGTAATTACATTCTCTAAAATATGAAATGCCAGGGCTGATTTTGTTTTTTGGTCCCAGTCCAGCCCTGTATTGGTGTGTATGTATGAATTCATTTATTTTTTTATTTTTTATATTTTATAAATGTGACTTTTGGTTATTGCACTCATGTTCCCTCTGATTTTGTCTGATATAAACAAAAATGGATATGATTTGGTATGACACCCCTCGCCTGTTTGCTTACCCTCTGAATAAGGAATAAAGCAACTGCGAAAGGCCAAGGCATTTGTTGTTTTATTTCATAGATTATTTCCATAGATTCTTTAATGACACACATTTTTAAATTAACAACTAAACCGTTTTAAAGCACAATTGTTCCTGGCCTTAAGCTGTGCTGTTGATGGTTGCCAAATTAACAGCCATAAACATATTTTATTTTATTAGACTTATTTTAAATTCATGTAAAGTACTTGTTTTGAGACCAACCAAAAAAATTTTGGAATAAATAAAAAGGTGTTTTCCTTTCCACCAACTTTAATTATGGTTTCTCACTAAATGTATTGGCTGATTTCATGAAATCAATAATTAGTAAAAGCCTTTTTGCTTAAGATGTTTTTTTTTTCTCTCTCTCTCTCTCTATCACATCTTCCTGATCCAGTTTTACCCAAAAGAACAATCCTCAAATTACATAAAGAAATACAAAAAAAGTCTTAAAATGTTCACACACATATAAATTCATACTCATGTGAAATCAAATGCAATTAAGAACATTCTAGTGATTATCCTTCAGGTCATTGTGTATATTATCACTGTTCTTGTATATGTTTTTGTGTATTGTATACTGTTTTATGCGTGCTTATGATAGATCACTAGTTAATATCACCTCTTTTATACCATGTTTGGTCTCTATCAATTCGTCTTCAGATGATCTACTTGAGAGGGTATATTATATGTTCATACCTATGCAACATATTAATGCTCTAAGAATCTTTACTAGTTTGTATATCAACTTCTGATCCAGTTACAAATGCAAATAACCATGTTTGAAGACAAAGAGTCGTAAACTTTCCCTCCAAAAGTTCAAGAAACTATTGTCTCTTTGACACCCGAAAGGAGTGACCTCTATAGCAGATAAAGCTCTCACATCAGTGACCCACTTTCAGTCTGTGGTTCTTTTAGATCCTAAGTGGATGAGATGGATGTGAGCTCTTCAACAACCCTTAAGTTTTTGCGCCAGGCTTTGCGGCCTTGACTTTCCATTCAACCAAAGATCCTCGGATCTCAGCAGATCTCTTTCTTGGCTCTTTTTCACTTTCTACCTGGTAAGAAACTCCCAATCACCATCGAGTCAGGACATCTTTGGAATTAATCACTCTTCAACCTGGAAGAATGTGATCTCAAGTCAAAAACCTTGAAACCATCAAGACTTTCATCCGAGACTGCATCCGGACACTCGTCAATGACCAAGGCAATGCAAGTATCGTACACGTAACTAAACGAAACAAAGGTTTAGTATAAGTTATAAATGGTGCTGATGGTTTTACTCAGGTGGTTAACTGACTCTTTCCATAATTGCATTCTCTGGTTTCTCTAATGGCTTCATTCATCCACTTTAGCTCCCCCTTTGTACGTACGCGTGAATGTATGTTTATTTATTTGTTTGTTTAGATTAGTTATGTGTGTTAGCGTTTAGTTAATAAAAGTTGTGTGCACAAATTACATGAGTTTCTGGTTCTGCCTTGCAAATTAATGTCTCTTTACGATTTTGACCCTCGCTACATGCTCTAATGCATTAATAGGAAAGTATTTTCTGTTGCCACGGAAATATCCTTTCTTAGAGTTGATATGAACTTACACTGAATGTTCACTGGACGAACAGATCAGTTGATGGCAATTTAATTCTGCTACAGTTATTACTGTCAGCTGATATAAATAATTGTAATTAATCATAATTAATTGTAATTATTTATATACATTTCCCTTTTGAGCTGATTTGCTACATCTGATTCATCTCAAAGTGCTAGTAACCATCTGAGGTTGAAAAAGAAAATGAGAGAGAGTTGCAGCTAAAGTTAAAAAGCCTAAAAATACAACGTTGATACAAAAATACAACTTCTGATTTGTCCTTGTTAAAGACAACACAAATGTCACAGAATGTTTTAAATTATTTTGAAATTAAATGACCATGCATGTAACTGACATTTAACTCAACAAATACAGATTGAGCTGTAGATCCTGTAAATATGGCACAAAAGAGTGAATAACACTCTGTGATGTTTCCTGAAACAGAAAGTGACAAAGCGGCCATGTTCACATATTCCTGACAACTGCATTTAGATCAGGAAGGAATTTGATTGTTGTGAGCAAAATGAGTCTCTCATGAAATGATGACTGATGTAACGATTAATCTCAGCAACATTTATAAAGCAGTTAACCATGAGAGACTATTGAATCACAATCAGTTCAGCTGTATGAAGCCGATCTTCTCTGTAGCACAAGAAAAACCTGTATCATTCAGCTTCTTCAAAGACTCTGTCATTACATCTGCCACATTACAAATCTACCTCAACAGACAAAAACATAAAAACATATCAAATAATCACGTGCTCCTCTGAATCACAAGCACACACACAATTAGGATGTTTTGTTTGAATCTCTGCCTCCAGGAAATTCATATAAAATGTGTTTGTCTAAAGAAGAAAATGCACAATTTGTTGCATGTTATATCACAAATTGAGCTATAAAACACATCTAATAATCATAAAATAAAATAAAATAAAAAAACAATAATGCAAAACAACATTTAAGACATGTTTCTAAAGGGTGTTACTGAATTATTTCAGCTAGAAAAGAGACTGGAGCACACTCTTAAAAATAAAGGTGCTTCAAAAGGTTCTTCAAGCAATGCCATAGAAGAACCATTTTTGGTTCCACAAAGAACCATTCAGTCAAAAGTTCTTTAGAGAACCATCTCTTCCTTACCTTTTTATAATCTGAAGAACCTTCTTTCACGACAAAGAACCTTTTGTGAAACAGAAAGGTTCTTCAGATGTTAAACAAAACAAACAAAAAGGTTCTTCTTTGGCATCGTGAAGCACCTTTATTTTTAAGAGTGCAGATGCATGACATGAAAGAACATATGGAGGTCAAACTTGTCCAGCAGCTCATCTTTATATTTACATGTATAATCATAGATTTCCATTAAGCAACACCAATACAACACCAGTCATTCATCCAATATTTGATTAATAAATTAAATGTTTGCATTGCACATTATCAGAGGTCAGATTATCATAGCTTTGGTTGCTCAGCAGGTCACTGTATGGAAATGTATGGCCGTGTGAGGAAATCATGTGCAAAACACTGAGCTTTAGGTTTCAAATCAGGTACAAAGGTGAACCTGTGAGGAAACTGCCCCAGGACAAGATATATTTGAATTTAATGCTCATCTTTCCTGATGTGTGGTGGTTTATTTTCATCTCTCCACCGTGTCTTTGTTCTCTCTCTAACTTTCAATTCTGAACACAAAGTGGCTTTGATAAGAAATCAGTACATTGAACCATTCTTACATTCGAAGAGTTCAGACACAAAAGCCTCTAATTGCTGTCTGAAATTTTCTTCTAAAATTTGCTTTTTTTTCAGGCTCCATATGTTTATGTTCAGTTATTTCACTTTAATGGCAATGAAAAGAACTGTTGATTGCCATTAAAGTGAAACTGCTGAAATCACACATTGGAGCCTGAGAAAAAAAACACATTTTAGAAGAAAATTTCACATGGCAATTAGAGGCTTTTGCATCTGAACTCTTCATTTACATTGCATTTTTTTCAAATATAAAGGTGTATAATATGCCAATGTCTAATGCACAGATATGTCATATAATCAAACTGCTCAGGCAGTTTAATAAATCTGATAAAACACAAGAACATTTTACTAAAGGAGAAAATAAAACAGGAACGGAATGTTACAAATCAACAGTCTTAGAATGTTGAATTTTAAATCAAAATTAAGTTGAAAGTTTGACGAACATCATATCTTTTAAAAACGTTCCTCTAACGTCAAGAAAACGGGACATTTTTTATGTTCCCAAAACCAACGCTCAATATTTGAAGAATGTTCTTATAACAAAATTCTGTTAGCTGGGTTGTTAGTAATGAGTGAAGCTGGTGTTGAGAGATTTAATGTCTTCTTTTATTTCAGTTGATTTCATCTAAGGCTGCGACTGAAGTCATTAGTTCTTGCGGTTTTATTTTTTTTCTGTTCTTGTTGTTTCTCTTTTCTTCAGTGATTCTGCTTGTTAACAGCAGCAGTTCATCACTTATGCTCAATCAGCACTTAAATATTTACTTAATCATCTAATTAACTGAAAAACTTTTACTCTTTGTAGTGTGGACACTCCAGGATTTTGCAGTGGAGTTAAAGGGGTTAAAGGTGTAAAATAAAAAGACACATCCGTGCAATGTATTTTAACAATAATAAATTGTAAATTAACAGCTGTAGAAAAATAGTCATATACTGGCAAATCTGCTGCCAGTAGTTTACTGTAAAATTACTGTGAAATCGCATAAATAGAAAAAAGTTAACTCAATTAAAGGGAAGGAAAGGGGAAAGGGAAGTGGTGTGTGGCCAAGTATGGTGACCCATACTCGGAATTTGTGCTCTGCATTTAACCCATCCAAGTGCACACACACAGCAGTGAAAATATACCTAGAGCAGTGGGCAGCCAATGCTGTGGCGCCCGGGGAGCAGTTGGGGGTTTGGTGCCTTGCTCAAGGGTCTCACCTCAGTCGTGGTATTGAGTGTGGAGAGATACCACGACAATACCACGACTGAGATGAGACCCTTGAGCAAAGCACCGAACCCCCAACTGCTCCCCGGGCGCCGCAGCATTGGCTGCTCCAGGTGTGTGTGCACTTGGATGGGTTAAATGCAGAGCACAAATTCCGAGTATGGGTCACTATACTTGGCCACACACCACTTCCCTTTCCCTTTCCCCTTCCCCTTTCCCTAAAGGCAGGTCATTTGTTGCTAAAAGTTGTTAAAGGATGTCGCGACATCATTGTATGTTAATATCATTATGTAACCATGATGCAAAGTGCCTAGAATAGACACTGAAATTACAGCATTTTTACCTGTACTTTATTTGCACATTGCATTTTGATAAATGGATAGATCAGATGGATAAGATTAATTTTTGTTTTGTGGATAAGATCAACAGTGGAAGTGGAAAGTTTCACTGTTGATCACAGTGGACCAACAGTAAATGATTAAAGCATCTCTTCCTAATCCTAAACCAACAGACCCATCATTTTAGGCATCATCAGGAGACAAAGGCCAGTTGTACAGGTGCATCTCAATAAATTAGAATGTCGTGGAAAAGTTCATTTATTTCAGTAATTCAACTCAAATTGTGAAACTCGTGTATTAAATAAATTCAGTGCACACAGACGGAAGTAGTTTAAGTCTTTGGTTCTTTTAATTGTGATGATTTTGGCTCACATTTAACAAAAACCCACCAATTCACTATCTCAACAAATTAGAATACTTCATAAGACCAATAAAAAAAAATTGGTTTTACTCACGAGGGCACCCTCTGGCTACCAGTATGAAGGAAACAGCTACAGCTACTCGCTAGCCAACACCTTATGTTGGGTAAAAATAGAGAAAATAATACTTCTAAGTTTTTCTCATGTGTAGAGGAGTTTGCTGTGCCTGTTTGTAGATCTGCACAATTTGGCTAAAAAAAAAAAAGTTGTTTTTATATATCAATATGACTACTAATAATTCTGATTATCGATATAACTAAATAAAACATTAAACAAAGTAATAATTATTGATAATGATTATTATTAATATATTTTAAAGAAAACTGCAGCATGACCTGTCAACATGCAGGAGGCCCATAACTATAATTGTTTAGAAAGGTCTAAGGATTTAGGCTATTATAAATGATTGATTAAAAATCATTAACAGTAATTTCATAATTTTTGTCAGGAAATTTATACATCCACTGAGAAAGAAAAAACAAACTTAGTGTTCTTTATAATTTCTGGCAAATCAAGAAAAAGTTTATCTGAAAACTTTTCTAGTTACAGTTCAGATTTTGTGTGCAGATTTTATTGGTTCCAATTTTGGAATTGAAATGAAAGAATCATGGAAAAATTAAATTGAAATTGTAGTAGAAATGGAATCCAAATGGTTGGCCTATCTTTATGGAGCCAAAAAAAAGTATGTTCTGACTGCTATACATAGCCTAATATTTATTGCTGCAGTATTAGTATTTGTTTTATAAATGCAGTGATGCCCACGATCACAGACATACTTGTCATATGTTTAAATTGCTATGACAATTTTTACACTAGTGGGGCCTATTTTCATTATCTTGCCTAGGGCCCCACAACCCTACGGGCCGGCACTGGGTCTAGTACATACAATAGGCTGATTTCCTGGAGGAAGACTAGAGCTACTTCAGGACTAAATTAAGGCTTAAATTAAACCTACCAGGAGGCAGGTTTAACTTCAAATTAACATTGTGTATCCAGTCTTTATATATCAAAATTATTGGCACCCTTGAATAAAGAAGCCTGTGAAAATAAATCTGCACTGTTTATCATTTTGATCTTTTATTCAATAAATAGCCTAAATAAATAAATAAATCACAAAACACTAACCTTTCATTAAAGGAATTTTTCATTAAAGTAATTTTTTTCTCTAATACACACTGGCAACAATTAATGGCACCCTTTTATTCAGTACTTTTTGCATCATCCTTTTTCTAAGATAACAGCTCTGAGTTTTCTCCTGTAATGCCTGAAGAGTTTGGAGAAAACCTGACAAAAGATCAGAGACCAATCCTTCATCCAGATTCACTCCAGACCCTTCAGATTCACAGCTCAATGATAAACTCTGTCCTCTTCAGTTTTCTACAGGGTTCAGGTCAGAGGACTGGGAAGGCCATGGCAGAGCCTTTTTGTACTCATTGACCCATTTTTGTGGTCCTTTTGGATTATTGTTCTGTTTGAAGATCCATCCACGGCCATTTACTGTATAAGGCTTTCTGACCCCAAGACTCAACTATTTTCTGCAATTATCCAGCTGTGACCCTTGGAGAGTCTTTGGTCACTCAAACTATCTTACTCACATTGCATTAAGACAATAGACACAGACATTATACTGATGGCAGATTTTTAACATTTCCTGTTGATTGGAACTCCTTAATTATTGTCCTAATGTTGGAAATGAAAATGTTCAATGCTTTAGCTCTTTTCTTAATTTTTTTTAATTTTTAAAAAAAAATTTTTGTTTTTGACTTTCTATTTTGGTGTCAGTTGCAAATATTAGAGATGTTTTAAAAAAAATATTCTATCTACGACTGGTTCTATCTCGTAGCTTCATAAACTTACGGTTGAACCACTGATGTCACATGGACTGTTTTAACTATATCCTTACTGTGTTTCTGTGCCTTGATCGTGGTTGCTGTCTATGGAGGGTCAGAAAGCTCTTGGATTTCATCAAAAATATCTTAATTTGGGTCTGAAGATGAACGAAGGTCTTATAGGTTTGGAACAGCATGAGGGTGAGTAATTAATGACAGAATTTTCATTTTTGGGAGAACTATCCCTTTAAGCATAATGTTATGACAATGAAATGCAACCTAACTCTATTAATATAACACAATAAACTGTATTGTTATTAAAGATTATAAACAAACACACACATAGCCTGTACATAAATACACAGAAAAACACTTCTGGAAGAGGGCTGGGAAAAGTGGGCGGATTTTACACAATAGTGAATGTAAAACTAAACACAGCATGATGTTCCACTGATTTTTGGTTTATCTTCATCTTTGTAAATATTATTGGATTTTTTTTTTTTTTTTTTTTTTTTTTTTTTTTTTAAAGAATATGTGATTAGAAGATTGTACAATTATATGATTGATTAAAAGACCGTTTGGTAAAACTATCATGTTTTTTTTTTTTTTTTTTTTTTTTTTTTCCAGCATCCAAAATCAAACACCTCTATACTATAATTCTCCCAAAGCCCAGTATATTAATAAGTCTGAAGTAAACAGGCTATGACATGACCTTTGTCAAACTGTTATAAAGAAAGCAGGAACTGCATTGATCTCACTATTTTAACGTTATAAAATACTTCTAATGATAATTGACATGAGTTGCCCAAAATAAACATGCTTTATTGATATTAAAATAAAAACTATCTTTTTCTTTTTTTCTTTCCACCATTTTAATTTAAGTTTCATTTTGGCTGTAGAAGACCATTTTCCTGTAAATGCCCCACCTAATCAGAAACTATTTACATAGCTATGACAGCAGATGTCTGAACAGCAAAGGTTAACAAACATCTGGTGTGATCTGGTGTGCTCAGACAGATAAGATCAACACATGACTAAATGCATGCAGATCAAGTTATCCATGTTATTCAAGAGTGACAGGGTACGATGGAAACGGTTTGATATGTAGCTTATGTTGGCTTGAATTTCTTTTGGAAATGAAAAGTTTAAAGCCTTCAGTTTTGGAAAGGAAGGGGAGGAGAGGATCAGTGTGCAATATACATCAGTGTTTTCATTTATGGTCTAAAAAGTAAAGGCAAGTTTATTTTTATGTATTTTTTTAATAGAAAAAAAAAAAACCTTCTGCTTGCTGACTGACTGACTGACTGATTAAATCTATCAAAAGTTAATGTCATGTTCTCCTTAAATATTCCCTTTGTTTTATTTTGCTGGTTTATGATACATATTTATAGTCATTTATCTTTATTCATTTATTAAATATGAAAAAATAATAGAAAACATAACTCAAAGATATGTCAATGAAGTATGTTTAGTTTATTCATGATTTATTTCATTCTATTACAATATGATGATCATTTCAAAGCACTTGAGTGGTTTATATTAAACAGCTGGTATAATTTCACACTTCATAGGAAAGCACACTTCAATAATGGCAGGCACTTTGAGCTCATTGTGTTTTGGGGCGTATTTCATCAATGACTGTGATTCGTTTTGGATCCCAGACACAGTCTTCTTCGAGGCCGCTTGGCACCATGCCACATTGTGGAGGGCACCAGGCAGTGTCGTACCCCTCATCATGCCAGGTTTTCTGCAGTGGATGACCTTGACGGTCAATCTTCTTCACTTTCCCAACATTGACCTTCACTCTCAGAACCACTCTCTGGTTCTCAGGTAGATTCAGAGGGTATCTGGAGGCCTTCTCTAGATCTCGGCTGAGGTAGACACCACGTCCAAGCATGCCATCAGAAGACTGCTTGAAGCCAGAGACTTTGATTTTTTCTGCAGCCTCCCTGGATGTGCCATGATACATTCTGTAGACTTGACCATCTGCTGGATCGATGTAACTCTCAAGGCATGGAGGAGCACCTGCACCCAAGTCGTATTCAGCCCACATGTTTGAACCTGGACAAATTTTTGAAAAATTTATAGAAACTTTAGAAGAATGTTACCCAATCACTAGCAAACTGACTTACAAAGAAATACATAATGAGAAACAAAATAGCATTAAAAGTCACTTATATTAGGATATATTATTATGCTTTTTAAACACTATGACCAACGAACTATGACCCATTTGCACAAAAAGAAAGTGGTGTCTTACCTCTGATGTTGCTTCTAAAGCTGGTCACTTCCTCCTGAAAGCAGGTATATAAATGGCAGATCTTTCAGGGTGTGTCCATGATGAAAGGTGTAACATTGAGTTTTTACCATTTTGTTAAACAAATTTCCAGTGGAATTTAAGTTTCATTTTTGCTGTTGAGGACTGTTTGCCCCACCTAATTAAAAACTACTTACACTCTTAAAAATAAAGGTGCTTCAAAAGGTTCTTCAAGCGATGCCATAGAAGAACCATTTTTGGTTACACAAAGAACCATTCAGTCAAAGGTTCTTTAAAGAACCAGAAAGTACCTTTTTATAATCTGAAGAACCTTCTTTCACCACAAAGAACCTTTTGTGAAACAGAAAGGTTCTTCAGATGTTAAAGGTTCTTTATGGAACCATTTAGACAAAAAGGTTCTTCTATGGCATCGTGAAGCACCTTTATTTTTAAGAGTGTACGCAGCTACGACAGAAAATATATAAATAAAATAAAATGGATAAAATGGATAAGATGGATGGATAGATAGATAGATAGATAGATAGATAAATACCTGTGTCAGAGAAAACATCAATGTGACACAGGACTGATATCATTATTATCATTATTATTATTATTTTATGTTAGTGTTATTAGTATCATTTGCGTATTTGGAGGCCTGAGGTATAAACACCACGTATGAGCATGACACAAGAAGACAGACCAAGCTCCCTCTTTTCTAAATTTATTTGCAGCTTTCATGTTACTGAAACACAAAAACAGTAAGCATCAAACTTGAAATAAACACAGTTAAACAGAAATGTAACTGTAGTTGACGTAATATTGTCTATAATGTAATATATTTTCTGATTCATCATTTTGAAAGGGCCATGAAAATATTCCTAATAATCTGAGATTTTAGCATTTATAAAGTATGCCTGTATGCTGCTTTTACCTTTCCAAGGACAAATGCAGACTGAATTTAAATGAAAGGATGTTTATGTGAAGTTTATCGTGAAGAAATTCCTAGTCCAGCATGCTTTTGATTACAATGGAAATCACCAGACCTTTTGGTATAAAAACATTCAAATATAGTCTTAAAAAACTAGAAGCTTTAAAAGTTAAAAATGAATAGTTGTGATGGCTATATATCCATACACTGAATGATATGAGGGGACAAATGCTGGTACAAAAAAAGGTCATATAAAACTGTTTTTCAAGTTGTAGCAAACATATAAAATTGAGAGATTTTATTCAAATTCAAATTATTGTAGTGTTTCAGAAATGTTGCACATTGGAAAAATGATTTCTCATTTACTCAGCATTTTGGACTTGTCAATTATCTTAACGTTCTTATTTTTGGAGAAAGAAAATTTGTTTTATTAAGATTAAGATATTAAGTCTTGTGTTCAGAAATTTTGATCTAAATTTGTGTTTTGTTTTTATATATGTTTTTATATTTATTTCACTGTGCTTCTCATATATCTTGATTTAAGAATGTTTAGATATTTGTGTTGGAAATTAAAAATTATGTTATTAAAAATTACTGATGCACAGTGTAGGATAATAACAAAATTACTGTAGTACAATAATACATTTTTTATCTGTAATGTAACTGAAAGATGACTGAAATATGTATATAATGTAACATAAACATATTCATATTAATATTAATTAACATGTCCAGATTTAGCATCAGAACATTACGTAAAGCAACCATCATTTCACTGCACACTTTGTATTCAACAGCTTCTTGTTTACTTGGACAAAACAAAACTGAAATAAAAGTTTATATATCAAAGAATTATATTGGTTTAATCTATTCAACATTTTCAGATGATTCTACAAGAACTTTGCTCCTTTTGCATTAGAGAAATTCGATTATTTGATTGAATATATATTGGATTGAATAGAGGATTTATAATCAAGCACCATATATATTTTGACAACAATAAAGTGACTTACTGCTGATGTTGCTTCTAACACTGAAGCAGACCCTCTGAAAGCAGATTTATGAACTGTAAGATGCCCAAGCAGCTGCATGACTGTGTGTTGAGTTAATCAGGCAAATACTAATCACTGTTTTAAAGACTATTTTCATCTTCATGCACACTGAGGAGGGTGATCTTTCATGAGGAATCACAACTGATATAATAAAATGTAATTATTTATACAATATTTGCATTTATACAAACAAACTCATAATAAATGATACTAAAAGAACTGGAAAATAAATTTAACATTGTCTATCTGATTTTAAATGCTTATTTTTACAGTCTAGTGATACTGTAAATGACTAAAAGACTATTAAATCAAACAAAAAAAGAAAGCATTACTAAACTAGCATGTGTATGTTTTTAACAGTGAATTAACAAATAGTGTCAGTATAAAAGGTGTATATATATGACATAATTACAAGGCAACTAAAATGTGTTTAAAGTAGGCCTGTTTTTAATTATTTTATTTCTCTAGCTTCAGCCTCTGAAATTGTTGCAAGACAGTCAGTACTGTACAATGTTCAAATTCTCAATAAAGCATTGCATTTTAAAATAACATTTCACGAGCTAGGACCATGCCACAAACAAGCTATGGAATAGTTAATTGAACAGGATGTTGGGGAAGAGTAGAAAGAGGATGAAGGGTTAGAGGGGATGGGATGATGGTCAGGTTAATCAGGGCATCTAGAATTGTTGGCCCAGAGAGATTCGTGGTGGGGATACTGTCTCGATCGTATATTTAGGCCAGACGATTAGGACCCCCTAAGTTGGGAAGAGCTGAGTAAAGCACGAGCTTGACAGAGGTCTTCAAGATTGTTGCAGACGTAGGTGAGGTATGCTTGTAATGACCGGGGGACGAGAATTCTGATAGCTTCATCTGAGATTCCACATCTGGCTGCAGATGTTGCTGCCCCGATGCGGAGGAATGAATTGAATGATGTTCAGGACATATGCTGGAGACACGGAGGATTTGATAGAAGTGCTTGCTAAATATCTTAGAGCAGACATATTCAGAAATAGGTTTGAATGGACTGAGAAGGAGTTTGGACAGAAGATGTAAATAGGAACGACTTTCCTAATTGGTCAGTTTTGCTTCTTCGAAGGGTGAAGATGGGAGTATCTGAGGAGTGGATAGTAGTGCCTTTGATACAGGGATGGATAGAAGGATTGAATGTAGATGAAGTCTGAGCGAATTCTGAGCATAGTGGGAAGCCGAAGAACGCTAGTAGGAATGCGGAGTCTTAAGGTTCGATCTGTCTCGGGGTGTAGATAGCCTGATCATATAGAGAGGATGCAGAGGCTAAATAGTTCAGTGGTTAGTGGAATGTATTTAATGGTTAACGCAGGTTCTTGTTTTCATAAGCTTTTAATAGCATGGATGTGTGAGAATGAGAGATAGCAGGGTGATTGTATCCAGTGGTTTGTTTATAGAAGGAGTTGATCCCTGATAAGTAGGTTTAGAAGCACAAGTGTGGATCTTGGGAAGGAATGAGCGTAAGATATTGAGTTGTGAATGGATGGCACATCAGTTGATGGGAAAGGAAGCTGATAGAAGGAATGGTAAGCTTGGGACAGTTCCAGCCAGTGAGGTACACTGGAAGCGTGCTTGGGGCAAGGCAATTAAGAATGGCTTCTTGAGAAGCATGTTTGATTTCTTATCTGTGGTGAGACCGGATTCTGGAGCCAAAGTCTGAATTTCTGGAATGAGAAATGAGACAAAGAGTCGGTTATGAGATTAAGGTGTCCAGATATGTGAGTTGCTCGGAGGAGGGATTGTTGTTGAGTGGAGATTAAGTGAGCCTGCACATGAATTGCATGATAACTGCCGAACGTGATCTCCCTTGTTTATAATTTCGACTACTGCTGCATAGTCCCAGTAGATGAGTATTTATCTGGACCATTCGTACCCCCAAAGGATGGCTGCTATGATTATGGGATATATTTCATAATGCAGTGGAGACTGCAATTGACTGCAGATTGAGGGAACTGAACCCTGGAGGCCATTGGGAAGCAACCCGGCGCCCACCATAATAACAGCTGAAGCCTATTGAGGGAGCTGCATCAGTGTATAGTTGGATGTAACCGGGATGAGAGATGTAGTCATTATGGAAAAGGAAATGTCATTCCATGATGAGAGGTGTTGTTGCTTGAGGCGCATTTCCATTGCATGCTTATCTAATGTGACTCTGTTGTTGAGAGAAGGGATAGTTGCTGCTTTTGACAGAATGTCTGATGTGAAGGAATTCTCTTATAGTTGAGGCAGCCAAGTCCTTGTAGCTGACGCTTTGTACGTCTATCTAACTCAGAGGAAGTACGATGCCCTGAGATTTCTGCTCTGATAATGGATCGCTGAGTAAAGTAAAAACATAGATTAGTGTGAAAAGTCCTGATTATGGTGGTGCAGATGAAGGTGCAGCGATTGGAAGTCGTCAAGGAGGTGAAGGACGTAAAGGAGTCTGTGGTTGTTGGTAAGAATCCAGCGTAGCTCCGGAAAGAGAGTCAAAAATCCTAGGGCAGCTTCTGCAATAGAACATGGCTTATGGCGAAGTAATAGGCACCTTCCCAGAAGACTCGCCGGAATCTTGATAGATAGGCAAGACTTGAAGACATTAGTGGTATCGGTTTTGGTGAGCCAAGCCGTGAATGAGTTTGATGGTATGGTCGATGGTAGTGTATTACTTAATACTCAAGATGGCGGCGCGTGCACACGCTGCGGCTTCTCTCTCTCCCGACAGAACGGTGTTTTCGTGTTTTTTATCTTGTAAATCGAAGTGTTTTTGTACGTCTTCGTCGCGTCTATCTGTCTTTAAACGCGCATACAGTCGTGAGTTTCTGCTCGACGTCGGCAGAACCACATTTTTAGAGTTAAACCTCGCGCACGCCGAAGAGCTGCGGGACCTCGGTCTGCTCCGGAGGCCTACAACATCACCGACCCCCACTACTGCATCTCGCCCAGAGCGGAGGCGCCACAAGCGGCGCGAGAGGAAGCAGAAGAGGGGTAAGCGCGGAGGTATCCGGGCTAGGCTAGCAGCTAACCCACACAAGCCAGCTATCCCCACCATCGTACTGGCTAACGTACGCTCTTTAGACAATAAACTGGACTACATCCGACTACTACGCTCAACTCAGAGGACTGTAAGAGACTGCTGTGTTTTTGATTTCACGGAAACATGGCTCAACAACAGCGTTCCGGACTGTGCCATTCAGCTCGACCAGCTAACATGCTATCGAGCGGACAGAGCTCTCGTCGAGGGAGGTAAGACCCGCGGCGGCGGGCTTTGTGTTTACATTAATGACGCGTGGTGCCGCGACGCTGTTGTGGTCTGCAAACACTGCTCGCCCCTGGTGGAGTTTATGATTATTAAGTGCCGGCCGTTTTATCTACCGAGGGAATATACAGCCATACTGCTCGTTACTGTATACATCCCTCCCAGCTCCAACAACAACATCAGGAGTGAGGCACTGAATAAATTGTACCAGCACATCAGTGAGCAGCAGACAGCCCACCCAGATGCTTTTCTCATCTCAGCTGGGGATTTCAACCACGCGGACTTAAAGAGTGTGTTCCCAAAAATACAACAACACGTAGACTTTCCAACACGAGGAAACAACACTCTGGACTTTGTTTACACCACCCAGAGAGGAGCTTACAAGGCCCTTCCCCTCCCCCATCTTGGCACCTCAGACCACATCACTGTCATGCTAATGCCTGCATACAGACCGGTCGTTAAAGTCACCAAACCAGTTCACAAACAGATACAGGTGTGGCCGGATGGGTCGTCAGAGGCACTTCAAGACTGTTTTGACACCACTGACTGGAATATGTTTAAGCAGGCTGCCACATACAATAACACCACAGACCTCCAAGAGTACTCAGAGACTGTCACTGCCTACATCACCAAATGCATTGATGATGTAACGGTCACAAAGACCATCACTGTCCGGGCCAACCAGAAGCCGTGGATGACAGGGGAGGTCTACAGACTCCTGAAGGCTCGGAACGCTGCCTTCAGAGCTGGAGATGAGGTGGGCCTGAGGACAGCTAGGGCCAATCTATCCCGCGGCATCAGAAAGGCTAAGAGACAGTACTCCAGGAGGGTAGCCCATCGCTTCAGCGACAGCGGGGACACTCGGAGCCTGTGGCAGGGGATTCAGACCATTACGGACTATAAGCCCCCACCGCGCACCTGTGACAGCACCATCCCCCTGCTGAACGAGCTGAACGCCTTCTTCGCTCGCTTTGAGGCACAAAACAGCACCACTGCAGAGAAGACCCCACCTCCTCCCGGCGACCAGGTGATGACGCTGTCCCCGGACAGCGTGAGGAGATCCCTCAGCAGGATCAATGCACGCAAAGCTCCGGGTCCTGACAACATTCCTGGTCGTGTACTGAGAGACTGTGCAGCGGAACTCACTGATGTCTTCACAGACATTTTCAACATCTCGCTGAGTCAGGCTGTTGTCCCCACATGCTTCAAGGCTACCACCATTATTCCAGTCCCGAAGAAGCCATCTCCATCCTGCTTCAATGACTACCGTCCAGTTGCACTTACTCCGATCCTCATGAAGTGCTTTGAACGGCTAGTCATGCATCATATCAAGTCTGCCCTCCCCCCCTCCCTGGACCCCTTCCAGTTTGCATATCGGTCCAACCGCTCGACCGATGATGCCATCGCCACTGCCCTCCACTCAGCACTCACACATCTGGACAAAAAAGACTCGTACGTCAGAATGCTGTTCATAGACTTCAGCTCAGCATTCAACACAATCATCCCTCAACAGCTCATTCACAAACTGGTCCAGCTGGGGCTCAACACCTCGCTGTGCAACTGGCTGTTGGACTTCCTGACTGGGAGACCTCAGGCAGTACGGGTCAGCAGTAACACATCCAGCACCATCACACTTAACACAGGGGCCCCTCAAGGATGTGTGCTGAGCCCCCTCCTCTTCACTCTGCTGACCCATGACTGCACACCGTCACACAGCTCCAACCTCTTCATTAAGTTTGCGGACGACACAACTGTGGTGGGTCTCATTAGTAACAGAGATGAGACAAATTAAAGGTGCGAGGTGAGCCGCCTGGCCGGGTGGTGTAGTGACAACAATCTCTCTCTGAATGTGGAGAAGACGAAGGAGATTGTTGTTGACTTCAGGAGAGTGCACACTCAGCATGCTCCTCTGACCATAAACGGTGCGACCGTGGAAAGAGTGAGCAGCACCAAGTTCCTGGGTGTGCACATCACAGAGGACCTCTCCTGGACTGACAACACCGCAGCACTGGCCAAGAAAGCACAACAGCGTCTCTACTTCCTCCGCAAACTGAGGAGAGCCAGAGCCCCGGCCCCCATCATGTGCACCTTCTACAGAGGCACCATCGAGAGCATTCTAACGAGCTGCATCACTGTGTGGTATGGCGCCTGCAATGCGTCCTGCCGCAAGTCACTCCAACGCATAGTGAGAGCAGCTGAGAGGATTGTTGGTGTCTCTCTCCCCTCCCTCCAGGACATCTACAACACCCGTCTCACCCGCAAAGCCCTCTGCATTGCGGGTGATCCCACCCACCCGACACACAGCTTCTTCAGTCTGCTGCCATCAGGGAGGAGACTGCGGAGTCTCCAGGCCAGGACCAGTAGACTGAAGGACAGCTTCATTCATCAGGCTGTCAGGAAGCTGAACTCCCTCCCGACCTTGCCCCCCCTCCCCTCTTTTGCCCCACGCACCACTGAACTCTGACCCCCCCCCTTACACACTGTGACCCGCACCAGTCACTTAGTGCAACACTGGACTGCCCACTACCTCAGTCAGTATTGAACTGACCCCACTCAACTACCTCTTCTGTCACTTTAAACAGCCTGATAAGCTATTTTGCACTACACTCTTTATATCTGCACAGTTTTCTTTTTGTTAAGCTCTTTTTGCACTACACTCATATCTGCACAGTTTTGTTTTGTTTAGTTTTGTTTAACCGATTTGCATTTCATCTGCCATGTGCCTTATGCCACTTAATCTAACTCTTTTCTACAATGTCCTTATTTGTATATCTGTATAGTTTGTTTTTATATTTTAAACTGTATTTATTTGCATTCTACGTCTACTGTTAGTGTTTTATTGTTAACTGTATGCACCATGGGTCTGAGAGTCACGCAATTTCAATTCTCTGTATGTATGTGCTGTACATGTGGCAGAATTGACAATAAAGCAGACTTTGACTTTGACTATTGCATGGAGTATTCTGGGGCTGGGATGATACTGTTAATGCTTGGAATGAGAGTGCCATGGGGAGAAGATTAGTTGATTGTAAGTTATACCTGTAGGGCTGATATGTATAATGGAAAATGGTTTGTTGAAGGGACCTATCGTGAATCTGTTTTTCCTCTTCTGCTAGTAGCCTGTCAATCAGGTTCTTGATAGAAGTGCAGAGGTGCTTTGCGAGTCAGTCTGCTGGTGTAGTAGAGTTATGAGGGTAGGAGTTTCTTGCATGGGCTCCACCACGGAATGAGCTGGTGTGAAGGAGTCTGCAGTTAGACGGGGGGGCCGCCTGGATGATTCAAGTTGTTGCATGCTGTCCTGCCCCCCTGATGCAGGATTGGTCTGCCTCTTTGTCAATGCTTTAAGGAACAGGAATGTTTACTGAGTGGCATTTCTATCAGCATAGGAATAACTGAAGGGGACAGAGCTGCAGCGAATAGCTGTAGTTTGCATAAGGAGAAGTATTGAGGTTGAAGGGTGGCTGTAATTGAGCATGCTGAAGCTGGATGTGAGGGGGCTCCACAAGTTCACATGAAAGGATGTTTGGGCTGCGAGTATCCGGCAGTAGAGTTGATTGGACTTGGAGTTGATTGATATGTCCCTTGATTGGACTGATGTGGACGACCTGTGGCTAAATTGTTTTGTGAGCGTAGAGCTACTGAGTCAGGAGAAGGTGATGGACTGCTGAAGCTGGCCGAGTAGGTGGTGTCGCTGTGGCTAAGTAGGTGGCTGTTGCTAGATGACAGGATGTGAAGGTATTGATGGAGGGAGGAAGGGGGGAAATGATAGACCAGTGGAAATGGAATTGGAGTCCTGGCTGGCCCACATGAGGTAGGGTCCCTTGGGGCACTGGATGAGGCATCTGGACTGTAGAAGTAGCTATTTGAGAATCATTAGAATAAAGTGAGAGCCGTATTGCTGTAAACGGCTGAAGGAAGGGTGGAAGAATGGATGTTGGGATGAAAGGAAGTTCGTGAGTGGGGTTTTGAGCAAACTTGTTGCTAGATGGCAGGATGAGAGGGTCTTGATGAAGGAGGGGAAGGAGGGAGGAGGTAAATTGGGGGGTGGCGGGGTGGCGGATGGTAGAATGGATAGACCATTTGGAAATAGGATTGGAGGTTGAAGGAGTCCAGACTGACCCACGTGAGGTAGGGTCTCTAGGGGTGCTGGATGAGGCATCTGGGGCCTCATTTATAAATGTTGCATATGCACAAAAATTGCACTAAAAGAGGCGTTTGCCACTTCCAACACAAAAGGTGAGATGTGTTAAAAAAAAAAAAAAACTTGACAGGAAAATTTGCGCATCTGCACGCAAACCCTGATCCATGCGCATGGCAGTGGCGAGCGGTGACTTTTTTAAATGGGTATGCTGAGTGATAAGACCCCCCCCCCATCGGCTTTTAGGACACTCAAAAGGGATCACAGATGACAAATAAGAAACACCGTGGCAGGTGTTGTTTTAAAAGTATGCACATTTCCTACCTTATTTGTAAATGAAATTCATATCCAATTATTCGTTTCAGTTTTATCCATTGTTATCCGAATGCTTGAAAATATAGCTGGTTTTTCAAGTAAAAACCTCCCAATAACGTTTACACGTAGTTACGTTATGATATGTAATATTCAGAGGGCGGGGAGATGGGGGGATTCCCCCAGTCTATGTCTCTCTGCATCAGCTAAATGATTTTTTTTTTTTTTTTTTTATTCCCAGTGAATAGGAGTTAAAGGGGTCCTATTATGCTTTTTCACTTTTTGAATTTTAGTCAGTGTGTAGTGTGTATGTTTGGGCATAAAAAGATCTACAAAGTTACAAATCTCAAAGTCAACTCCAAAGGGAGATATTTCGTTTTTAAAAAAAATCCCATTTCAAGAACTACAACGAATGGCTCGTTTGGACTACAAAGTTGTTTTCCTGTATTTGTGACATCACAAAGTGCCCCATTAGAATATCATTAAAATAAATCCCGCCTATTCAATTCAATTAAATTCAATTCAAGTTTATTTGTATAGCACTTTTCACAATACAAATTGTTGCAAAGCAGCTTTACAGGAAATTAAGTTTCTACAATATATTTATATATTGTAGAAACTTAATATATTTAATTTATGGCGAAATTTGGTAGTTCTGGTAGTTTGTTTGGTAGTATGTTGTCTGAGGGTAGGCATCATCTGAGGTCCTCTGAGGGGTTGGCATCATCTCTTCTCAGGTGTTCTGGATCCAGACTGAAGCTTGTGTAAATCCTAGTTACACAAGGCAGAAACAGAGAAACAAATAGAGACATAATTAGCGTAGCTGCTGTTCCAACCAAGCAAAAATGATTTGTTCAATCCAAGCTAAAGAACAATAATGTGTGTTTGATCAGATATAACTGCAGTACAAGATTATGAGATGCATTATGTGAATGCTTGGCTAAAGAGATGTGTCTTTAATCTAGATTTAAACAGAGAGAGTGTGTCTGAACCCCGAACGTTATCAGGAAGGCTATTCCAGAGTTTGGGAGCCAAATGTGAAAAGGCTCTACCTCCTTTAGTTGACTTTGTTATCCTAGGTACTACCAAAAGTCCAGAGTTTTGCGACCTTAGGGAGCGTGATGGATTGTAGCGTGGTAGAAGACTAATTAGGTACGCAGGAGCTAAACCATTAAGGGCCTTATAGGTAAGTAATAATATTTTGTAACTGGTGCGGAACTTAATACTGTGTCAGTAAATGCAAGTTCTAACGCATCATTTGTATTATCAATGTGAATGTTAAAATCTCCGACAATTAGAGCTTTATCAACAGTAACCAATAGGTCTGACAGGAAATCTTCAAATTCTTTTAAGAAATCTGTATTTGGCCCTGGCGGTCTATACACAGTAGCCAGAGCAAGAGATAGGAGAGATTTGTTTTGCATATCTGACAGTGTAACATTAAGCAGAAGTAATTCAAATGAGTTAAACCTGTATCCTGTTTTCTGGGTAACACTGAGAATATCACTATATATTGTTGCAACACCGCCGCCACGGCCAGTCTGACGGGGCTCATGCTTATAACAGTAGCTTGGTAGAGTAGACTCATTTAGACCAATATAATCATTTGGTTTGAGCCAGGTTTCAGTCAAGCAGAGCACATCAAAACTATTATCTGTGATCATTTCATTTACAATAACTGCTTTGGGTGCGAGTGATCTATTGTTTAGGAGCCCAAGCTTTAAAAATTGCTTTGGTTTATTTGTTTTGCATTTTTCTGGTTTAACCACGATCAGATTATTTCTAGATCCTGCATTAAATTTATATTTTGGCTTCACTGTTCGGGGAACAGACACAATCTTTATAGATTGGATAGCACAAGTATTTCTATCATTTAAGTGGGTAGAACAAAAGTCATCATAGCAGTTATTTGAGAATGGGCTCTCTAAGATGGCGCCGCAAATGGCAGCTACTGTGCTTTGCTCTTCAGTGTTTGTACTGTTTTTGTTCGTTTTTCCTGTTTTTTGTTTCTCTAACACCATCAGTTTTACCAGGGATGATCTGCTGAACATTCGGCAGAACACACCACAGAATCTTTTACCGGTTTTTGATTATTCGGACGTTTTGCTGGACATTGTTGTTGGCGGAGCCGTAGCTCTGGTCAAACGCTTCAGGACGCGCAGACGGGGGAAGCGAGCCGGCGCGCTCGTGAAGCTCAGACAGCGAGGATTTAGAACGGCGTTGCCTAGCATCCATCTGGCGAATCTCCGCTCTCTACCCAACAAAACGGACGAACTCCTTCTGCTCTCCCGGACAAACAGGGACTTTTCAAACTCTGCTGCTCTATGTTTCACGGAAACCTGGCTGAACGACGCCATTCCGGACAGCTCGTTACATCTTCCGAGCTTTCAGCTGATTAGAGCGGATCGTGAGGCAGAATCAACGGGGAAATCACGCGGCGGCGGGACGTGCTTTTACATCAATGAGAGGTGGTGTACAGATGTAACTGTGTTAAAGAAGATGTGCTGTTCAGATCTAGAAACGCTCTTCATTAACTGCAAGCCTTTCTACTCACCGCGGGAGTTTTGCTCGTTCATTCTCGTGAGTGTTTACATTCCTCCGCAAGCGCACGTGAGCTCAGCTTTACAGAAACTCGCTGATATGATCACAGAGACTGAGCAACAACACCCAGACTCTGTTTAATCATTCTCGGGGACTTTAATAAAGCAAATCTCTCCCGTGAACTGCCAAAATACAGACAGCATGTTACATGTCCCACCAGAGACAGTAATATATTGGATCACTGCTACACAGCGATAAAGGACGCATATCACTCTGTCCCACGGGCAGCTTTAGGACTTTCTGATCACTGTTTAGTTCATCTCATACCGACCTACAGGCAGAAACTCAAATCTGGAAAACCTGTATTAAGAACTGTTAAAAGATGGACTAATGAAACAGAGTGGGATTTACAAGCCTGTTTCGACCTTACTGATTGGACTGTTTTTGAAGCTGCCGCAAATGATCTGGATGAGCTCACAGAGACTGTAACATCTTACATCAGTTTCTGTGAGGATATGTGCATTCCTACCAAGACTCATCTAACTTACAACAACGACAAACCATGGTTCACTGCAAAACTCAGACAGCTCCGTCAGGCCAAAGAAGATGCTTACAGAAAGGGGGATAAAGTCTTGTATAAACAGGCCAAATACACACTGGAAAAGGAGATCAGAGTGGCAAAGAGGAATTATTCCGGCAAGCTAAGGAAAAAATTCTCTTCCAGTGATTCTGCTTCAGTGTGGAAAGGTATGAAAGAAATCACCAGTTACAAGTCACCATCCCCCAGCACTCTGGAGAATCAACACCTGGCAGACGGTCTGAACGAGTTCTATTGCAGGTTTGAAAAAACACCCCACACCCGCCCTGAACACCTCTCCACACAACCATTCACACAACCATTCACACCTCCAGCAACCCCCGTCTCCCCCACACCTGCAATTCAGATCAGCGAAGATGAGGTGCGCCAGGTCTTCAGGAAGAACAAAAGAAGGAAAGCACCAGGCCCAGACGGTGTGTCACCAGCCTGCCTAAAAATCTGTGCTGACCAGCTGGCCCCCATCTTCACACAGATCTTCAACAGATCTCTGGAGCTGTGCGAAGTCCCCTCATGCTTCAAACGCTCCACCATCATCCCCGTCCCAAAGAAACCCAAAATTACTGGACTTAATGACTACAGACCTGTGGCTCTAACATCTGTGGTCATGAAGTCATTTGAAAGACTGGTTTTGGCTTATCTGAAGTCCTCCACTGGACCCTTACTGGACCCCCTGCAGTTTGCCTACAGAGTAAACAGGTCTGTGGATGATGCAGTCAACATGGGACTGCACTTCATCCTGCAGCATCTGGACAGACCAGGGACTTATGTGAGGATCCTGTTCGTAGACTTCAGCTCCGCTTTTAACACCATCATCCCGGACACCCTTCAGAACAAACTAACGCAGCTCTCCGTCCCCACCTCCGTCTGTCAGTGGATCACCAGCTTCCTGACAGACAGGCAGCAGCTAGTGAGGCTGGGAAAATACACATCCAGCACTCGTACGATCAGCACTGGAGCTCCTCAGGGCTGTGTTCTCTCCCCACTGCTCTTCTCCCTGTACACTAACGACTGCACCTCTAAAGACCCCTCTGTCAAGCTCCTGAAGTTTGCAGACGACACCACGCTGATCGGCCTCATCCAGGACGGTGACGAGTCTGCCTACAGACAGGAGGTTAAGGAGCTGGCTGTCTGGTGCAGTCTTAACAACCTGGAGCTCAACACGCTCAAAACTGTGGAGATGATCGTGGACTTCAGGAGGAACCCCTCTGCACTCCCCCCACTCACCATCATGAACAGCACTGTGACTGCAGTGGAGTCATTCAGATTCCTGGGCACCACCATCTCCCAGGACCTGAAGTGGGACAATCACATAGACTCCATTGTGAAAAAGGCCCAGCAGAGGTTGTACTTCCTTCGCCAGCTGAGGAAGTTCAACCTGCCACAGGACTTGCTGAATCAGTTCTACTCCGCCATCATTGAATCCGTCCTCTGCACTTCAATAACTGTCTGGTTCAGCTCAGCTACCAAATCGGACCTCAGAAGACTACAGAGGGTAGTCCGGACTGCTGAGCGAATCATTGGTACAACCCTCCCCACTCTCCAAGAACTGTACTCATCCAGAGTGAGCAAAAGGGCTGGCAAAATCACTCTGGACCCCTCACATCCAGCACACTCCCTCTTTGAACTGTTACCGTCTGGTCGACGCTACAGAGCTCTGAGCACCAGAACGACCAGACACAGGAACAGTTTCTTCCCTCAGGCAATCCATCTCATGAACACTTGACATTAAAAGTGGAACACACAACACTATTATAAATTATTTATTCAACACACATACTTATTTTTTTCATTTCAGATTTGCACATATTAGAACTGTACACCATAATTGTCTATATATTGTGTTTTTGCTATTTGTAAATTATTCTTTTATTATCTGTGCCCTGTCCTGTTGCTGTCTTTCTGTTGCACTGTAGAGCTTCTGTCACAAAAACAAATTCCTCGTATGTGTAAGCATACCTGGCCAGTAAAGCTCATTCTGATTCTGATTCTGATTCTGATACTAGTCAGATGGAGCGTAGAGTCCTGGAGATCTTGTCCGACAGGAGTTCTGCTCCGACTCTGCTGTGGTGCAGGCCATCAGCGCGGAAAAGCCTAGGACGCTCCCAGAAAAGATTCCAATTATTAACAAAGAGCAGTTTCTGTTCTTTACACCATGACAATAACCATTCATTTAAAGCAAAAAGTCTACTGAACCTTTCTTGTCCTCGTCGATACGTGGGAAGCGGTCCAGACACGATGATCGTCGCCGCGGGCGATGCGCTGCGCTGCGCACCGTCTCGATCAGGCTCCTGAAGTCCCTCTTCAGTGTCTCCGTCTGCTGCAGCCTGGTGTCATTCACCCCCACGTGCAGCACGATCGCGCCGATGCTCTTGTCGTCCTTCAGGATCACGGGTATCTGAGCAGAAACATCGAGAACATGAGCGCCAGGGAAACAGTGAGTGTGCGCTTTACCTTCAGCTAACGTAGCACGGACGTGCCGGACGATGGAGTCTCCGACTATCACAGCGTCGCGTTCCGTCACGCGGAGGGGAGCGAAGCGGTTCCGGGTGGAGATCTCGAAGACCGGAGGTGGCGAAGGGGGAGAGGTCCTTGCGCGGGGCCTGGCTCGTGTCTTCTGCCGCTGCTGCACCCAGGGTCCATGGTGTCTCGGCGCCGGAGTGAAGGACATCTGGGAAGATCGCGTCCTGGGTGCACAGGGTCTGTGCAGAGAAAGACACGGAGTAGAGGTGGTGGGAATGTTAGCGGCGCGCTGTATACTTACTTGTGAGCGTCAGCCTGGGATGTTTCCAGCGCGGCTCTCCACTCTCTCAGCTGGGCCTGCTTCTCCACCAGCTCGCGGATCTGCTTCTCCACGGCCTCCAGCTCCAGCTGCACCGAATGCACTCAAAGGTAGATACACATCCGCCATTAAAGCAAGTAGCAGTGAGTAAAACAATGGTAATATGTGTGAATAGAGTATTAGCAATGTAAGCGAGATTAGCGTCAACCTTCCTTGGTTGCCGCTAATGCAACCACGCTGGCGATGCTAACGGGCTATAAGCTAATAGCGGACTCTGGAAATCAAAATAAAACTAGTGATAACAAGGCGCTTTGATTGTTTTTGTTGTAGAATACGATAGGGGATATATTCACACGTTATAGAAACGAAAATGATGGTGTGTAAAATAGATTTCAGGATTAGAAAATAGACGATAAAGAATTAACTTGATGGAGCTCAAACTCAAAACACACAGCAGCAACAAACAGGAAGTCACGTGTCCCCTATGGAAATTCGAATGCACATTTCAAAATTGAAACCCGGTGCGGGTGTTTTTATATCACTGTATTTCTTAAGTAAACCGACTGTCTTCAGAAAATTTTGGATGTCATTTTCATTTCATCTTGCATGTAATGTCTGAAAGCAGCGTTTGTGAGAGGAGTTCTGCTTTGTGTACAGCGTTACCGGGGAAACCTCGCTCTCTCCAGAAAATGAATTTGCATATATATGCCGCCACAAATAGTGTAACTCTGTGGGACTATGGTATAATTAAATTCAACTGTATAACAGTTTCACTGCAATTCATGTTATGATGTTAGAATTAAAGAACAATAAACATAATACATATTACCGTTGCACTTATCTGTACATAGTAAATGCAGTTATTTTTAAGCTGCTGTAGACATCCTATCTAAAACGTGATTTAGCCAAAAAAAAAAAACAACAACAACAATATGGTTACCGCTGTAATATGTCTTACAATATCCATGCGTGCAAAGATTCTGCGCGATCCTCTTGTTCAATATTCTCAAGGTCTGAATTGATATGGCAATATTGAGGAACTTGCTGTTTTGGCAGGGGGCAGAGCAGTACTGAAACACCGTCTAAGCTGTTCGCCAATCACAACGCACTGGGACAGCTAACCAATCACAACACATTTCGCTTTCCGGAAGGCGGGCCTTCATCAAACCCGGAACTAATCGAGACGTTTGTGCCAGGCTGGGGAGGAATGTATTGTAATAATGTAAATTATGTGAAAAATAATGCGATTTTCGAACCACCAAGCATGAGAGCATGTTCTAGTACACCCACAAAACAAAATCAAGACTTTGTAAAAGAGCATAATAGGACCCCTTTAAAAGTCCCACCCGGGTGACACTATAACAGACCATACAAAATACCCAAAAATAATATATTTAAAATATTGCCAAGTAACGTTGCAATCTTGCAAACAATAATAAAATCAGAGAAGGACTAACTGTAAGTGATACGAGTATATTGCATAGTCAACTGAGTGGAGGCGAGAAAGCCGCGGAGAATCTGCTCGCACCAGAAGCAACCGCAACTGGTAGATTTAAAGAAAATTTCTGCCGTTTGGCAAATAAATCATTTTACGTACTTATTCTTAACTCTTTAACTCTCATTTCAAATGACAAGGGATCAACTTATAATCATGTTTATATGAATTATCCTGTGAACTTATTCTCTCAAATGGCCTGGGTATGCATTCACAGCTTATATGACTAATCGGGAGAAGCCGATTAGTCACCAGAAGAGACGGACGGCAGCGCGTAAGTGTTGTTGTAATACTTGTTCGTAGATCTGTTGTTTAAATTATTTACTTGCTGCTAGGAAGGAATACTTCGTTTCCTACCTATTTCTATTCTGCTTTTTCGTTGAGGTTGATATTTTTGATTGCACGTACTGGTAATTATAATAATTTGCGCCTCGGCTAAGAAGGAGCCTGTGTCGTTTGCATTGCTCCTTGTGCTAAGTGTTAGTTTCGTCTTGAGCTATTAGCACTCCGTTGGGCTATTGGCTGGGCTAATCAGAAGCCGGCCACAGCTGTTTTCACTCTAGTCTGTTAGACTGTGTATTTATTTGATGTCCGTGCGCTGACGCGGAAGCGTCTGCGGAAGAGTCGTGTTCAGCCTCCTCGTGTGAAGACCGAAGAGTGTAAAGACGAACGACTTTTTCCTGCGCGACTTTAACCGAGCAACGAACTTAAGTATCATTTCTATCTTCCCTCACACACTCTCCTTCTCTGTCCTCTTTCTTTCCACCTCGATCATGTGTTTCCAAATCATTCCGGTTGTCTCTCAACCACGCTCTAACATCACACGCAGACGGCAACGTAATCCTGCTAACCTGCGCCCTATCTCTACATCTTCTACCGCACCTCTTTCTTTCTCTGTGGGTCTCTGGAACTGTCAGTCAGCGGTCAACAAATCTGACTTCATTTCTGCTTTTTCTTTACAATCCACACTCAGCATCTTGGGCTTGACTGAGACCTGGATTCATCCAGAAGACTCAGCAACCCCAGCTGCTCTCTCTAACAATTTCTCTTTCTCTCACACTCCACGTCAAGTTGGCCGGGGTGGGGGTACTGGGCTGCTCATTTCAAAGAATTGGACATACTCAACCCACTCTCCCCTATGCAATTACAACTCATTTGAATGTCATGCGATTACTGTAACAGCTCCTATAAAACTCCAGATTGTGGTAATTTACCGTCCTCCTGGCCAAATTCTAGCCACCTTCCTAGAGGAGCTGGACGGGTTGCTGTCCTCTTTCATGGAGGTTGGCACTCCACTCTTAGTCTTTGGCGATTTCAACATTCATCTAGACAAACCTTATGCTACAGACTTCCATTCACTCCTAGCTTCATTTGATCTCAAACGCCTTACCACTTCTAGCACGCACAAATCAGGCAACCAACTTGATTTAATTTACACACACAATTGCACTGCAGATAACATTCTGGTGCAACCACTACATATCTCTGACCATTTCTTCATTTCATTTACATTACTTTTTGATACCCATGTGCCATCAACCCCCTTACCGGTTACTTTTAGACGAAACCTACGCTCCCTTTCTCCCTCACATCTTTCCTCTGTAGTATGCTCCTCTCTTCCCTCACCTACCCATTTCTCATCTCTGGATGTGAATGCAGCTACTGACACTCTATGCCAGACCTTAACCTCTTGTCTTGACGACATTTGTCCTCTCTCCTCCAGCCCAGCACGGGTTGCCCCTTCTAACCCCTGGTTATCCGAGGTTCTTCGTGAACATCGGACCAAACTCAGAGCGGCAGAGAGAAAATGGCGCAAATCAAACGATCCGTCGGACCTGAGTAGGTATCAGTCTTTGCTCTCATCTTTCTCTGCTGAAGTCCACACTGCCAAATCCTCACATTTCCACGACAAGATCAACAGCGCTCCAGACATGCGTAATCTCTTCAGAACATTTAATTCTCTCCTCTGTCCCCCTCCACCACATCTATAACAGCTGATGACTTTGCCACTTTTTTTACAGGCAAAACTAGAACAATCAGTAGTCAGTTCTCTCCTCCACGCACACACGACCTCCAACCAACCACATCCACTGCTAAAACTCCCATCTTCTCCTTCTGTCCACTCACTGAGGCAGAGGTATCCAAACTTCTCCTCTCCAGCCATCCTACAACATGTCCTCTAGACCCAATCCCATCACACCTTCTCCAAGCAATCTCTCCCACACTCTTACCAGCACTCACACACATCATCAACACATCTCTCCTCACAGGCATTTTCCCCACTGCGTTCAAGCAGGCTCGGGTAACCCCACTGCTCAAGAAACCTACATTAAACACTTCTCTTACTGAAAACTACAGACCTGTCTCTCTCCTTCCATTCATAGCGAAAACACTCGAACGAGTTGTCTTCAACCAGGTCTCATTGTTTCTTTCACAGAACAACAAACTGGATGCTAAACAGTCAGGTTTCAGGAGTGGCCATTCAACTGAGACTGCGCTACTCTCAGTCACTGAAGCCCTGCGAATTGCAAAAGCAGACTCCAAATCATCAGTCCTTATTCTGCTGGATCTATCTGCTGCGTTTGACACTGTTAATCATCAGATCCTCCTGTCTACCCTCTCATCTCTGGGCATCACTGGGATTCCACTTCGCTGGTTTGAATCCTATCTCACTGGTAGGTCTTTCAGGGTGGCCAGGGGAGGTGAGGTTTCCAAAGCACATCAACTGGTCACTGGGGTTCCTCAGGGATCGGTTCTTGGACCCCTCCTCTTCTCCACATACACGACATCACTGGGTCCCATCATACAGGCACATGGCTTCTCCTACCATTGCTACGCTGATGACACACAGCTCTATCTCTCTTTTCAACCAGATGATCCAACAGTAGCTGCACGGATCTCAGGCTGCCTGGCGGACATCTCGGCATGGATGAAAGAACATCACCTACAACTCAACCTGGCAAAGACTGAGCTTCTTGTCTTCCCTGCTACTCCAACCCTACAGCATGACTTCACGATTCAGTTAGGTTCATCAACAATTGCCCCATCAACCTCGGTCAGAAATCTCGGTGTAATCTTTGATGACCAGTTGACCTTCAAAGAGCACATTGCAAAGACTGCTCGATCCTGCAGATTTGCACTACACAACATCAGAAAGATCAGGCCCTTTCTGACAGAGCATGGTGCACAACTTCTTGTCCAGGCCCTTGTCATTTCTAGGCTGGACTACTGCAATGCTCTTCTGGCTGGACTTCCATCAAACACAATCAAACCTCTACAAATGATTCAGAATGCAGCGGCACGTCTGGTCTTCAATGAGCCCAAAAGAGCCCATGTTACACCTCTCTTTATCTCCTTGCACTGGCTACCAGTTGCAGCTCGGATCAAGTTCAAGACACTGATGCTTGCATATAGAACAACCACAGGCTCAGCACCCGCCTACTTCCACTCACTATTACGAATCTACACCCCCTCCAGAAGTCTGAGATCTGCTAGTGAGCGACGCCTCGTGGTACCATCACAGAGAGGCTCAAAATCACTCTCCAGAACATTCTCATTCACCATTCCTGGCTGGTGGAATGATCTTCCCACCCCTATCCGGAATGCTGGATCCCTATCAATCTTCAAGCAACAACTGAAAACTCATCTCTTTCAGCACTACTTGACTTCATCCTAAACTTTATAAAAAAAAAAAAAAATTCTTTCTCTTTATTTATTCCTTTCCTTCCTAGCTTGTACTTATTTGAACAATGCCTGAGACTTGTTGTTACGAGCACTTCCTCTGTCTGATTGCCTCTTCAAGACGAATCGCTTTATGTATTCCCCAATTGTAAGTCGCTTTGGATAAAAGCGTCTGCTAAATGACTAAATCTAAATCTAAATATGGACGGAACGCCACTGGCGTATACAGACTTTTTTTTTCCTGGAGAGAGAACAGTAAGTAGCCTAAACAACGATTTTAAACTGTTTTCATTTCATCATATATACATTTACATTAAATATTCCACTCTCATTAATGGAGATAAGCACTGAAATTACATAAAGTCATTACACAGAGGTTAAAGCAAAATTATATGAACCGTCTGTTGTCCGGTTTGAATAGGTCCAATGATAATAGCTTACAACCGCAGCTGCACGGAGGTGTTGATGTCGTGTGAAGGCATCTCTCCAACATTATGAAAAATACCACTGTATTTGAAGGATACAGCTTGAAGAAAATGGTAAGATTTGCACGTTTCCTTTTTGAAATACTTTGTCAGTGACGCGCAGAGTCAGATAACTGTATTTACATTGCAATAAATATAGGCCTATATTTTTCCACTAAAAATAGCTAAAAGATGTTCACCTTATCAGCAAAACTGCATTCATTTAATTTGGATTTGTAAAAACAATTAAAATATTATTTGGCCAGTGGAAATGAATGAGATCAATCTAAATTATTTTTTTCTGAGTACTATTTTAAACAGTTTTTATGGATATTTTGATATATTTATTCTAAAACATAAGGATACTGGATGATTTTTAGCAATAAAATTAATGTGTATGGCACAAATGGCATTTATAGTCCGTGGGCCCGTTTCAAAAAGGAGGTTAAGTGAAAACTCTGAGTATTTTAACCCTGAAATGAGGGAAATGCTGGGTTTTCCATTTCAAAATGGGAGGTTTGTCAAACCCGAGAAAGCAGGGTAAGTCAAGCACTTTTCTGTAAGAGACGTAATTTATACTTGTAAAACTGTCCGCCATGGGTAAGAAACAATAATCTTAATGCAAGCGGAAACAAGAATATTTTTATATTAATTAGATAATTTGCAAAATAAGAAAAATGCACTTAATTATTTTTTGTTGTTGTTGTTGCCATATTCACATGCATATTTATTTGAGCGGTACCATTTTAAATGGTAGTTTTCTTTAAAACATCGGAGATGCAAAACACAGAGAAATAGCGTTTGGTCTCGTACATACCTTGTTAGTGTCTGCGCTTGCGTGGCCATTTATTGTGATTAACAGGAAAGTGTGTCCAGCTGAATTCAATTAGTGATTTGTTAGACGGGTATAAAAAAGGTTATTATACCGCGGCAGCCCTCATGTGAAGCCCTCGTCGTGTTAAGACCGAAGTGTGTAAAGACCATCGACTCTACCGAGCGACTCCACCGGACAGGGACACCAGCAAGGGATAAGTATCGCTTTTCATTTATTCTCTTTCCTATTACTTGTTTCACTTTTCAGTGAAACTCTTTCAGTTTTTAATAACCATTTCTTACTTGTATGTTTGGCACAGTTATGTTTTTAGGATTACTGTTAAACTAATGTAGTTTGATTTGTTTATGTTATCTATTTTAATTTTAATTACAGTTGTAGTAATGTTTGTCATTTTATTAGTTTTTTCTATTATGTCTGTATAATGTTATTTATTAAGTTTTAGTTTTATTTAATTTGAGTTATTTTAGTACTTCAACAAACTACATGGAAATGAAATAATATTGCATTTATGGATATGTGTGTGTGTTTGTGTGTGTGTGTGTGTGTGTGTGTGTGTGTGTACATACACGTAGTTGTTTTTGGTGTTTGACTTAGTTTTATGTTAGAATCATTATTACACTCTTATACCTTTTGTTCTCTTAATATTTTGAATTGCTTGTAGCTTTATTTTGTTTTCATTTAAATGTTAAGTTTAGAAATTTTGTCATATGCATTTCTCATTTTTATTTAATTAAATTTTTTTAATGTGTGTGTATATATATACTATTTATAAAGTTTTAGCTTTTAGTTTTGGATCAGTTTTAGTTGTTTTAATACTACAATTGATTGTTTCTGTTGTCCTCATTTGTAAGTCGCTTTGGATAAAAGCGTCTGCTAAATGACTTAAAGTAAAGTAAAGATGCAGAGCACATTAGTAAGGCCGTTGTATGCGATAAGGAAGGTGTGCGTCCCTCTCACTCGCTTTCTGAGAATATTTTCCTGGGCACAAATCCTTCAAAGAGGAGTTTCACTGGACTGTAGGTCAGTGTTGTAGAAATCGGTTTAAATGAGGCTAACCTGATAAATGACATTCATTTGATAACATCTTGCTGCGACCTCTGGAAGTAACCCAATAATCAGAATTTCCTTCAGGATTTCCAGTGTGGTTGGATGCATTGATGACACACATATTCCCACCATTGCACCTTCTGAAAATGAAGCGGATTACTGTATGGAATGGAAGGATGCCTGACGGAAGGGTAGTATGAGATATATGCTGTAACCACCACCACAGCTGTTAAATAAATACAAATTATTCACAATTTATTTGGCAATCTTTATTTCCTACAAATACAAAAGCAACAGTTATTTGGATTTTAAAATTCTTCCAATACTTGACTATCTCCTCTTCATCTGTTGGTGCTGGTGCAGGTTCTCCCCCCTTTTTGGGAGCCTCTGCCTTCTTGCTGTCGACTGAGTACAAGTCAAGTCAGTTGTTAATTTCATTACTCTAATTAAGAAATGTAACTGATTGGATTAGAGAATTTAATTAGCCTATGTGCAGGGGCGTAAATTTCATCTAACAGTAGGGGGGACAAGAAACATAAAATTTCTCAAGAGCAATTTTTGAAGGGGACACAAATAATACAGCCAAAATTGTACTTGTAAGGATAGATATGTGTACACAGCATGTGTAAACAGCATGGAGACCGTGTTTAAATATGAGTTCGGTTCATATGGTTCACCACGCGGTCATATTATAATGATTATTTTGCGTCCTCCATAGTATTTTAGGTTTTGTCTGGGACCGAGTACATCTCTTTAGATATTCAACCGCATTAAGCCTGCCACTTAACATCATACTGAGCAAAACCCAACACATCGGTAGGTCGACAATATTAGCCTAATATCAGTTCACACACAGGTTTATCGCTGTGTTAGTTGTAGTGGGTGACAAGCTACGGTATTAAGCTTGGTAACCTTATAACGTTAATCGCTCACAGAAAATACATCGGATATCATTATTTTTTGTTATGACTAATTTATTAATGATCCAGCATCATCTGTATTAAAGAGAAAGAATAATTTCACCCGATGTTTAAAGACAATAAAATAGCCTTGACAGCCTAATTACTTACAACTACTAAGGAACTTTGCTCTCTCCCACCCAGGGCTGCCAGGTTTTCACAGCAAAACCCGCACAATTGCTACTCAAAACTAGCCCAAAACTAGCCCAACCGCTTTTTAGGGGGGATTTCCGGTAAAAATCGCGTTCCTGTGGGGTAAAATACACGTTTTTTGGTGTGGTTCCCCTGATAAATGTAGCTTTCCAGGTGTTAAATATCACGTTATTGGGGTCGCTCCAACTCGCGGACATGAAAAACATCCCGCGGAAAGAGCGTAAAAGTAGCCCAATTCCGCGGGAAAACCGCGGACTTGGCAACACTGCTCCCACCGGGCTCGTGTCCTGAGTGTATCGAGGCAGTGGACCAAACAAGGCAAGGGAGGGGGGAATCAAAACATTTCTGAACTTAAAACGCTTTTTTGCGTTTATTTTGTTTTACTACTTACACAATTATTTTAAATATATGTCCATTATATTATTTTAGCATTTAACATTTCTGTAATATATATAACCTACCAATCAAAAGATTTTGAACAGTAAGATTTTTTTTTTTTTTTTTTTTTTTTAAAGAAGTCTCTTCTGCTCACCAAGCCTGCATTTATTTGATCCAAAGTACAGCAAAAGCAGTAATATTGTGAAATATTTTGCTTATTTAAAATAACTGTTTTCTATTTGAATATATTTTAAAATGTAATTTATTCCTGTGATCAAAGCTGAATTTTCAGCATCATTACTCCAGTCTTCAGTGTCACATGATCCTTCAGAAATCATTCTAATATGTTGATTTGCTGCTCATGAAACCTTTTTTAATTATTATTATTATCAATATTTAAAACAGTCGAGTACATTTTTTCAGGATTCATTGATGAATATAAAGATCCAAAGATCAGGATTTATCTGAAATAAAAAGCTTTTGTAACATTTTGTAACATTATACCATTCAAAAGCTTAGAGTCAGTATAATTTTTTATTATTATAATTTTTTATTTATTTATTTATTTATTTATTTATTTTTTTGGAACAGAAATTATAGAAATTAATACTTTTATTTAGCAAGGATGCTTTAAATTGATCAAAAATGATCACAAAGACATTTATAACCTTGCAAAAGATTTCTATTTCAGCTAAATGCTGTTCTTCTGAACTTTCTATTCATCAAAGAAATCTGAACAAAAAAATCTCCTCAGCTCTTTTCAATATCATAATAATAAAACGTTTGTTTTTTTGTTTTTTTTTAAGCAGCAAATCAGAATATGAGAATGATTTCTGAAGGTTCATGTGACGAGTAATGATGCTAAAAATGTAGCTTTGAAATCACATATTTAAACAGAAAAGAGTTATTTTAAATAGTAAAAATATTTCAAAATTTTACTGTTTTGCTGTACTTCGGATCAAATAAATTGGTGAACAGAACAGACTTCTTTGAACAAAAAAAAAAAAAAAAAATTAAAAAATCATACTGTTCAAAAAACTTTTGACTGGTAGTGTCATGAATCCAGAGGTCACTCACCACCAGAGGTCACTACTCCATCACATTGACTCTCACACCACACAGACTGTTATATATTACCCTGGACTGCATTTCCCATCATTCTTTGCACTAAGTACACACAGCTGTCTCAATCACACGCTCACACCTGAGAACTATCTTACAATCACACACCCTATATAAACCATGGACTTCCGTTCACAGATTGCCGAGTATTGATCTGCGTTTAGCACTCTTCAAGCGCTAGCTGCCTTACCGGTCCATTCTGTGTTTCTGTTCAGTTCTAGTATTGTCCTGCGTTTTTCACTCCCCTAGTGTTAGCTGCTATACGCAACCTGTTTCTTGTTTTGTAGTCTGTGTTCCCTGTGTTTACCCCTGTCTCACCGTTCGGACTCTGTTTATGCCCTGCCTGGATTATTTCTGTGTACCTGGACTATCTCTCTGCCTTGCCCTTTGGATATTGTTTGCGCCTTGCCTGGATGATTGCTCACGTTTCGGATTACCTCTCTTGTCTAGCCCTCTATATACCTGTTTGCCAGTTGTTCGACCCTGCCTGTATTTTTGACCTTGTTTCTTAATAAAGCTTGCACTTGGATCTGCACGTCTCATCAGCCTCGTTACAGGTAGTGTATAGGCAACTTTAATTTTTCTCTTATTTCTAGCTTTTAAATTAAGAAATCAGATACACTGCTAGACAATAACCAATAATAATGATTAGTTTATATGCTGCAAACACTTTTTTTATCACATAAAAAGGCAGAATAGTTTCTATACTGTAATGAATGCTATGTCAATTAGCACTTCATTGTTCATAAACTTTATTTATTACCTGGAGATGACTTGAAAAACACAAATAAACCATATATTGTTGCAATCGTATGTTTAATGTCTTCATGTTTCCAAACGTTTCTATTTTCTGTGAAAACAACTGTTTTCATCCAGGGATAGCTGGACGCTTTTGTCCATATTAGGAATTTCCTGGTACAACTTTCTGTGTTAGAGCGCCCTCCGGCTTCGAGTTTGAATGAAACATACACTGCATGGAGTGTTTAGCACTCCGTGTTCATTTCGCCTTATTCTGGGTCCAAATAAAACATCAGATCATGCACAGACTATCCTGTCTCTTTGAATTTAAATCTATTTATTCACACCGGCCCTAGAAAACCTCTATGCGAACACACTTGCTTGAAAAATTCGCCTAGGGGCCCGTGTCCCCCGCATGACGCCCATGAGACACTGAATGATATTTAATATGTCAAATATATGTAAAGTTATGTAGCCTACACCCATGAACCTTTATTGCTTAAATTTTTACCTGAATTGAATTGTGTTTTTATACTTTTTTCTTCTTCCTTTTTTTTTTTTTTTTTTTTTTTTTGCCGTAGGATACCATGAAAATGAATATTAGTTCAATAATTTACTGTTTTCATATTTTATTTATTATAGCATATTTGATATTATAACCACAGGCGGAAATCCTGGTTGGTTGTGGGGGAGGGGGTTTTGGAGACAACATTAGAAACTAAACCACGGCTCGCCTTCAACGTGCACTTAAATCCAAAAGTATCCAATTCTGCAGGATTTTTTTTAAGGGCTCCACGTCACCGTAGCGCCAATTTGGAGAGTATCCACTGAATGCAAACAGTGTACACGGTTCTGTGTCAGTTGCGACACATTTTCTACGTTTATTTACACTTTGATTTGAACGTAAACAGCGTATCCGTGTGGTGCAGCATTCTTATCATTTAAATGCGTTTTAAGCATTGTGGTTTAAAAAAACACGTTCTCACTGCCAACTCGTCACATATTGAAGCTTGGTCAGGACCACTTGGTGTCACTTTTTGATGCTCAAGGTACCCCTTTAGCGTAATTTTTCGACTTGCAGGGTCCTCCATTGCTTTAAAAAGAAACCTTTGGCATCAATATGCCGAAACGAAAGGTACTGGCAATTTTGTCATCATAATTAAATTATATATTGGGTAATAATATTGCCATTATTGCATTAATGTTGGGGTGTGATTTTTCAATGTAAACAGTCACAACAGTTTTATTTATATTACATTATTTACACATTTATGAGCACGTCCAGTTGAAAAAAAAAACAGCATATGTTGGTTAGGTATGTTTTAACGCTGGGATGCTGGTTTAAGCTGGTCATGTGCTGGCAAAGGACCAGCATAAACCAGCAAAGGACCAGCTTAAACCAGCAAAGGACCAGCATAAACCAGCAAAAGGACCAGAAAAACCAGTAAAGGACCAGCATAAACCAGCATCCCAGCGTCAAAACATACCTAACCAGCATATGCTGTTTTTTTTCAACTCCTGCCCCTAAACCTACCATTTGTCAATAAAACACAAGATATAACAGGCAGATACAACTACTGTCATAATTTATTCAAAAAGTATTAATATTCCAAGTCTTCCAAGTCAATTCTTGCGTCATGCTATGGGACAGGAGTATGCTTTTGAATGAGATGTGAACACGTTAACGGAGCGGGATCATTTTCAACGCTTAAAACCTTGTTTTACTCTCTTCTTCGCATAAAGACTTCGTATGGCTTCAGAAGACTTGGAATGCAACACGACTTGTTTGTAATGCTTTTAAATGGAATGCCAGAGAATTTATAGTCCAGGTTTCTTCTCCGGACTAACCACCAGCAACCTCTCATTAGGTCCAGGACCAATCCTAAAAAGGAAAGAGAGACAACAGCAACAACAAAACCAACCTATAAATGCATTAAGTTGTAAACGTAACACCCCCACCCTTAAAATTACAAATCATTATTTGTAACAATGAAACAACTCTTACTCCTCGGACTTACATGGGGCACGCGACAAGGCGTCAGCAAGCACATTCTCACACCCCTTCTTGTGCCGAATTTCCAAGTTAAAGCCTTGTATCAAGAGAGACCAACGCATTGGTCTTTGGTTTGAATTCGACATCCGAAACAAAAAAACAAGGGGATTATGGTCAGTGTACACCAGGATGGGGACATTACAAGCATCAAGGTAAATTTCGAAGTGCTGGAGTGCCAACAATAGCGCAAGGGCTTCCTTTTCGATTGAGCTATAATGTTGCTGCGATTTCGTAAATTTCTTGGAAAAATAACATATCGGGTGATCAATTCCCACCGCATTCTCCTGAATAAGGACTGTGCCCGCTCCCACCTCACTCGCATCCACTTCCAGTTTAAATGCTTGTGAAAAATTCGGAGCTGATAAAACTGGGGCACTACACAACAACATCTTAATAGCATCAAAAGCTAACTGACACTCTGCAGTCCATTCAAAAACTTTAGATTGACCCAACAAGTTGGTAAGTGGTGATGCAATATCAGCAAAGTTCTTGCAGAAAGCCTGGTAATATCCTGTCATTCCCAGGAAACGACGCAACTCCAGTTTCGTCTTTGGAGCAGGAAAACCAACAATACACAATTTTTGCATCGACAGGACGCACTTGTCCTTGACTCACACTTTCCAAGATATGTCACGACAGCCTTACCGAACTCACACTTGGCGAGATTCAAGGTAAGCGATGCATCGCTTAAACATTTAAACACTGAATACAGATTTGATAGATGTTGTTCCCAGTCACATGAATAAAGGACAATGTCATCCAGGTATGCCTCACAGTTTTCTAGCCCCGCCAGCACTATTCTCATTAGACGCTGGAAGGTGGCGGGTGCATTCCGCATCCCGAAAGCCATTCTCTTGTATTGCAGGAAATGGTCAGATGTAACAAAGCCAGAGATTTCCGAAGCCCTGCCAGTAACCTTTTAACAGGTCTAGCTTAGTCACAAACTTTGCAGCGCCAACCCTGTCAATACAATCATCCATCGTCGGTAATGGATAGGAATCATGTTTCGTTACAGAGTTTACCTTGCAGTAATCTGTGCAGAATCTAAATTTCCCGTCTGATTTAGGGACCAATAGACAGGGCGAGCTCCATGAGCTGGAAGTTGGCACAGCAAAACCATGTTCCAACAGGTATGCCGTCTCCTCCTGCATTATTTTTCTCTTAATGGGATTCACCCGATAGGAATTTTGCTTGATAGGGGAACACTCACCCACATCGATATCATGCTCCAACACTGTAGTTTGACTGGGCACATTGTGGGATTACAAATTTATAAAATGGTAAATCTAGCTTCCAATGTAATAGTACATTGTGTTTTACATTTTGAGGTAAAGATGATGACATTCTAAGAAGATCAAGTCAGGCACCCCAGGTGTCTGAGACATTAACCTTTTGTCTTTATGCACTTCCTGACCATTGAGTAGAGTCCCAAGTTAAAGGTGAATGCTAAGCTCAAGGCATAGCTGTGCCTTTGTCTCTATGATAATGTGAAGGTATGGGCGATACTGTCAGGCTGATTGGATTAGCACCTATGCATTTGAATGACACTGTTATGCTGATGAGATCAGGGCTGGGGAAATTCAGGTAACGGGCTGATTCCTGTACTGCATTTGCATGCTTTGTTTAGATTGTCTCCACCTCTATGTATCCCTCCCCCTTGAAAGGTATAAACTCTACTGTGTTGAGCTATAGTCAGACTTGGATGACTGCAGTGACGCACAGCAAGTTCTCAATAAAGAGAAACTTCTGCTTGAAAGATATCCCAACGTCTCCTGGTCTCTGCTTCGAAGAGGAAAAAAAAAAGTTTCCTACAGTTTTGGTGCCGTGACCCGGATAGAGCTCCTCACCTGAATCCAGATTGAAACTTCAAGCTCAACAAAGATCTGACTTCATTCCTGACTGAATCTTTCTGTACAACCAAGGGTTGGTGAGTGTCACTCTATCCAAAAGAACCTTTAAGACCAGTAGAAATTTGTTATCCTCTGCGCCGTCAGAGAAGAGTTAACAGACAGCTGTAGGGTTTGGTTAACTTAGTTATCCTCTAAAATGTCTTTTTAGAGATGAAGGTTATCCTCTGTTCAGGCAGGGAAGATTAGCATTACATGCTAATATTTGTTATTCTCTGTTTCGGCAGGGAAGAATTGGTTAGCCTCTGTTCAGGCAGGGAAGATTAGCATTACGTGCTAATATTGGTTGTTCTCTGTTCAGGTAGGGAAGATTAACATTACGTGTTAATATTTGTTACCCTCTGTTTCAGCAGAGAAGAATTGGTTACCCTCTGTTTCGGCAGGGAAGATTAACGTAAAGTGCTAGTAATTTGTGTTATCCTCTGCTTTGCCAGGGAAGGTTAACAGACTAGTTATCCTCTGCTTGGCCAGGGAAGAAAGTTCATCCTCTGTTCAGTCAGGGAAGGTTAGCAACAGTTACAGTGTGTTTTAACGTATTGGTTATCCTCTGCTTTGCCAGGGAAGGTTGAATATATTATGATGTGTATTAACTAGCTTATCCTCTACTTTGTCAGAGAGGTTATTGCTGTATCCTCTGCTTTACCAGGGAGGTGTTAGAAGTGTTCTGTTGTGTCAGAAAGACATTACAACATGTTTAGAAGGAATTCTAGGCTGATTCCAACAACTGAGAAAGGTGGACTAGCTACTCCTTCATGGACAGACAGAGAGTTTAAATCATTGTTAGGAGATCACATGGACTCTATTGTGACAGAGTCAGTTAGACTGGATTTAACAAAGAAATTTGGTATTCATCCAGAAAATGTATGGACAATTGAAGAATGCAAGAAGGTGTTAGGTGCATGTATTTGGAAGAAAAATATAAAAGGCATTATCTGCTGCCACAGAGAGTTTAGTTTAGCGATAGCACAAGAACAAGCTCAGTGTATTGCTAAGTTAAAAGAACAAAACAATCAGCTGCACAGTCGAGTGTCTTGTTTCACTAAAAAGGTGGGCCATAACAAGGCCTCAACCAAAAGTGATTTAAACAACCAACAGTCAGTTGAAAGTTATTCTGACTTACAGTCTTCGTGTGGACAAGAGGACAATTGCAATATTGGAAGGATGGAGAAAGATGTAAATGCAGTTGAAGTATGTGGAGCGAGACAAGGGGCTCAGAGTAGGGTAGAAGGAGTTGAAACCGTTCCATCTGCAACCCCCATACTCCAGTTACAAGCAGTCCGTACAGCTCTTGGTCCTGAGGCCATAGAAAGACTTGCTGAGAGTTTACCATTGGTACATGGTAATTTTTTCTGAGTTTAGGAGAGAGTTGTCCAGAAAGATGCGACTCTATGATATGTCTCTAGCTGAAGTCACCCAGCTAATGTCACAGATCTTGACAGAATCCGAATTCAATCATTTTGAAAGTGCTGTAAATCATTCTGAGTTTCAACAAGCTAGTAAAGATGATTTGAGAGAAGGAGTTCTGAGAGTGTTACAGAACATTGTTGGACCAAAAGTGGACTGGTCAAAGGTCACTAGTTGTGTACAGAAGAAGGATGAAACTGTAAGTGAATACACTGAAAGGTTTTGTCAGTCAGCTGCAGCATACAGTGGAATAGCGGACACTCCAGAAAAGGTATTGGATCATAAAGGACCACTAGTTCGAACATGGTTTGATGGCCTTTTATCGGAGTACAGATCTGCTTTGCCGTTCTTAGATCTCACATGGTCAACTGAAAGCCTGCAAAACAATTTGGACAGGTTAGCTACTTGGGAAAGAGACTCTGATGTTAAACCAGAGTAAAGATTGCAGCAGCATCCTTTCAGGTCAACACAGAGAACCGACAGAAACGTAAATGTCCTAAGAGGGAGGGCAGTTGTCATTACTGTGGGAAGCCTGGACACTGGATGAAAGAGTGTAGGAAAAGCAAGAAGACACTAGGAGAAATTAACAGCTTTACTCAGCTCCTACTTAGTTTGCTTGCTACTCTGAAGCAGCCCTTCCCCACTTCACTGAACTGTTGGAGCAGCTTGCTCAGGTGTTAACTGTTAGGGCTGTGAGTGCTTAATTACCCCAGTAATCTACAACAAAGATGAAAGTTTCTTTGTAAATAGAACAAAAGGAAGTGACTATCACTTCCTCCCACTAGAGGACTCTGGTTAAGTACACTCACAGCCATAAAGGTTATACTACAACACTCCAGTCACTTACCCATCCTCTATGAGTTATGATGTTTGCTATGACTGATGTTTCATTGGAGGATGAAGAAGTTGCACAATAAAGTTTGCAAATAAATACAGGGACAGACTAGGACACACAGACCAGTGAGGAGCCCAGGAAAGAACCGATGTGCAACAGGCCTCGTGGGCCAATCCTGTGGTGAAGATTTCCCTAATAGGTTTTTCCCTTTTCCATAGATTATCCTCACCTCACTGGTCCATAGGTGTCAAATGACTTAAGACTAGGTCAACAAAATCACTATACGATCACAGGACTTAAAAAAAAAAAAAGTAAAACCACTATATGATCAAGAGACGGATGAAGTCTACGAATGAATACTGCTGTTCTGCTGTTTCTTTGTTTTCTTGTGTTGCAGGTATGTGTATATGCCATGATGTCGTCATAACAGGCACCCTGGTGTAAAGCTTCACCTCAGACATTGTCGAATCAGACCCCTACCTGCCTAATGTGTTATTCCCTGATCGATCCTCTGCCAGAAACTATAGGGACCAGTCAGAGAGCATAGAAATTGATTTTAGTGATTTTTTAGTCCAGGGAGTGCAACGAGACCGGAGTAAAGAGGTCAAGAAGCAGAAGAAGAAGGAACGGCGCAGGTGTGCCCAGGAGAGAGCTGGGAGATCCAAAGATCATCTTCAAGATGAAAGCAGTTCTGAAGCTGATACGGAAGCAAGAAACAATAAAAAAAACGGGTTGCAAAGTTAATAAAAGAAGTAATGGAATTACAGGGTTTTTCAAAAGACATACAAATGTTAATGAGTGATCTAGAGAAAATGGATTTTCAAAGTTCAAAAGGATAAATGTCAGAAAATGTTTGAGGGTTATGTTTTATTTTAGAAGCACAGATGTTGAGTGCTTTGTGGTTTATATCAGCTATGTAGTTGCTTCGCATATTTTGTAAAAAGACGGTGAAGTGCAAGGGGATGCATTTCGCAACATGGGTGCGAGATGGAACTTCTAGCCGAACCGTTACTTAGAATTAGATAGCACCTGCTAGAGGTGTTACATTGCGGTTTATGATATAGGTGCTTAAGCAGAGCTCATAGAAGGTGTCGCTATTTTCCCTATATCTGAAAATAGAACCAGACATGCTTGCTATTCAGAAGTGATGTTTTCTATTTGTATTTTTTTTTCCATTTGAACTTTTGATACTTGTGTGACTTAGACTCTGTGACAAAGGTCATGCATCCTGTCTGTAAGGAGGGGGCAGTCGCAGGCAGGAGGAGGGTATTATGCAGAGGTTATAAAATGCCTGTGAGACCATTGTCCAGGGCCGACAATTCGTGGTGAAGACTTTACTCGTTGTTATTTTATGTTTTGTACTTATGAGTTATTGTTTTTAATAAAACGAAACCATTGTATTGGTGATTCGTTAAACTTTTAAAACAAGTCTCTGAGTACTTCATTAATAATAACCAGTTATCTGAACCTGAAATCTACCCTATCGAGCTTCAAGTGGTCTGAACTTGACTGAGCTAGGACGGACACTGGAGAAAAGGACCTGAAACTTCCTAAACACATCCATCCAGACACGAGGTAACTATACAGCGGTTGATTGTGAACTGTTTATGGATATTAGGATTGTGAGTTATATGTTTCAGGGCTTTATTCTGGTGTACTAGCAAAACAACATCCATGAACAAGCTTCATGAGGACAAAGAGTCATCTGAGCGAATCTATGTGGGAAATGGACTACAGAAAGCAGAGGTCACAGCTATTCAGGTGCCATGGACTTCAGGACTTTCACTCTTATGCTACATGTTTTTCTGTGTCATCATGTAGTTTGTACGACATGTTACATCCCTCGTCGTATATGTATCAACAGTTATGATTCTGAAAAGAATTATTACACCTAAGTAAATCTAGGTAAAGACACAGAATAAGTTATATGTGCCTGTAATTTTTTCAAGTTACATGACTGCAAGATGGGGCTTATGTGAACAAACATAGGCTATAGAATGGACTTATGGAGGTTTACTGTAAATTTGCATTATGTGAGTTATTAGAACTCTCAAAGGGGGGACTGTGGGATTACAAATTTATAAAATGGTAAATCTAGCTTCCAATGTAATAGTACATTGTGTTTTACATTTTGAGGTAAAGATGATGACATTCTAAGAAGATCAAGTCAGGCAGCCCAGGTGTCTGAGACATTAACCTTTTGTCTTTATGCACTTCCTGACCATTGAGTAGAGTCCCAAGTTAAAGGTGAATGCTAAGCTCAAGCCATAGCTGTGCCTTTGTCTCTATGATAATGTGAAGGTATGGGCGATACTGTCAGGCTGATTGGATTAGCACCTATGCATTTTAATGACACTGTTATGCTGATGAGGTCAGGGCTGGGGAAATTCAGGTAACGGGCTGATTCCTGTACTGCATTTGCATGCTTTGTTTAGATTGTCTCCACCTCTATGTATCCCTCCCCCTTGAAAGGTATAAACTCTACTGTGTTGAGCTATAGTCAGACTTGGATGACTGCAGCGACGCACAGCGAGTTCTCAATAAAGAGAAACTTCTGCTTGAAAGATATCCCAACGTCTCCTGGTCTCTGCTTCGACGAGGAAAAAAAAAAAGTTTCCTACAACATCAACTAAAAGAGAAGGAAACTTATTAATTAGAGTAACAAGATCACTCTGACACGCTTCACTTAGATAACACAACACAAATGGGACTTTAAATCCACTAAAAGCTTTGAATTGTCCAACCGAGCACACAATGCATCTCGCATCTTAATCCCGTCCTCCTCAGGACAGTACACAACTGTAGATGGGAACAGTGATTTTGGATATGTTCTGAGCTACATCCCTCTGAGCACCCTCCCTATTTACATAGGCTTTCAACATATTAATGTGACACACTCTGGTCTTTCGTTTTCTGTCAGGAGTATTAATGACATAATCTGTGTCACTTAATATTTGTTTGATAAAATAGGGACCAGAAAACTTGGCCTGTAACGGCGACCCAGGAAGAGGAAGAAAGACAAGCACCAAATCACCTTCCTGAAAACTTCGATAAACACTCTTTTTATCAAAGTGAGTCTTCATTTTAGTCTGCGTGCGGCCCAACTCCGAAAGTGCCACTTCACGAGCTCGGTATAAACGTTCATGAAACGAACTCTCATACTCAAGTACACTTGTCTGTGGTTTTGTCTCAGACAGCAACTGTTCATGAAACAATTTAAGCGGGCCCTGCACGGTGTGCCCGAACACCACTTCAGCAGGACTAAAACCCAAGGATTCCTGAAGGGTCTCTCGTACTGCAAACATAACCAAGGGAACGCCCTCATCCCAATCCTTCCCTGTTTCAAAGCAGTATGAACGCAACATACTTTTCAGAGTCTGATGAAAACGTTCTAGTGCTCCCTGTGACTCTGGATGGTAGGCACTAGAAAGTTTATGCTTTACAGACAGGCAGCCCAGAACCTGAGAAAACAGCCGGGAGTTAAAATTTGTACCTTGATCTGACTGTATAACTCGAGGAATGCCGAATGTAGAGAAAAACTTGATCAATTCTTTAGTCACATTCTTAGCTCTAATTATATGCATAGGAATCGCCTCGGGATACCGAGTAGCAGCACACATTCGAGTCAACAGAAACTGATAACCAGACTTTGTCCTGGGTAATGGACCGACACAATCAATAATAATTCTCTCAAATGGCTCCGATATAACTGGAATGGGACGAAGAGGACCATTAGGGATTGCCCGATTAGGTTTCCCAGCTATCTGGCACACATGACAGGAACGACAGTACTCTGAAACTGCTGATTTCAAACCAGGCCAGTAAAAATAGCGACTAATGCGAATAAACGTTTTATTTACTCCCAAATGCCCAGAGAGAGCTTGGTCATGAGCAAAACACAAAATCGGTTCACGATAATTATGAGGGACCACTACCTGAAACACTGTCTTCCAGCTCAGATCCTTTTCTGATGGAGACCACTTACGCATGAGCACTCCATCCTCCCAAACGTAAGCCACATCCTTATCCCATACTTCATCCTTTTGTACAGCCACAGCAAGACACTTGGCTAAAGATGCATCAGCTTTCTGCGCAGCTGCCAGCGATTCCCTCCCTGTCCCAAGCATAGTTTCCACTTGGACTGCCACCTCCTGATCAAAAGCACAAACATTAGGAGAAATGTCCTGCACACATTCTTTTCTGTCAGCTTTATCAGTCATAAATATTACTGAATGCAAGGGCACTTTAACACAGCCTAGCTCAATGCCACGAATTAACACACTCGATCCACAGTATGACTGTTCCGAAAACTGTAGTGCACTTTCCAAAATGAAAGACTGAACTGAACCTGTATCTCGCAAGACAGTAATCGGCTTCAAATTTTCCTACTCACCTAAAAGAGATACCGAGCCATTCATAATAAATGGGCAGTATAAGTTGGTATGCAGATTAAAAGAGTTAGGCACCATGGGAGCAGTATGAACCAAAGCCACTCCCTTTGGTTTCTCAGGGGCCTTACCCTGATTCCAGCGCTTACAATCTGCAATCAAATGTCCAGGCTCGCGACAGAAAAAACACACTCGTCTTTCCCCTCAGGAGACAAATTTGCATTACGAAACACATTCAAAACTGCCTCTTTATTCTCTCGTTTTCCCTTGCCCTTATTAAAAATTCTCGAACTGTTTTTCACAGAAAATTCAACAGATGAACCGGCTCGCACTCTACACACAGACGGAGTAAAAACGGTTTTGTGCGTGAGCACAAATTCATCTGCCAAAACAGCTGCATTAATCACAGACAATACCTTCTGTTCGTTCAGGTACACAACAATGTCCTCTGAAACACAACTCTTAAAATATTCTAACAACAAGAGTTCTCGTAATTGCTCAAACGTTGTAACTCTACTAGCTGCACACTATTTGTCAAACAACACAGTTTTCTCACGAACAAACTCACCAAAGGTTTGACTAGTAATTTTCTGATGGTTTCTGAATTTCTGGCGATAAGCTTCAGGTACTAATTCATACGCTCTCAAAACAGCAGCTTTAATGGTATCATAATTCAAACTTTGTGCAATAGGTAAGGCTGTTCACACTTCCTGAGCTTTACCCACTGACTTACATTGCAATAGCAACGACCACAACTCTTTTGGCCAACGTAATATAACTGCTATATGCTCAAAGGCAATGAAATAAGAGTCCACCTCCGTCTCTCTAAAAGGAGGAACAAGTGTAACGTATTTACTCACATCAAAGCTGGTCACAAACTCACCAACAGGCGAGGAGGTACTCCGAGGTAACCCGGGTGGCGAACTCTGAACCGGTACTGATGAAACTGGTGAAGGAGGAGCTGGAAGTCTAGACCTAGGCATAGGCACAGGCATATTAGATAGCGATTTGGCCTGCAGTTCCAAACTACGTAATTTAAATCTATTATCAGCCTCTAACTCCAGAGTCCGAAAATGAAGAAGCTGCGCATCATAATCCTGTTTCTTTAACTGCAGATCCAACTCCTTTAATTTAATAGCTAGCATAGGATCAAAACGGGGATGACTAGGATCTATACTGGGAAAGGTAAAAATATCCTCGTTCACTGCAATTTCAGCACCCTTCCCCGCTAACCCTTCCACAGACTCATCCGGCAATATTCCAGCCTCTACCAATTTGCTATACAATTTATCTTTAACAACTTGTTTTGCTCCCTCCCTAGGAACAAGAATATTAAAGAAATCTGCAATTTGTAACAAATCAGCTTTACGACACTTATTGAATTCCTCCGTAGTAGGAGACAATGTAAATGACGTTAAATCAAATTCCATATTTGTCCATAAACTCGTCCCACACAAAAGGAAAATTACAAGAACAAATGCGTGTTCAATTGTATCAGTTACCTTCATTTATACGCAATGGACGAGCCCCCAATTTATGTTACGATCCCTGGTCTAGGTCAGGGTGTAACGTAAATGACACAACCACGTTATCTTAATTGCTCATTTTTATTTTCTTTTCTTGTTCTATTGTTCATTTTCAGTGCAATTGTCTCTATTTTTTTTTTTCTTTCACTCTTGATGTATACAAATAGCTTTCTTAAATAAAACAGGACAAAAGAATTCAGAAGCAAAATCTTCAGGGGTGAACTAATGCCAAAACAATAAACAAACAGAAACTAACTTTCCGCAAACGAGCTACCTTCCCTACGGATCAAAATAAAAGAAACAAAACATACAACCACATACCCTATCTCCTTATCTGACCAATAAACAGGAGAAAAGAAACGGCCTAATGGCCTACAAAACAAACAAGGCACTCACCCCCTACGGCTTCACAGTTAAGAAATTACAAACATGGTCAACAAGACATCAATGTCCTAAAAGTGAGGCTCACACAGTATCAAAGGTGGCGTATCTGTCGCATCACATATTCACAAGCTAGCACAACATCACAACAAACAGACGAGCAATCGATCAAAGAGGCAGAGAGCTCCCTCCAGTGGAATGCCAGAGAATTTATAGTCCAGGTCTCTTCTCCAGACCAACCACCAGCAACCTCTCATTAGGTTCAGGACCAATCCTAAAAAGGAAAGAGAGACAACAGCAACAACAAAACCAACCTATAATGCATTAAGTTGTAGACGTAACAGACCTTAATATATAAATTAGGATAAAAAGAAAACAATGCTAACGCATTATAATGTAAAGGAAACGGCGCTGAGGTTTGCTTTGTTTGAACCAGATACTGAAGCAGTCACGTGGTTTTCAGGCGAAAGAAGCTTCGGACGTCATAGATCACGTGCGTTTGGCAAAACGAATCAATCTCTGATACAGCGCTTCAATGTGAAAGGTTTTTTTTTTTCTTTTGATACAAGCTTCAAAGCCTCGGTGTCAAACGTCACATCACTAATTATTACTAATAAAGCCCTTATCTTCCTGCATTATTGAGTCCTCGCTCCATCCCTTCACTCCCACCTGACAGTACCATGCAACCACCACAGGACTTTTTTAATAAAGTTTGAACTAATCAATTTATCCATCCATAAATAGACAGATTTTGCATTGATGTTATCAACGGAGAATATCTTCTTGTGTTTCACAGAAGGTAGAAAGTTATTGCAACACTATGATGGTGAGTAAATGATTTTTATTTTTATTTTTATGTGAACATTTAAGGCATTGTGGATGATCCATTTCACATTTAAGACAGATACATTTAAGAACAGAAACCCTTCAGACTTGGTCTTTCTTCTTGAATGGTATGTTTTATTTAGATTTTTCTGATTTCTTATATTCTAAAATGATTTTTAAAAGTTTTTCTACTGTTACAGTTTTTCCACTGTCAATTGTACACTAAAACACAAACTATGAGATAAGAGAAAGACTGATTTCCCAGAACTGTTGAAAAATAAATTGCTTTGCATCACATAAACATGTTGTGTTGTCTTGAGGAAAACTGATTTAAACATACTAAAAATCACCTTAATTGTTTAGGTTTTAAGTAATTGCAAAATGGCCAGTTGGTTTCATTTTTATTTATTTATTTATTTGTTTGTTTGTTTGTTTGTTTAATCCAATGAAATTCAGAGATATTTAAGCATGATTTAGTTGTGTAAATGTGTCCAAATACTTTTTAGAGGTGACAGTGTACATATCCTCCTGACTACCAGCTATGGAGTTTTGTCCTCTGTAGAGGACATTATGTTTTAGTGATTTCTCTGAGACGTTACATGCCACAGCTTGAAGTCTGGATGTCCTGTACAGAGCTAATTCAGGGCTTTTCAGAGATACTAAATGACTGGATGTTTCACCTCGACCACTCCCTCTCCTTGGTCTTTAAAAATGGCTAACATTAATTTAGTGATCGAGTGTAACAACCTAATGGAAATATGATAATGTTTAGTAATTATCATTTAAATCTGACTAATTTTCAAATTGTTTGTCATAAATCAACATCTGAGGAAAATTTTATAGGGTTTCAAATCAAAATATGACCTTCTGTTATGAAACAGGACATCAGTTTCATACATGTCCACAGTAGAGGACATCAGAACTTAAAGCATATTTATTACACATTTTGGGAGACACAACAAATGAATAGAGAATATATATATATATATATATATATATATATATATATATATATATATATATATATATATATATATATATATATATATATAATATCAATATTCCTATTAAATATTAGATATTATTATTATTAAAATCTTGCTGATTATTACTCCCGTTATTTCACTTATTTATTCATTCTATGTTGCCCCAAAAACTCATTAATATGCAAATTAAGTACAGTTTATAGATACATTGTATATAATGGAAAAACTCATTTATGGCCATTTTACACACATTTTGCGTCAAGAATTTTTTTTTTTTTTTTTTTTATCTTTCATTACATAGCTGAGAATCATCTTTATATAAAGTTTGGTATAAAAAATAAAAATTGATTTGTGATTAAAACAAAAATCCCACTGTTTTTGCCTTTTCATGTCTATTAATGTCTTTTTATTTTTTTTTAAAAAACAGGACTTTTTAATGTCCCAGTGTCCTCTACAGAGGACATGGCATAACATATGAATAAAACATCATTTTTCAAAAATTTTATTTTTCAAGCTTTTTTTTCTTATGCTCTAAACAATGTAATGACATGACAAAATACTAAATTCACAAAACTTTTTTTTTTTTTTTCCTGATAGTCAGGAGGATATATAACATGTTTTTGAAACGTGTTGATTCATTGATCTTTCTCCAAGAAACCAGCGTGTTCCCCCAAATCCTCCATGGTGACAGCTAGAAGAAAATTAAAATATGAATCACAGACAAGTTAATCAGTCGCGTAATGTTGTGTACAGTATGATATAATAATGTAATTGAGTGTAACACATTCACTACAGTTTCCCAAAATCTACAACATTTTATCTGTTTTATGGTTTTATCTGTCAGAAATACATCAGAAATGTTTTTTTTTTTTTTTTTTTTTTTTTTCAAATAGTGCCATTACATTAAAGGGGACCTATTATGCAAAAATCACTTTTATAAGGTGTTTGAATACAGTTGTGTGGCCTCAGTGTGTGAAAACAACCAGCCATGGTAAAAATCCACCCACTCATTATTTTTTTATCCCAGTATATCATAAACAGTCTCTCTGAACAAGCAATTCCAGATTTCTCCCTACAATGATGTTCTCCCTACAATGACTGCACAAATCCCGCCCATTTGTGATGCTCTCTGCCCTATTAGCATAGACACCATAGATATGTATAGGTAGATGCCCCATTCAATCGCTCCAAGCAAGTAGACGTGTCCACCATCTTTCAACGTAGGGCTGGGCGATATGGCCAAAAAATTAACACAATTTTTTTTTCATATCAGTCGATATCGATAATTATCACGATAAATTTCTAACTTTTATTTCTTTCAAGTTTAAAGGCAGATTTTTGCTCCAATGTGAAAGTTGTAAAAACCAGACAGTTAACTGGGGTTTTAAGCTATTCTTTATGGTCAGAACATGACAAACACTTTGTTTTTGAATTCTTTACACTTTTCCAATCATTTTTCCTTAACAAAATAAGTATCTTAATAGAAAAAAAAAAAATTCTTAGTTCTGCATGTTCTAATGAGTAATATTGTTTCAAATCAAGAAACAGGTTTGTGTTGCTTGTTAATATTATTAATATAACTTTTTTTTTGTCTCTTAGAAATACACATTTGATAGTAGCTTGAGTTAGGATGCAGATGTAGATTTATGTTCATTATCAAAATCAGTTATATCTGTAAAAAAATTGTAGCAATTTCATTTTTATATGGTGAAATGTAATTATTCTGACTGTTTGAGGTGTTTTTTTTTAACCATTGGTCTTCCATAGTAGCATACATTTAGATCATGATAATCACAGTTAAAACCACAAATATAGCACCTCAGTACCATGGTAAAAATGTAATATGGCTTCTAGGTATTTGTATGAAAAATAGTAGTCTAAATAGGTTACATTTAGTATAAACGCTATAGCTTAATCTTCAATACATTTAATATAAGTCTACATTAATAATATAATAAAATTCGTTTTGGGATGCACAAACAAACATAGACTGTCTCCATAGACTGAGGACACTGGTTAAATTTCACTTTCGAAAGAAATGTCCCGGGAAAAATCCTGTATGTTTGTGCCAATCATTTCACGCTGGACTGCCTCACAAACAAGGGTCAGTTCAACGCTGGATTTTCACAAAGGCTGATTCTGAAGGAGGGATCAATACCAACGTTTGGTGCGCGAACATCAGCTCCAGATGAAGTAACATTTTCACATTTTGTTTTCCAAATTACCTTTCTGAAAGAGCTTCTTGGCACTCTGTAAGGCTAATTTAGCTATATATACCATTGTCTCTGCCTGTTTTCACTGATGCTGCCTTCACGTGCTACCAGAATGATTGCAAATGGGAATGTAGTAGTTAAAAATTACGTATGAAAGCAACATATAAGGTTGAACACTGCTACTGAGAGACATTTTAGCGGATGAGATTGTCCTGTTTTGTTGTTGCAGGTATGCCAGAGCATGAGCTCTTGAAGCTCTGCCCTCTTCTGAAAAGCTCATTTGCTTTTAAACACAAAAACGGTGCGTTTTGGCTCATACCCTAAAAGTGGCAATTTTAACAAGCTATAAGAAATGATCTGTGGGTTATTTTGAGCTAAACTTCACATACACACTCTCTGGACATCAAAGACTTATTTTACATCTTGTAAAAAGGGCCATAATAGGTCCCCCATAAAATAAGAAAGTAAATGATCTCACCTCTATTTGGCTGGCTGCAGAAAATAAAAAAATAAAAAAATAAAATAAATAAAAAATACAGACAGTATTAAGTGTTTTTCAACTTTAAATAGGTATTAAACAATTTTCCCCCAGAGGTCTACTTATAAAGTCAGTTTCAAATGCCAAATATAATGTAGATTTTCAAAACCATTTACTACTCTTTCACCTTTAGAACCACATAATCCATTTTTGGTTCTGCTCTTTTAAGCCTATCTTAAGGCCCTCCTCAAATATGAAATAAGCATCATCTTTACTTTCATCCAGTCTGCAGGTTTGGATTCATAAAACAGTTGTTGAAATCTGCCACAGTCAGACTGAATTAAATAATAAGCTTGTTTCTAATATTGGAATCCTAAGATCTGCAAAACATAAACTGTGACACACAGCCAAGAACAGCACACATTTTGACAGATTTTGTATCAGATTTTTTACTTTCTGTTCTTCTATAATTTGGGGTTTTGGAAAATTCTATGTTGTACTTCCTCCAAATAGCCTACCTCACAGTGATATAACCCCTTGATATCGTAAACATAAACATGTTATAATATTCATTGTTAGAACAGGTACGTTTGGGATAATAAATATTAGATAAGATTGTTAATTGATTGGGTATTGCAACATACCTGGTTGTAAGTGGCAACTGCAACTGCAGAGAAAAAAAAACAAACAAAAAAAAAACATCTTCATTGTCTACAATCATTAAACTTGACTGAGCGTATGAAGTAAGAAAGGAGTTTTTGCCTACCCCCAGCAGTCTCAGTGCAAAATGCAGACAGTTATTATTGAGAACATGGTAAGCTCCATCATAATCCATCATTTCTTGCGCCTTTTGAGAAAAGTTTTGAGGCATTTCTCTTTTTTTCAAACGTAAGACGCAGTATGGCTTCTGTCCAATGAAGTGCTTCACACTTTTCATACTAACTAAGCCTCCCTTACATGATGATGAACATAACACTGTAGATGCTGGAGGAAACTTAGGATCTGCAGGAGCTGTAAAACAGTAGTCATTTTTTGGGATTGTCTAATTAGTAATACAAACAAATACATTAAAACCAACCATTAAGTTGTGCAAATACAGTGGGGTCCAAAAATATGAGACCACATTAAATGTGATTAAAAAAAAAACAAACAAAAAAAAAAAATCATTTTAAACCTGGAAATAAATGCTTTGGTTTAGAATTTTGAATAAAATAAAGAAAAAGTACATTTTGGTGATCTTCTGGACCCTATTGTATTTGATTGTTACAAATATAAGTGATCATATCTGATTTTTGAACATTGTGAAGAGTTATTATTACCTGTGAACTCAATTACTAGATTTTTGCCAATGTAAAGCCCAACATGATAAAATGTTTCACAGCTGTCAATTCTCCTCAGAATAAGATCCCCCATTTCAAGCTGGTCAGCCATAGTTTGAATTTCAGAATCAGAAGGGACATCATCATTTCTCTGAATCTTGTCAAACTCTTTGTGAGTGCCATTTATCAGGATCCAAACATTTTCCCAAGTAATCATTGTGCCTAGTAATAAAAAAGAAATAATTTGAATTTGAGAGACTATCACCTTTTTAGAGAGCTGGAAGATCACACAGATGAAAAATGATAATGAAAAATGATTGATGTTTAGTACTCACAATCAAGTGTTTCCTTAACTGTCCTCCACTCTGTAAGTGCTCAAGTAGTATTAATCACACATAAGCATACACACTATATTCCATCATCAGACTCAAGGTTTTCAGAGGGTGTTTTTTTTTTTCTTCTTGAACCTGTTTTACTTGAAAATACTTCACATTACTTAAGTTTCACAAAAGCCTTTTTAATGTTGTTTTTGCACTGATGTTGAACAATAAGTGTAGTTTAGCTAAAAGTTCCAAAGGTTCCAAAGATTCCTAAAAGTTCCAAAGATTCACAATGATTCTTTTTTTTTTTTTTTTTCCACCCTCAGATGAAAATAAGAAGATAGGACACAAATCTGAGAAGGAACTGTGTATTGATATATTCATGCAAATACCATAAAACATTATTTGGCACTGTTGTGTCACTATAACTAGGTCACCACTAACACTGCTCTCCATGCCTAACTCTAATGATCTCTTCTGTTTCCAGCTATATCTGTTTGTATTAGTAAATATCTGTATTTACAAGCCCTAAAATATTAATCAGAATTTAGCCATATTAATATGTGTCATGTAAAATTTGTACATAAATACATCATGTTGATTGTTCTAATCTGTCTTCATCGGTTTTTGTATTGATTGACTAAAGTTTATTTATTGCTTTCAATAACAGGTCAACTGATTCTAAACACACTACTTCATTACATTTTTTTTTCTTATTTATTTTTGTTAAAAGCATGTTCATAATTTTCAGTGAGAAATAACTAATCTGCCTCACATGAGAGAAAGTGTGAGTGCAGGGACAGTCTATGGCATAAACAGTCCGTTCTGTGCAGACTTGCTTTATAAGGAAGTTGTGATCACTTCTTGCGATGAACTCTGTCGTTACCTGAATGACAGGATGAAGGGTTTTTTTTTGTTTTTTGTTTTTTGTTTTTTTCTGTCTGAATAAATGAAACCAGTAAGATAATTTCATTCATCTTCATTTTCTGGCATGAATGGAATGTTTGCATATAGACAAACACTTTAAACTCTAATTAATCAACCTGACAGTAAATGCTGCCGTGCCAAGCGTAAAACCCTACTTTATGCTTACACTTTCAATTCCTTCTTTTTTAACCAGAAAAACTGGTCTTATCTTTATGTGAATAGTGCTTTCATTTAAAAAGAAAAAAACTTATCTTGACAATCATATAAATTTATTTGAATCTCATTTCATTTTAATTGTATTTCCTTACTATCCTTACATTTAAATTGTAATTCAGTATTACATTATATTGGGTTAGGGTTGAATTAGAGTTTGGTTGATTTAAAAATGTCAAAGGCATTCTCAGTTCAGTTTTGATCTTAATTTATGAATATAATTTAGAATTTATCTTACAAAATATATGTGCTTATCAGTGTTAGCCTAGCCTTTTTTATGTATTATATTATGCAAACCTTGCCTCCCTCAAACAAAGCTGTTTTGATCCATGTGAACAAGCTTGGGCAAATGTATTTCTAAGGAAGGGGGTTGGGGGTGTTTTTTTGTTTTTTTTTGGCCTCAAAAAAAAAAAAGCTTTTTGAAAGCTTTTTGTCTCTCTGCGGCACTCTCCGAATGTTCAGAGCTGTAAAGAGTCTGATAGTAGTTCCTAAAGACCTCATTTATCTCAGTTTGATCAAATGTTATCTCACTCTCCTTTATCTGAATGGAATTTATGGCTCTTTCAGTTTGTAACTGCTTAATACACCAGCTAACTTACCCCTCTCCCCACCTTCATAAGTCTGTTTTAGTCTAATCAAACTTTTCTTTGCATGTTCTAATGAAAGCTCATTATATTTCATTTTCAATTTGTGCAGTTCCAAATGAACATCATGAGTAATTTTTTTTTTAAATTTTTTTTTTAGTATATTTAAGATTCAATTTTCTTTATTTTCCTTTCAAGGTCTACCATTTCTACTTGACAGCGCTTATATTTATAATTTGTGTAACTAATCATTCATCCTCTTATAAAAGCTTTAAATTTTTCCCACCTCACTAAATGTTTTGATGCATGTTTATTTCAAAATATTAATCTAGCCGTTTATCAATGAACTCCAAAAATTTGGAATCTCTCAACCAAGTTATATAAGCAAATGTGAGAGTTCAGTCTCCTCTTGACATCATGTTGATGTGACCTGTGTTTGCGTGGTACTTGTATCTCCTCCAAGCTTCAGGTATGTAATGTCTCTTTGAAACTCTTAGGGCTTGAGGTAAGAAAGGATTATTCATTTAGAATGTATGTGTTCATGCAAAATGGAGATCAATTCATTTTTAGTCAGGTGTGTTCATGCCATGATAGTGAGTATGTAGGCTAAGTGTTCGTGTGAATTTTTCTCTTACCGTATTCATATAATAAAAATGTTTTAGGGGTGTAAAGTAGAAGTAAAAGAAGACATATTGCTTTGCCAGGGTTTATAAACTAGCACCTCTGTGTTCCGGAGGCGAGCTCTGCTTGCATTCAATATCTTGTAAGTAGTATTTGCTTTACTGTTTGCCTTATACATTGCATGACAATTGTGTTCTTATTTGTAGCTTGCAATCTTATTTGTAACTTTTAAGTTTATTTTGTGTATTCTCTTGTTACTTAATTTTGCTTCATTATTAATTTTTTTTTTATTTTCTCTTCTTTTTTTCTTTCCAAGTTAGTGTTTGGGTGTTTATTTTAATATTGTTATTGTGTTGAGTTACCATCTTACCATATACAGGTGTGTGTGTGTGTGTGTGTATATATATATATATATATATATATATATATATATATATATATACACACACACTACCGTTCAAACGTTTGGGATCAGTAAGAATTTTAATGTTTTTTTTAAAGGAGTTTCTTTTATTCATCAAGGCTGCTTTTATTTGATCAAAAAATACAGGGAAAAATTATTACGATGTAAAATATTTTTCTATTTTAATATACATTAAAATATAATTTATTTCTGTGATTTTAAAGCTGAATTTTCAGCATCATTACCCCAGTCTTCAGTGTCACACGATCCTTCAGAAATCATTCTAATATGCTGATTTATTTCAGTTCTGGAAACTGTTGTGCTGCTTAATATTTTTATTTTTTTTGGAACCTGTGATGCTTTTTTCAGGATTCTTTGATGAATAAAAAGTTAAAAAGAGTAGCATTTATTTAAAACAAATCTTTTCTAACAATATACACTACTGTTCAAAAGTTTGGGGTCAGTAAATTTTTATTCTTTCTTTTTTTGAAAGAAATGTATACTTTTATTCAGCAAGGATGTATTAAATTTATAAGAAGTGATAGCTGATAAGAAGAATGCTGTTCTTTTTAACTTTTTATTCATCAAAGAATCCTGAAAAAGTATCGCAGTTTCCAAGAAAAATATTCGGCAGCACAATTCTTTCCAACATTGATAATTCTAATAATAAATCAGCATATTAGAATGATTTCTGAAGGATCATGTGACACTTTAGACTGGAGTAATGATAATGGAAATTCAGCTTTGCATCACAGAAATAAATTATATTGTAAAGTATATTAAAATAGAAACCATTATTTTATATTGTTATAACATTTTGCAAGATTACGGTTTTTTTTTTTTCTGTATTTTTTAAATGCAGCCTTGATGTGCATAAGAGACTTCTTTAAAAAAACATTACAAGTCTTACTGATCCCAAACTTTTGAATGGTAGTGTGTGTAAGAAGTGAAATTATTTCCTCTATAAAATTAATTCTGAGGCCAAAAATCAGGAACTCTCACAAAGACAGGTGCCATGCAAAAAAGCTATAAAACTAATTTGGAGATGAGATCTCCAAAGGCAACAAGAGATGTCCAAAGAGAATGTAGGAGGGCTTTGATCAAGCCAATCCCTCAGGAACTCTTACAATGCAAAGGTCAGGCCACAAAACAAACTCTTCAATCAGGCTGTGACTTCATCAGACAAGAAGATCTGACAGTAAGACCATTCACCCATCCTTCCCCCCTGGGCTCATGGTCCTGATCACTGAAAGTTGACAAAGAAATGCCAAGAACTCAAGTTGCTACTCTTACATAAAATATTTACTATATCTTCAGAATTTATGAGCGTAAACTTCTCATGTTTGGTATCATTTTAAAGGTCTCGGTGTGATTGGTAAATTGGTCTCAATTTCACAGTAGTCACTGGTATTATGAGAAATTTTTAAAACTTTTGTAGAATTGTGTTCTGCTGCTGAGGGGTGTGTCCCCCTTTAGGGGGCTGTGAGTATGTTTATCTTATCTCCAGCCAGGTGCAGCCTGGAGCACGAGAGCCCAACAAACCAAAAGGTCTTTTATGTTTTTACAACTGATCTGAAGATTCCTTTGTTTTTCTTATTTGGGTATATAAGGAAAGTAACAAAACACTACGGGGGATTCTGTAGTCAGAAAACCCCACACAGCACATGTGAGACTCTGGAGCTTTGCACTAGAACTCTCATACTGCTGTGTGTCTCTATGCTGTCAGGTATGCATTTTGTTTAATTCAAATATGTAATTGTGTTAAACACATGGTGCCCATAGAGCACACTGTATAGTTGTTTGTGCTACTACATGTGCACATAGACTAGTTAAGTTTATTCTTTAAACCACCTGATTGCTTTGCTGTAAGTGTTCTTTGGAATACTTAGGTAAAAGTTGTAGATACAATGCATTTAGACCATGTGCCTTGTTTTAAATTAGGATAACTGTTACATGTGTGACTATGTTAAATTTGTTTGTCTCCTGCGTAGATCGCTTAGCTATTTCCCATAAAGCTACAGTGTTGCCACGCGGTTACAATGTGATTCACAATTGCGTTATCCTTTCTAAATTGGCTTCTAATTGTTTCATTATGTAATTGGCATGATATAACTTTACCTGACTAATAATAAATTGTTATATTTTATTTATTCTGATCTCTTCTGAAATCATTTTTTCAAGTAGATTAATGTGTAGGGGTATTTCCGCAAATCTGCGTTCAGGACAGATCACACCAAAGCACTAATGGATGAACCATGGGGAGCACCATGAAGGAGACTTTGGATTTCTGACTGTCACTGGCTTAACATGGTGTAGCTCTCGTGGTTATAGGAAAAATACACTTTTTGTTATGAGTATGCAGACGCAGCTCACGTAAAGGTATTATAACTGCTCTGCACCCTCTGAGTAAGTTTAGGACTGACGAGTTTGTGTCCGTGGATTCACTAAAATCAGCCGAAGTGTAATTCCTGTGCGATACCTGGTCCCTAATGAACGAATAGTTGAAAGTATGGGATTTCCAGAATAATCAAATATCTAAATTAATATACAATTGATATCTGTGATCAGTTTTTGATTAAGAATATTGCCTAAATTTAATGATCACTTGAAATTGGAGTCAGATTGTACACGGAGCTAGACTAAAATTTAAACTAAATCTTGATGAAATTCAGAAGCGCAAGTAAAAGACAGAATATGCATTGAACCTTCGACCAGGCCGCTGGATTCCATTCTTTGGGCTAGCGGGTGGACTTTACATGTGTGTGTATATATATATATATATATATATATATATATATATATATATATATATATATACTGGTCTTTTTAATGTTTTTATCCTTGTGTGTGTGTGTGTGGTGTTTGGGAGGATTTAAGTAGTTGATTTGATTTTGTTTGTTTGGGGTGTTTGTTTACCTGTGTGACAATTCTGAGCTTTATCTGATAATTTGTGCAAAGATAATAAGGTAACTTTATTTTTATTTTGAAAATTTCATTCAGCTTCTGACAGATCGTTTTGTTTTGTTGTAATCCATATAAACATATTTGTAAACACTTTGTGTGAAGACATAAATAGAGCCCAATGGAAATAATAATAATAATTATTATTATTTTAATAATTATTATTAACTTTGTTTTGGTGTGGTTGGCTAGTACAGGTGGATAGGTTATATAGTGTTGAAGTAGGCTACAGTGTACAGTAACTGAAATTTGCACACCCTTTTAGATAACATTCTGGTCACCAAATTAGTATGTCAATGCATATTTAGATTGTATTTCAAGTGCACTTGTGTTGCGGTCCTACTCGCGCCGCTCCGAGCAGGATTCGAACCGCGGTATCTGGTGTGGGAGGCGGGCGCTCTAACAAATAGGCTAAAGGCCACGGACCCAAAAATCAGTCACTAGAGTGATCAGGGGAGTGAGATTTACCTGCACAGCACTTACCCACTGGCCTCTGCTACATTTGGATACCTTTTTGGGGAAGGAGGGGTTTTATATTTTTGATGTTTGAGCCCAATGTGTTTTAGTGATTATTAATATAGATAAATAAACGTAAAAGCATTAGGCTACGTTTTTGCTTGTCATCTTCAGTCAGTTGAAAGCTTGCTATTGGAGAGGTTAATATAAGCCTATTGGGATTCCTATTATTTTCATAACTCTTAGTCAAAATCTGAAAAAAAAAAATTCCAATGTCTCGAGAACATGAATTATGAAAGTTATTACACCACATGTGCTTAAACTAATCCGCTGGCCAATCACAACTAGCCCAAAATCTAAACCAGTGAAGGCTTAAATAGCCACACTCTCGTACCTAAACTACATGGCATAAATCACTGTCGCCCCCTGCAGGAAACACATTTAACTGTAGACTGATATGTATAGATGTAAAAATGAAACTAACCACAGCGTCGTATTGATGTGCAAAACATAAACCCATCTGCAATGTAACATTTAAAAATCAGTTAGAATTAATTTTGTAAAAGTGCAAGCAGATTAAAAAGAAAGATTTATCACAGGGTCAAACTCTGTGGCAATGTCAGAGGAGGTACAGTGGGTACGGAAAGTATTCAGACCCCCTTCACTTTTTTCAATTTTGTTATGTTGCAGCCTGATACTACAATTGTTTAAATTCATTTTTTTCTCACTAATCTACACTCTGTACCTCATAATGATGAAGTGAAAACAGAATTTTAGAAATGTCTGTAAATGTATTAAAAAGAAAAAACTGAAATATCACATTTACATAAGTATTCAGACCCTTCTCAACACTTGAAATTTTGCTCACGTGCCTCTTGATCATTGCAGAGATGTTTCTACACCTTGATTGGAGTCCACCTGTGGTAAATTAAATTGATTGGACATGATTTGGAAAGGCACACACCTCTCTGTAAAAGGCCTCACAGCTGATAATGCATATCAGAGCGAAAAACCAAGCCACGAGGTCAAAGGAACTGCCTGCAGAGCTCAGACACAGGATTGTATTGAGGCACAGATCTGAGGAAGGCTACAAAAAAAATTCTGCTGCACTGAAGGTTCCCAAGAGCACAGTGGCTTCCATAATTCTCAAATGGAAGAAGTTTGGCACAACCAGGACTCTTCCAAGAGCTGGTCCCCAGCCAAACTGAGCAATTGATGGAGAAGGGGCTTGTCTAGACTGGTGACCAAGAACCTGGTGGTCACTCTAGTTGAGCTCCATGATCATATATGCAGATGGGAGAAACCTACAGAAGGACAAACATCACTGCAACACTCCACCGATCTGGGCTTTATGGCAGTGTGGCCAAACTCAATCCTCTCCTCAGTGAAGACACATGAAAACACACTTGGAATTTGCAATAAAGCACCTAAAGGACCCTCAGACTGTGAGAAACAAGATTACCTGGTCTGATGAACCTCAATTCTAAGCATCATGTTTGAAGGAAACCGGCTCTTCTCATCGCCTGCAGAGTAGCATCCCAAAAGTAAAGTGTGGTGGTAGCAGCCTCATGCTGTTGGGCTGTTTTTCAGCGGCAGGGACTGAGGAACTCATCAGAGTAGAAGAAAAGCTCAATGCACCAAAATATTGAGATAGCCTTAATGAAAACCCAGTCCAGGGCATTCAAAACCTCAGACTGGGCCGAAGGTTCACCTTCTAACATGACAATGACCCTAAGCACACAGCCAAGGCAACACAGGAGTGGCTTAGGGACAACTCTGTGAATGTCCTAGAGTGACCCAGCCAGAGCCCTGACTTGAACCCTATCGAACATCTCTGGAGAGACCTGAAAAAGGCTGTCAACAGACGGTTCCCATCCAACCTGACCGAGCTTGAGAGGATTTGCAAAGAAGAATTGCAGAAATTCCCCCAATCCAGTTGTGCAAAGCTTGTTGCGTCATACCCAAAAAGACTCGAGGCTGTAATTGCTGCCAAAGGTGCTTCAACTAAGTACCGAGTAAAGGGTCTGAATACTTATGTAAATGTGATATTTCAGTTTTTTCTTTTTAATAAATTTACAAACATTTCTAAAATTCTGTTTTCACTTTGTCATTATAAAGGACAGAGTGTAGAGTAATGAGAAAAAAAAAAGAATTTAAACAATTGTAGTATCAGACTGCAACATAACAAAATTGAAAAAAGTGAAGGGGGTCTGCATACTTTCCGTACCCACTGTATGTATAACCTAACAGCAGTGTTTTAGTAATTTAAAACATCTGTTTATCTGTTTGTATACCATCTGTTATGTGTATATATAACTTATAATTAATTAATTTTATAATTAATTTTAATTTTTTAATTAATTAATATTTATTTATTTATTTTTAATAGTCACGACTAAGGTTTGTTTCTATTCTGTGAAATATGTAGAGCCTGGTCTCCCCTGCAGTGCAATATAAATTGAAACTGTGATTATGACCAGAGTAAAAGATCTTTAATAACTGATCCTTCATACAATTAGGACAGATTTGAAGCAAAATATCATTTGACATATGATGTCATGCTTTAGATGTTCTTTTTCACATCATCCCTCACAGACCCACTACAACCTGAGGATGAGTATTTCTAGGACTCTATGGAAATATTACATTTCAGCACATTTGACTCACCCAGAATTCAAGAATGTCTTAAACATACTGCAGTATTAAATAATCCAGTGCATTATTGATAAAACTTCCTCACATAATCCACAGAGAACTATAAATCCATTAATAGTGTGATCAGTTAAAGTGTAATTTCATTGTAATTTACTTGTTCATAGTTTGTTTTAATATACGAATATACATATTCATATTTTAATATACAAACGCAATGTTATAGCTCATGATCGTACACTTGGTTCTTAATTCAACACATGGATTTTATTCATCATAAGATTAAGAGGTAGATGTAAAATGTGTATACTCCTGAACTTTGATTTGTGTATTCTTAAAATGGACCCTTACAATACATTTATACATTTCAAAGTCTATTTCTCAGATGTTGAGCAAAAAGTCCGCACATGCTTGTTTTCTCTAAACTGCTCTTGTCAGTTTAGAGAAAACAAGCATGTGAAAAAATTGGAACATCATTGATTTCTGCGCAAACTAACAATTCAATTCAATTCAATTCAATTCAAGTTTATTTGTATAGCGCTTTTCACAATACAAATCGTTGCAAAGCAGCTTTACAGGAAATTAAGTTCCTACAATATATTTATATTTTGTAGAAACTTAATATATTTAACTTATGGCGAAATTTGGTAGTTCTGTATGTTGTCTGAGGGTAGGCTTCATCTGAGGTCCTCTGAGGGGTTGGCATCATCTCTTCTCAGGTGTTCTGGATCCAGACTGAAGCTTGTGTAAATCCTAGTTATCACGGGATGTTAATCCCGTGGCAGAAACAGAGAAACAAATAGAGACATAATTAGCGTAGCTGCTGTTCCAACCAAGCAACAATTATTTGTTCAATCCAAGCTAAAGAACAGTAATGTGTGTTTGATCAGATATAACTGCAGTACAAGATTAAGAGATGCATTATGTGAATGCTTGGGTAAAGAGATGTGTCTTTAATCTAGATTTACACAGAGAGAGTGTGTCTGAACCCCGAATGTTATCAGGAAGGCTATTCCAGAGTTTGGGAGCCAAATGTGAAAAAGCTGTACCTCCTTTAGTTGACTTTGTTATCCTAGGTACAACCAAAAGTCCAGAGTTTTGTGACCTTAGGGAGCGTGATGGATTGTAGTGTGGTAGAAGACTAGTAAGGTACGCAGGAGCTAAACCATTAAGGGCCTTATAGGTAAGTAATAATATTTTTTAACTGATACGGAATTTAATAGGTAGCCAGTGCAGAGACTGTAAAATTGGGGTAATATGATCATATTTTCTTGATCTGGTAAGGACTCTAGCCGCTGCATTTTGGACTACCTGTAGCTTGTTTATTGAAGATGCAGGACAACCAGCTAGCAGTGCATTACAATAGTCCAGTCTAGAGGTCATGAATGCATGAACTAACTTTTCTGCATCAGAAACAGGTAACAGGTAACAATCTACCATCATCATATTTTGTAATATCCACAATTAAACTACACAGGCATACTTCAGGTCAAAATTGCAATAACATGTGTTTTGTATGATGTCATTTTATGCAGTAGCCCATGTTGAGAAGTTTTTGTGTGAAGTTTTTTGTGAGCTGCGACCTCAAGGCAGTACCACACCCCTCTTCAGTTCCCTCTTAGCCCCAAGCTCCACCCACGTAATCTCAAGCCAATCAGGACTGTCTCACAGACTCACAGTCTCACAGGTCTTATTACAATAATTCCTAAGCCTAATAAGGATAAACTTTGCACTGATAACTGGAGACCAATTACCCTCATGAATAATAATGCCAAACTTATTGCTCTAGTTTTTGCACGAAGATTAAAGAAAGCTCTTGAAGAGATAACTGAGGAAGAACAGTCAGGGTTTATGACTGGGAGACATATCAGTAATAATATTAGATTAATTTTAGATATGATTGATTACAATTGTTACATACCGACTGATTCTTTTATCTTATTCATAAACTTTTACAAAGAATTTGATAACATAAGTCATGAGTTTATGTTTAGATGTATTAAACATTTTGGTTTTGGAGAATACTTTCAGAAAGCTGTTAGAACTATTTACAATGGATGCAATAGTTCAGTCAAATTATCAGTGGCTACTAGTGGTAGATTTGAGATTAATCAAGCTATGCGTCAAGTTCAGTTTGCTTTAGTTTTCATGGACTTTCATGGAGGAATTGGTATTCTTAAAGTTGTACTATTAAATATATTAGGAATATTATAACAAGTGATACATCTACTTATACAAGCTTAATGTGGACCAATGTATTTAGAAATATAAATTGGAATAAAGCTTGGAATATTTGTGAAATATACTGTTTAAATAAAGTAAAAGAGGTTACATGTAAAATTTTACATGGTGTATATATCCAGCTAAAAGTGTGTTAGAGAGATTTAATGTTTAATGTGGTTTAATGTTGTTGTTGTTTTTTTTCAGTGGAAAAGGAATCTATTGCCCATCTGTTTTGTAATTGTGTATACACAAGGATTTTCTGGGTGGATATGGAAAATTTCATTAGAAGGAAATAATATTTGTCAGTATTAGAAAGTAAATAATTTTGATATATGTATATGTGTTATTCCAATGAAAGTAATAATAATAATAATAGTTTTACTTGTACAACTTTTTGTTATTTTGGGAAAATTTCACATACTGTACATAAGAAGAAATGGTCAGGATCCAAACCAAATTCCCTCATTTTATTGAGGAAAGTAAGGACTACTGCACCAGTTTGGAGAACATTGCTAATAAATAAAGCAATTTTAAAACTTGTAATATTTGTCACAAATATAATTTTTGATTAAGGAATTAACACTCTTACATGTTTTATATTTTGTTCTGGTCAATTAAAAAAAAAAAAATTGTATGTTGGCAAGTGATGATTTTCTTCATCTGCGGATAACAAAATATTGTGTGTTTTGAAGTGGGACGTAGCACTGTCTTATGCACCTGCTAACTTTAACTGTTTTTAGTCTAGTAGTAAACTTAAATCCTTTTAGGAACTGCAGGTTCTAGCCATAGAAATCATAATAATGATTTATATGGATATGACACTAAGTTATAATGAGCTTATGCAACTTTACACATTTACAATTACTGCATGTTATTTACTCCACTAGGTCTGAAATATATATTGCACGTTTCAATCCCCTGGAGCACACTACAAACATGATGATCTAGAACATGATGCATTGCTGCGTCTGTCATAATTAAATAATTAAACAATTTTGGAGAAAGTGGCTGTATGTGTGTGTGTGTGTGTGTGTTTTTTTGTTTTGTTTGTTTGTTTGATTTGTTTGTTTGTTTTTTGTTAACATAAAAGTTTTTTTTTTTTTTTTTTTTACAGACATTAATATAAGACAATACTGCAAAAATGGTTTACTGTCAAGGTGTTACATTCCTGTTCCTATTTATTGTCCAACATTCCTAATTCTTCTGTCATTAATTAAATTGTACATGTTGGTATTAATTCAGTGTTTATAATGCTAACTAGCATTAAACTAATTAAAATTAAATTAAAATTAAAATAATTTAAACCGAAACGGACATGGTTTCTATAGAGAACAAAGGTTTTGTGACAAAACTTTAAACACAGGAAGACTTAATGTTAAACAATGGAAATAAACTGTTAAAAGGATTTGATGATCACTGGTCTAGTGACTGTACGTTATTGTTGTCATCATTCAGGTTGTATTTCAGTTTTTTTTTTTTTAAACAAAGCAACTGGGCTTTCACTTCTTGTCAGTATAAGTTCACACCAATACAGTTTCGTTTGAAGTCACCCATCTGTGGTGGGGTAATGCCAGTGGCCAGGCCCAGATTAACACAGTGTAGTGCCCTAGGGTGGCCACATTTGAAGTGACTACTAATATAACCCACAGTTTAATCCTTAAAGATATTATTTTTTTATTATGAAAACCCAAAATCGTTATCTCTTGAATATATTAATTTTTTTTTTTTTTTTTTTATGTGTAAAATTGTTCATCTACATGTAAAACTGGCTTAAATCTCCTTTGTTTTCCTATTTTTCTTGTTGAAATTTTCTCTAGTTTCTCTAGCTTATAAATAACAAAAACAACAACAAATGCATTTTTTTAATGAATTATGGTTATATGAATATTATGATTATTCAAAGATATTTAATCCTTTTTTCCTGTGTATATAATCTCATACTATGATGTACGCAAACACAATACATTATAGCTGTTTTCTGTTTTTTTGTCATTATGATTGTTCATTGTTAAAGACACAACTATCTTTCCCTGAGCTTGTATGTAATTATAAGTTCTGCAGTAATAATAATAAAAAGGAGATAAGAGGGACAGGTGCACTAACACCTCATAGCATCAGTAACACGACAATCCTACCTAGTACGGTTTCCTCCATGTTTGCAGTATCTGCACAATGTAGACGTCAGGCAGCTGCTCAGATATCTTGTCTTTGGAGAAGACTGTTGATCTTACGCTCGAAAAATGTAAGTATTTCTAGATAGAAATTAAGATTACCTCAGAAAGCATTGGTAGCCCACCCCAACACTTATGAACAATAATAATGATAAATGCTGACCAATTATTTATATTTTTTAGTAAAACAAACAAAATGTAATTTGTTTTTTCATATGCCACAGCTATGAATGACTACACACTAAACAAATCCAGCCAAGGTGAATACATCTCACTTTTCAGTCAAGTAATGAATTAATGCATAAGTTAATGACACAATAATATTTTATTTACTGACAACAACAGGAAACATGAATAAATGAGAAAAAGCATAAATAAAAGTAACCATGACAATAAATAAATACAAGTCAACCACACATGAAAAAGCTTTATTCAAACTAATCGTTCTAGCAATCGTGTATTTACAGACAGTGAACCCACATCCTACTGACATCTCACAGCTGAGCCAGTTCTGCAGCTTTATTCTGATGAAGCAGCTGACCACTGAGCCCACCTTCACCTGTCTCTGCCGTCCATCACCTCCCTCACTGCTGCTGTCAGACTGAATCTGATCAGGATGAGGAAGACCATGATGATGCCCCTGAACCACGCAATCATGAACAAGAGCAGGAGAACATGTGTGGAACAATCTGACTGCTGCTGTCTGCTCCAAACTTCTGTGTGCTGCTCTCCATGAGCACGACTTCCTACTTGCCAAATTTAATTTCATATGTTTACAACTACATGCTAATTTTTGATATAGCTTCATTACTTTTGTGGTGTAGTGAACTGATAAGCAGAAGGTTGCTGGATCGATCTCCGCAGTCGTCACCACCGGTGTCTTTACTCCAGGTAGCTGCAGGGGGATTGGAGGTCCCTGTAATAAGAGCACTGTAAGTCACTTCGGATAAAAGTGTCTGCCAAATGCATAAATGTAAATGTGATTTTTGTAAATGCTTTTTTGTGTCTTGGGCATAAACGCTCAGTAAAGCTGCTAATTTCTTAAAGTTTATTTCTTCAAGGTACTACTATAACATAAATGCTTACATATATTTCATACAATTTCTATCTGGGGCTTTAAAGGGTTAGTTCATCTAAACATAAATTCAGTCCTTATTTACTCACATCCACGCTGTTCAATCCTTGTGGGGTTTTTTTCTGCACAAAAAAGGTGATTTTGGTCAAGTTTGTCCTGCTGGTTTCTGTTCATACAATATCAGTCAATAGAGCCTGATTTTCAGAAGCTTCATGACATTATTTGATGATACTTTTGATGCTTCTGAAACTCGGGTGTCATTGACTGATGTCGTATGAACAGAAACCAGCAGAACAAACTTGACCAAAATCACATCCTCCATGTTTTTTGGTCGTTCTCTAGATGTTCTTGCTAGCTCTGGGCTCACTGATGATGAAGAGACCACAGCAACATCCGGTCCAGATGAGGTAGTAAGGGCAGGTGGAGTGATGGAGCGTCTCATCCATGACACTGGACAAGGATGATGCTGTTGACTTCTCCATCCTCACTGCTCACACCAGCCTGCAGACATTTCAGATCCTGCAAAAATGCACAAGCATAATACAAAAGCAGTCATTTTAATAGCACAATGTCATTTGATTTCTGTATTAGAAGTAACAAAATGATCTTACTTTATATTTTTGTTTGAGGTTTAATATAGAGAGAGAGAGAGAGAGAGAGAGAGAGAGAGAGAGAGAGAGATATTAGGGCTGTCACGATATTAGATTTTTCATATCACGGTTATTGTGGCCAAAAGAATTCACGATATCGATATATCACGATATCTATAGAAACCTTTGTTTATTGAGTTTTTCTTTTTCACTCAATGAACATAAAGATACTGATAAACACAGAGCACAAGACTCTGGCTTTCTCTGTCTTCTTTGGAGCTCCTATGAAATAATGAGAGAAAATACTGTCAAGTTCAACAGTATGATTAATAAATATTAATGGTAACACTTTACAATAAGTTGTAATTTGTTAACATTAGTTAATGTATTAACTAAAATGAACAAACAATGAACAATACATTACACAATTTATTAATCTTTGTTAATGTTAGTTAATAAAAATACAGTTATGACAAGCGAGCCTAAGTACTCTTATTCACTATTCTTGACTACACCACTCCGATTTTATTTGGGTGGGAGATCCCAGGCCAGGTAAAAGGCTTTCCCCGCACGGCTATTCAAATAAAGGAATATCCTTAAGGCAGAATCACTATAAACAGAGTTTCCATTTTATTAATCAAATAGTTTCACTTCAAAGCTGGCTCAATTTAATCATGCAAGATGGAAACAAGTAATTACAGAGGATAATATATCACGCTCAAAGAAAATAAAAAAATAAAATGAACAAAGAAATAGAATAATACATTCTCATGCATAGCACCTCAAGCATGAAATAAACCCAAACCACAGCACACAAGTGGATGGCAGTGAATATACTTCCTGCTTATATAGTTACAATGAGTAAAGTTGCCAGTAATGGCCTAGTTGGCATATAAAATAAACAAACCAAACAATAAACAATAATCATGGGCCACAACAAATTGAAAAGAACAAAAACAATTTACAAAAACAAACAAAAAAAAAAAAATACAAGTTCAAGGCAGGGAAAACAGTGGTCAATTGGGTTGGACCGAAACAACTCTTTGAAACTTTAGCTGATCACACCACATTAAAGGGTTACAATCAACACCATATGCTTCCATAGATCGTCAATGCTCGTGTGCAGTATACTGTGCTGCTCGTTCAGCGTCTGCCACTAATCCAGCCCAAGACAACCAGCATGAGAATTTAAGACATCTACAATCGAGTGAAGTATACAGTGTCGATCATTCAATCTCCAATTATTCAATTCAGAATAACCAGCATGAAAACGTCTAAGGCACACAATCTAAAAATCAACAGCGATTGTTCTTCCAGCGACAGACAACCACCTGCACGCCAAACAATTGGAACACAGCTCGTCTACTAATCGGAAGTGCGTATTTAAAGAGAATCCTGCCTATTATCGTAGGTACAACAGCGCCTCCTAGTGGCTTGGCTACACAGTCATTCATTGTTCATGTTAGTTCACAGTGCATTAATGTTTACAAACACAACTTGTGATTTTAATAATGCGTTAGTAAATGCTGAAATTATCATAAACTAAGATTAATAAATGCTGTAGAAGTATTGTTCATTCTTAGTTGATGTTAACTAATGTAATGAACTAATGTTAACTAATGAACCTTATTGTAAAGTGTTGCCATATTAACATCTAAACTGATACTTTAACTTGTTAACTTGTGTACCCGTATTTTAAGTTATTTAACCTATAGTTGCGCCGGCGCCACTGAAGTCATGCAGTAAGAGCACTGCTAATTCAGTTTTAATGTGTGTCTAGAACGGCCGCAGATGAGGCATTAAGTGCATGGCACTGCGACCAACTTAACATTTTACAGAGTTTAATGTAGCAATGTGGTCGCTCAGTTTTTCTAGATCAGTTTTAATCATGTAACTGTTAATAGATTTGAGCAAAGAAATAAAGTGCTTCTACGCACAGGGCGTATTGATTGCAAATACAAAAATAAGACAAGTAAAGAAAACGCGATACTTATTAAAATAATCACCCTTAAATATATGAACACAGAAAACCTCTGTTAACAGGTTAATTTACCATTTCCCATTCTATGACTAATAAAATAATCGCAACTAAACGGCTCTTCTCAGAGTAGCTGCGTGGTCTTCTTGTTTGACAGGTGTTCGTGTTGAGGCGCAATACTGCCACCTGGAGGTCAACCAGGTACTGGCGCTGGAGTATTTACATGTCCTGTTATCATACGAGTCCTGTTCATTTTAAATATTACGGTTATCGCCAATACCGGTATATCGTCACACACTAAATTAACACGATATCGATAATCAATCCTTTGAATATCACGGTTATCATCAATACCGGTATATCGCGACACCCCTAATCTCTCTCTCTCTATTTTTTATATATATATATATGTATGTGTGTGTGTGTATGTGTAACCCCCGGGTCCGCACCTGCCACACCTCGTTCCGAGTGGGTCTCGAACCCGGTTCGTCGGCATGGGAGGCAGGCGCTCTAACAAGGAGGCTAAAGGCCACGGCCTCTAGCGTCTGTCGCTAGAGTGCCTCATTTTGAGATCAGGGGAGTGAGGTTTCACATTTTCACATTTATGCATTTAGCAGACGCTTTTATCCAAAGCGACTTACATTGCATTCAAGTTACAGTTTTACATTTTATCAGCTCTTGCTTTCCCTGGGACTTGAACCCATGATCTTGGCGTTGCTAGTGCCATGCTCTACTATTTGAGCTACAGGAAAGCAGTTTACCTGCACAGCACTTACCCGATGGCCTCCGTTACATACATACATATATATACACATATAAACACACAGGTGCATCTCAATAAATTAGAATGTCGTGGAAAAATTCATTTATTTCAGTAATTCAACTCAAATTGTGAAACTCGTGTATTAAATAAATTCAGTGCACACAGACTGAAGTAGTTTAAGTCTTTGGTTCTTTTAATTGTGATGATTTTGGCTCACATTTAACAAAAACCCACCAATTCACTATCTCAACAAATTAGAATACTTCATAAGACCAATAAAAAAAAACATTTTTAGTGAATTGTTGGCCTTCTGGAAAGCATGTTCATTTACTGTATATGTACTCAATACTTGGTAGGGGCTCCTTTTGCTTTAATTACTGCCTCAATTCGGTGTGGCATGGAGGTGATCAGTTTGTGGCACTGCTGAGGTGGTATGGAAGCCCAGGTTTCTTTGACAGTGGCCTTCAGCTCATCTGCATTTTTTGGTCTCTTGTTTCTCATTTTCCTCTTGACAATACCCACACCAACACCATGGTCATTTAACCAACTTTTGCTGCTTTTGGCAGCAACCACCAACACCATGTCACTCTCCAAGAAGGCACAACAGCGCCTACACTTCCTCCGCCGGCTGAAAAGAGCAAGTCTCCCTCCACCCATCCTCACCACTTTCTACAGGGGCACCATTGAGAGTGTGCTGACCAGCTGCATCACTGTCTGGTACGGGAACTGTACTGCAGCAGACCGCAAGACCCTCCAGCGGACAGTGAACACAGCTGCAAGGATCATCGGTGCCCCTCTCCCCTCCATCCTGGACATTTTCCTCAAACGATGCTCCAGCAAAGCCAACAGTATCGTAAAGGACTCCACACACCCCTCCCACAGTCTCTTCCAGCTCCTACCATCAGGTAGACGGTACCGGAGCATCAGAGCCCGCTCTGCCAGACTGCTCAACAGCTTTTTCCCCCAGGCTGTGAGAGCCCTGAACTCAAGTCACCCCGCCCCTCTCTGAATCCCCATACAAACCCCCTACCTCCTGAAACATGGACAATCTGGAACTTATGGAACTTTGTTTGTGCAATCGAAGAGTGCTACAGGTGAGTGGGCCTGTACAAACCACCTGTAGTAACACACTCTCTTCCTCTATGCGCACTAGTCACTTTTCACACACACTGCTGTGTGTACACAAATCCCACAAAAAGACTCAGTAATATCAATAATATATGTATGTTTACATGCTCATGCACTACAAATCATCCTGCACTGTTCCCCAGCCAGCTGCTTGAACTCACATTGTCTCTCTTTGCACATGTACAGTATTTATCTGAAGCATTCGTATAGTTTGTATAGTTTGTATTTTTTAGTTTATGTATAGGTAATTTTTTTATATAGATAGTATTTTTATAGTCAAAATCTATCAGTAGGATAGTTTGTGTATAGGTTTATATTGTTTTACTTCATTGCTGTATGCCTGTATTTATGTAGCACCGTGGTCCTGTGAGGCACGACATTTCGTTCCACTGTATGCCCCCGCATGTAGCGGAATGACAATAAAGCTCAACTCAACTCAACTCAACTCAGTGTGGGCAGGTGCCAAATCCTGCTGGAAAATGAAATCAGCATCTTTAAAAAGCTGGTCAGCAGAAGGAAGCATGAAGTGCTCCAAAATTTCTTGGTAAATGGGTGCAGTGACTTTGGTTTTCAAAAAACACAATGGACCAACACCAGCAGATGACATTGCACCCCAAATCATCACAGACTGTGGAAACTTAACACTGGACTTCAAGCAACTTGGGCTATGAGCTTCTCCACCCTTCCTCCAGACTCTAGGACCTTGGTTTCCAAATGAAATACAAAACTTGCTCTCATCTGAAAAGAGGACTTTGGACCACTGGGCAACAGTCCAGTTCTTCTTCTGCTTAGCCCAGGTAAGACGCCTCTGACGTTGTCTGTGGTTCAGGAGTGGCTTAACAAGAGGAATACGACAACTGTAGCCAAATTCCTTGACACGTCTGTGTGTGGTGGCTCTTGATGCCTTGACCCCAGCCTCAGTCCATTCCTTGTGAAGTTCACCCAAATTCTTGAATCGATTTTGCTTGACAATCCTCATAAGGCTATGGTTCTCTTGGTTGGTTGTGCATCTTTTTCTTCCACACTTTTTCCTTCCACTCAACTTTCTGTTAACATGCTTGGATACAGCACTCTGTGAACAGCCATGTTCATGCAAGATATCAAACCACATGTTGTCAATCATGGTATACTCACTAAATTAATTAGTTTAAACCATTTGTATTATAGTTTTTTACAATTCCCTAACAATAAATAGGTTATACCAGTGACATCAACTAAAAGCTTCATATGAAATCATGAGATGAATGAGAAAATTTCTGATAACTGAAAAGAAACAGTGGACTAAACATGGGCCTTTTTTAATAGGTCTTCAGGAAATAGGAATGAGGACGTTGAGTGATGTCATCAGTGTGATTTTTTTTATTCCTAAATGAAATACTTTTGTTAAACAGTAACACCAGTGACACAACTCCAGGGGACCACTGTTTTCATTATATATTTTATAATATTTATTCAGCATTTTGATTTTTCATATGTTTGATAATTATGAATATACTTTTGTATTTTAAATGGTAGAAAATCCTGTTTTTGACCTCAGAATAAAGCACTTTCCCTCTGTACATGGCTGTGGGGACAAGCAGTTTTGTGGTGCTTGGAATTCTATATAATTATTTATTTTTTGTTTTTTTAAAAATACCACATTGATGGCTCAGGAAGGTGTAATTGTTCAAATAACATATTGTTTCATTTTAAAATATAAAAAAATTGTATTTTATTTGTAATATTTCTGTACAGTCTAGGGACAGAAAAGTGGACGTTTCTGTAGAATGGCCTATCTGTTGTTTCTCTAAATGCCAGAGGGCTCAGAAATCTTACTAAACAGAAAGTTATCTTTTTATATTTCTACCAATTCAACTCTGATTTTTGTTTTCTGCAAGAGAGTCACTCATCTGCATAGGACTCAGATTTCTGGAGGTCACAGTGGGGCCTGGACTTACGGATGTATCACGGTACGACACACTCAGCAGGTGTATGCGTATTAAAAAATAAGTTTAAAGGGAAGATCTTACTTCATACAAATGATTGAAGTGGCCATTGTATCTGCCTTGTTGTTGAAATTTCAAATTTGACATGCATTCTTGTTTGTGTTTATGGTTATATCCAGCCAAAAGAAAATGAAGCTTTTATTAGTCGTCTAGAGGACCAAGTGTTAAATTTATTAAGTACCCTAATGACATGCTTATTTTTGGTGAAGACTTTAGTGTGGCTTTAGACAGCAGTATGTATAGGTGGCTTCCAAAACCACCGGGCAATTGTTGTCTATATATAAAAATGTCCATGCAAAGATTCTCTTTAATAGATAGTTGGAGGGTGTCGCATCCTTCTGAAAAGAGGTTCACATGGTGAAACAACTCTCTCTCCTCTCAGTCTCAAATTGATTTTCGGCTGATTTCTAAGGAATTATGCAACACATCTACTAGTATTTTGCCATCATCTTTATCTGACCATAAGAGTATTTTTATTTGCATTCACTTTCTAGCTTCCAATAATATGAGTGGATTTTCCTATTATTGGAAAGCTAACAATTCCGTTCTCCTTTATGATGAGGTGAAAGACAAAATTATTAAAATTATTAAAAATAATTGGAACAAAGCTAGAGAGAAGAACAGATACAGTAGCTACTGGGAATTTACTAAGTAAGAAATTGGTAAATATATTAGACAATTTTGTAGTGATCTGGCAAAAAAGAGAAAAAATTGATGAAAATATTGTTATATGTACAATCACAAATCTTTTATCTAAAAATGTTGATAACTTACTTGACTCTGAAAAAGCTGGCAGATTTACAACATAAATTAGATAATTTTTATAAACATAAAGCCGAAGGAGCATTTATTAGATCGCGTTGGAAATGGATTGAGGAGGGTGAACAAAATTCTGCATATTTTTTTCAGACTGGAAAGAGAACAAGCTAAAAATACATTTTACAGCAATTTATACTCTTCAAAATTATCCCCAAAACATATGAATGATTTTTTTTCAGATGTTACCTAACATAAAACAGTTGAGTGTAGATCAGCATTTTTGTGATGCATTTATTACATTAAAAGAGATTGAGGAAGCTATTAACTTTTTAAAAGCCAACAAATCTCCTGGAACAGATGGACTTAGTTCAGAAATTTATAAGCTCTTTAGTCACATCATAGCTCCCTTTTTATTAAAAGTTTATGAAGAAAGTATAGAGAAGACAGTACTTCCAGCAATGTTATGCCAAGGCCTAATAACTCTTATTCCAAAATAAAAAAAAATCCCCTTTTCATAGATAATTGGCATCCAATCAGGCTGCTGAACAATTATTATAAAATACTAGCTCTAGTTCTGCCAAAAAGATTAAAACATGTTTTGAATTCTATTATTGGTGAAACACAGTCAGGGTTTATGCAAAAAAATAACATACGACTAGTATTAGATATAATAGATTATTCAGATTTTATTAATAGTGATGGTTTTATTTTCTTTCTAGATTATTACGCCCTTTAAGACACTGGAACACACATTTTCATTTCAGGCTTTCGAAAAAAATTGGCTTTGGTAACCCGTTCTGTAGAATGGTCAAAATTCTATACATAAACGGAAACAGCTCAATTAAATTAAGTTATGGTACTGTACGTCACCAAGATTCTTTTTAAATCGAGGAGTTAGACAAGGATGTCCAGTTTCCCCATATTTATTCTTAATTTCAACACAGTTCCTCAGCATGCATTTTAATAGTAGCCAGTTAAAAGCTATCACAATTGGAAACAATAAAATTATAATTAGTCAATTAGCAAACGACACAACTTTATTTTTGTATGATTCTTCACAAATCCCTGAAGCACTGAATATTCTCCGACCCTTTTCTGAGGCTTCAGGGTTAAATTTAAACATTAATAAGTGTGAATTGCTGTCAACTAAAAATTGCTCTGTTGCTGTCACGCCCCTGGACTGTTTTGTTGTGGTTTTTGCTCCCCATGTGTTCCCTGTGACCCAGTTTCTCCCCAGTCTGATTGTGTTTATTTGCTCCAGGTGTGTCTCCTTAGTTCCTTGATTGTCCTGTCTTTAAAAGCCCCAGTCCGTTCAGTTAGTGTTTGTCGGTCTTTGAATGTCTTCATGTGTTCTATGTTCCCTATATGGTTTATTAAAGACTCTCAGTTTGTGAATTCTCCGTGTCTCCTCGTTCCTGGCTCCAGCGATCGTGACAGAAAGACCGACCCAAAACAGTTACCTCCGTGTGTCTAACCTCCGTTTTGTTTTCCGTTTTCAATCAGTGTTTTTGTTTCCGTTGTGTTGCCCCATGGATCCCCTCGTCCGGCCCGAATTCCTCCTCCTCCTGCTGGAGCAGGAGGACTGATCTCTCGAGGACCATACAAGACTGTTCCTGATGTTAGCTAACGCCACCAGCTACCCGGACGACGCGCTCAGCGCATTTTATAATGCTAGCTTGAACACCGCGTGCAGAGCGCTGTCGTCCGAGGATGGTCCTCGAGAGGATTTCGCCGCTTTCGTGGAGTGGACACTGGCGAGGCACGGATCCCCGTTCACCGTCTGTGCCGAGGGGGATCTCGCCAGTGCCACTCCTGACCCAGAGCCCAGCCCACCAACTCCCCGCGGTGCGGAGCACCAGCCCGAGCCCACCGATGACGGAGAGCCATTTCCCGCTACGATCCACGAGCCAGCGCCAAGCTGAGCGACTGAGCGGAAGATCGTCCCGGAAGTTGAGCCCAACACGTCAGATCAGCTGCGAGAGCCGGCGACAGTGCCCATCACGAGGGAGCCAGCCGTGGACGGTGTGAGCGCGGAGTGGAGCTCCGCCCCCTGCACCGCGGCTGAGGTTGAGCTGATTATACATCTGGGGCTGCTAGACTTTGAAGGGGATCTGTTGGACTGGGAACATGATCTGGAGGTCGACGCTTCCCCTATCCTCTCTCCGTCTCCGCTGGTTCCAGCCAGCTCCGCTCCTCCCGAGCGCCCCCCTGTGCCCACTTCCCGAAAGCGTCCTCCAGAACCCGCACCTCCAGAGCGCCCCACAGTGTCGGCTCCCATTCCTGAGTTAACCCCTGGAAGCCCAGAGGATCTCAAATGCCCACCCTCCCACCCGCTCCTGCCTCCTCCACCGCTGTCGTCTGGCAGCCCCTCTGCTCGCCCTCAGCCCTCCATCAATGCGGTGCGAGCTCCGCGGGTCTGCCATCCTCCATCGCCGTGGCTGGAGAATCCCTCACCTCCACCTCCGAGGCCCAGACTCCACCTCGGCCCCTAGACCCAGCGGCTCCACCTCGGCTCCTAGCTCCCTCGCCTCCACCATCATCCATCGATCCACCAGCTCCACCGGGCTCCCTCGTCCCTCCGGCTCCGCCTTGGTCGGGCGTCGACCCGCCATCGCCTCGGGACTCCTCTCCTCTGGCTGCGCCTTGTCACTCCGTCCCACCGGCTCCGTTGGGCTCCTTCCTCCCTCCAGCTCCACCTTGGTCCTCAGTCGCTCTGGCTCCGCCGCGGATCTCCGGAGCTCCGCCTCTGCCTCGGTCGCCAGAGCTCTCGGCTCCACCCTGGCCCCCCGGATCCTCGGCATCACCCTGGCTCGTCGGCTCTCCGTCTCCACCTCGGGCTCCTGCTCCGCCTCCGTTGGTCGGCCCCCTGGAGTCGGCGGCCATTCCTCCTCCATGGCTCCTCCCTCCGTCGGCTCCACCATGGGCCATCTTCATGGCTGTGGCCTGGGTCCAGCTGAGCTCCTCCTGCTCCGAGTCCCTCCTGTCTCCTCCCTGGCTCCTCCCTCCTTTGTCGCCTCCCTGGTCTCTGTCTGCCGGCCCCCTCCCGGTTGTCCGTCCTCCTCCTGAGCCTCCGCCATTGTTCCCACCCGTTTCCCCCCCCCTCTGTTGTTCCACGGTGCGAGGACGCACCTTCCGGGAGGGGGGAGTAATGTCACGCCCCTGGACTGTTTTGTTGTGGTTTTTGCTCCCCATGTGTTCCCTGTGACCCAGTTTCTCCCCAGTCTGATTGTGTTTATTTGCTCCAGGTGTGTCTCCTTAGTTCCTTGATTGTCCTGTCTTTAAAAGCCCCAGTCCGTTCAGTTAGTGTTTGTCGGTCTTTGAATGTCTTCATGTGTTCTATGTTCCCTATATGGTTTATTAAAGACTCTCAGTTTGTGAATTCTCCGTGTCTCCTCGTTCCTGGCTCCAGCGATCGTGACAGTTGCCTTGAGGGTATTGCTGTCAAAAAATAGTTTAACATATCTCAGGATACAAATAACTAAAGATGAGTACAGGTGCTCAGCCAATTTTAAGGCCATTCTCTCTTTCTGGATAAGCCCACATGTAAAATAAGTGAGGTCTTGATAATTTCTTTTTTTTTTTTTTTAATGGAAAAACAAAACCCCATATATATAAGTCATTTTAAATTCCTATAATAGCAGTGGTTTAAATTTCATTGATTTTGATTCCCTAAACAATACATTTAAAATTAAATTGGCTGAAGCAATACCTATCTAAACCAACTTCTATTTGGAATGCCTTTCCTCATTTAGTTTTTTCACAGTTTGGTGGTCTTCCTTTTCTTTTACTGTGTAATTAGGATTATATCCAAACTCCCAATCAAACTTTCATCGACAGGTTCTCCTAACATGGGCTTTAATTTATAAACATAATTTTTCACCACAGAGATGTTTTATTTAGAACAATAAGAACATTTTATTTAAGAACAAATCTCTGTATTATGACAATTGGTTTAGTAATGGTTTGGTTTTGGTGCAGCAGTTGTTTAACAATCAAGGTCTTTTGCTCAGGTATACAGAATTTATTTCCAAATACCAAATACCAGTAACTCCAAAATAATTTGCTGTACTTATGGGAGCTATTCCTTCTGGTTTGTGTATGCTTCTTAAAAACAGGTACTCCTCAGCAGATACTGCATCTTTTCTTAATTCCTGTGATACTCCTGTTGGTCAAATTTTTTTCCGCTTTAAGAAACAAAAATTATAAAATAAATTATTTCTTTAGAATTTACTTTCTGCTCCACATGTAACCTTTTTTTTTTTTTTTTGGAATAATTAATTTGATAACCTTAACTGGGAAAAAATCTGGTCACTAGAGCAAAAATTCTTTCTCACAAATAAAGTGAAAGAAGTGTATTTTAAACTGATCCACATGTTTTATCCTGTTAAGAAATTCATACAAAAGTCTGGTTTGGTACAATATTAATAAAAATTAATACATTCTTCAAAATAATTTATTAACGTTTAACAGAAGAAAGAAACTCATTCAGGTTTAAAACAACTTGAGAATGAGTAAACGAAGACAATTTTCATGTATGGGTGAACTATTCCTTTAATGTTAATAAAATAAAACACAAAGAGAAAAATAATTCCCTGCTCCTGACTGAAGAACTTTAATACAGTTGCTAATACAGTTGCTACAGTTCAGCAGTAATAAAATAACTTGAAATTTTCAACAACTTTTCACATCATATCGATCTGCACCAAATAGTATTGATAAGCAGTATTGGTATCGATAAAATGTAAACGAACAAGTGTAAAGATTTAACAAAGGTAACACAAGACAGAGCAAACAACTAGCTGTCACAAAAGCTGACGAGCACAGAAGGCGCTGAAGCAGGAAGTGATGAGGCAGTCTCTTATAGGCCAGACAGGAATCAGCTGAGCAGTCAGGGTGTGGCCAATTAGACCGCAGGGAACCAATCAGGAACTTCCTGGACAGAGGACATACAAACACTTCCCAAAAGAAATCAGACAGAAAACAATAGGGACGTAACACCATCCCTAGTATCTAGTAATAAGAAAGCTATGAAGACTGTTAGAATTTGCTCTGCAAGTTTTCGTGTAGGGAATCCTATTTAAAACAATGGCTCTTTATTCCATTTTTTTTTTAAATTTATTGTTTATTAATATTTTATTATTATTACTTTTATTTATTGTATTTTTTTTTTTTTTTTTTTACTATTTTATTTTGGTGTTGTCTTTGAGTGTTACCACTGTTGAGATTTTGTATTTTGTACTGTTTTGTATGTTCTTAATTTCAGCAATAAAAAAAAATAAAATAAAATAAAATACTGAGATGCTTTGTTGTTACTGTCCTCTGGCACTGTTTTCCTTATATTAATGTTGTTCATCTTTTTCTATTTTGCTTTACATCTGAATGTTTCTCGTTGTAATGTTCTGATGTATGGCAAAAAACAAACAAACAAACAAACAAAAAAAAATAAATCCTAGGGAATCCTATTTAAAACAATGGCTCTTTATTCCATTTTTTTTTTTAAATTTATTGTTTATTAATATTTTATTATTATTACTTTTATTTATTGTATTTTTTTTTTTTTTTTACTATTTTATTTTGGTGTTGTCTTTGAGTGTTACCACTGTTGAGATTTTGTATTTTGTACTGTTTTGTATGTTCTTAATTTCAGCAATAAAAAAAAATAAAATAAAATAAAATACTGAGATGCTTTGTTGTTACTGTCCTCTGGCACTGTTTTCCTTATAATAATGTTGTTCATCTTTTTCTATTTTGCTTTACATCTGAATGTTTCTCGTTGTAATGTTCTGATGTATGGCAAAAAACAAACAAAAAAAAAAAAAAAAAAAAAAATGTAAAGAAAAAAAAATACTGAGATGCTTTGGCTTCAATTTTCTATTCATGGGTTTCAGTCACTTTACTTTTTTGCTGGAGCCGCCATCTTTCCTTGGTGATCGGAAACCAAAATAACACTTCACCAACAATGGAAAATAATGGTATTTAAAAAAAAAGAAAAAAAAAGAAAGACAAAATACTTTAGGATTAGATCTGACCCAGCCCGGATACCTGTGTACTCACTTTCAGATTCTGGGCCGAATCAACTGGACCAGATGCGACAGCCGGAACCTGCCGACACTGCCGTATCCAAGCCGGACTCGGCCAGTTGCGCGGCACATCAGATTTAGTCCAGTTTCATTTCTGTATCTACTGTACTGTTCAATAATATTTAATTTAAAATTGATGACGTTACCTAGACAAAACCTTTACTTTCATTTTAATTATATAGATTATAACAGTGTTTCTCAACTAGTGGGTTGCGGAGTGGCCAAAGAAACGACATCAACAACAAAAAACGTAATTCTTAATGTTTTTCTGATGCGAGACTTTAATTTTAAAAGAAGTGCATGAAAGCTGTTGACACTTCTGCAGAGGCAGTTTAAGTAAAGAGTGCCAAAGAAAAACACACTGTCGATTCAGTATCTGCGGTCAGATGAGATGCTGACAGGCTTATATGTCAGAGTCATTACTCTATCGTTATTTTTGTAACTTGTGAAATAAAAAGTCTCTCACCTCTGAAAAGTGAACTATCCTGTCCTGCCAGATGTTATAATCATAGCGTGCACTCTTCAATAAAAAACATATTAAAAACACATTGGTAAAGTTTTGGAATTAAACATTTTGTACCTGGCAAAATCAAGTCAAGTCAAGCTGGGTGGCTTTACATCAGCTTTACAGTATTTAGACGGGGAAATAGTGTGTCGAAATAGTGTCATTCTCCTCTGGCCAGACAAAATTGGCTGTTTAAATCTAGACTGCAGCAGAGTCAGATTGTGCAGAGGACTCATCTGGTTCCCGAGGTCTTATCCCGATAGCCGTCTAGGAGACAGGGTCTTCACTGGGGATCTGTGTCTGGGGCTCATCTAGGTGTCCTGGTCTCAGCTGACGTTCAGGGCTGTAGAGGTCATCTCTAGGTGCTGATCCACCATCTGATCTGGATACGGACTGGATCCGGGTGGCTGCAGTTACTAGTTACTAATTACATCTTCAGTGTAATTAAATTACTGTACAAATTACTCTCTCCAAAAAGTATTTAATTACTTATTACTCATTACTTTCTAAATCCTATATCAACCTCGACAAGTTAAGTATTGATACAAGGATAGACATTCAATTTTATTTTTAAATTCTTTCAAATAAATAACAAATAACTACATAAATTATTCTGGTCACACTTTAGATTAGAGTCCATTTCTCACTATTAACTAACTATAACTAAGACTTTTGCCTGCTTATTAATACTTAAAGTAGTTGTTGACAATTCAATTTAAGAATTGAGTAGGATTAAGGATTTAGAATAAGGTCTTCAGAATAAGGCATTAATATGTGCTTTAATAAGTAATAATAAACAGCCAATATCCCTATAATATTCCTGTAGCTCAAATAGTAGAGCATGGCGCTAGCAACGCCAAGGTCGTGGGTTCGATTCCCAGGGAAAGCAAGAGCTGATAAAATGTAGAAACTGTAACTTGAATGCAATGTAAGTCGCTTTGGATAAAAGCGTCTGATAAATGTAAATAATACTCATTTTAATAACCAACTAGTTAATAGTGAGAATTGGATACTAAACTGTTACCAATATTCTTATTAACTCACTAAAGTGAGAAGGGTACATAAAAAGCATGCATTTTAAGGTTAGCCTTTAAATTTTTATGTTAAATCCACTATAAATATTCTACAGTCTAAAAACAGTATTAATTTAAATTACATAAGAAGTAACTGTAATTAAATTACAGAAAAAAAGAGTAATCCCTTTCTTTACTTTTTTTTACAGGATTTTTTTTTTTTACTGTGTAAAACCCTTATTTTACAGATTTTTTCTGGATTATTACAATGAAAGCACTAAATGTTCTACAGAGAAACACTGTTATTTTACCAATCATTACAATCAAAAACCTTCAATAAAGTGTCAAAGCATGCTCAAGATGGAAAATTCACAGTTTTAATTAGAAGACAAAATACTAAGTCTGTACAAATGCCATATGAAATTAAAATTTTACATTTTAGTTTTTTTAAAGAAATACATCACACTTACATTTAAAATACTGTACTGACGAAGAACATAGAACAGTTTCATAAATATGTTGAATGAAATATATTCAACTTAAAGGACAAGTTCACTTCCAGAATAAATATTTCCTGATAATTTACTCACCCCCATGTAATCCAAGATGTTCATGTCTTTCGTTACTCAGTCAAAAAGAAATTAAAGTTTTTGAGGAAAACATTCCAGGGTTTTTCTCCATATAGTGGACTTCAGTGGGAGTCAACTGGAATGTTTTCCTCAAAAACCTTAATTTATTTTTGACAGAAAAAGAAAGACATGAACATCTTGGATGACATGGGGGTGAATAAATTATCAGCAAATTGTTATTCTGGAATTTAACTAGTCCTTTTAAACTGAAAAAATACTAAATCGATATATGTACAAGATTGTCAAGCAATTTTATTATTCAGATGTAAAATAACATTATCAATGAATTCTTCATAAACATTTCTTCAGAGACCCCAGGAGGAATTTAATAGCTTAAAATTGCATTTCTATCTTATCAGTTAGGATTACCCTCATGATGAGGTCATGAGTACATAACATATGTTTTATATTAATCCACAATATTCTACTGACTCCTGTGGGCTCCATATACAGTGGTGTCCAAAATGATTAGAACATTAGTATTTTCAGCAGCTAAAAATGGTTTTAAGTTATTTCTATCTTTTGCTGTAGTGTGTCAGTAGGAAATATCAGTTTACATTTCCAAACATTAATTTAGCCATTAATTGTAATAATCCAGTGAGATTTTTGAGATGTGATCTGATCATCATCAGTCTGTCTGGAATGACATTAAGAACAGAACAAACTGAGACAGACTCAATCCAGAAGAACTGTGTCTCCAAGACGCTTCAAGAAAGCCACCTGCAAAGCTTCCTGAAAAACTAACCACAAGTGCACCTAGAAAAAAGGCTGCTTTAAACACACAGGATGATCACACCAAATGTTGATTTGATTTAGTTAATAGAAGTTATTTGATAAAGAAAATTTATTTATGACTTTATTTTTGACAAGTGCCTAAAACTTTTAGCTTTGCAGGTAGGTTTCTTGAAGCATCTCGGAGATGCTGCCACAGTTCTTCTGGATTTAGACGAAGAGATCAGATCTCTGTGTGGAGCACTGGCTGTTTTCAGACTCCTTGTGCAAATAAAAATCTCACTGGACTTTTACAATTAATGGCAAAATGAATGCTTGGAAATGTAAACTGATATTTTCTACTGACACACTACAGCAAAAGATAGAAATAACTGACTTAAAACCATTTTTTCACTGGTATAAATACTAGTTTTCTAATAATTTTGGGCACCACTGTAGCTCTGATAATATTTGTAGACAAACATATGTATTTTAATTCTGAATTCTAGCTATATTAGTGTAATAATTAAAACCAAAACATACAACAAAAGGTCCATGGCCAGAAGTGACAGACACAGCAGATAAAGAGCAGTCCTCCTCCAAATTGCCAGTAATCAGCTGGAGTAGACGGGGGTGATAGTGGACCATTTGAAGCATAAGGGGACTTCGCACAGCTCCAGTGATCTGTTGAAGATCTGTGTGAAGATGGGGGCCAGCTGGTCAGCACAGGTTTTTAGGCAGGCTGGTGACACACCATCTGGGCCTGGTGCTTTCCTTCTTTTGTTCTTTCTGAAGACCTGGCGCACATCATCTTCACTTATGTGAATTGTAGGTGTGGGGGAGAGGGGAGTTGCTGGAGGTGTGAATGGTTGTGTGGAGAGGTGTTCAGGGTGGGTGTGGGGTGTTCTTTCAAACCTGCAGTAGAACTCATTCAGATCATCTGCTAGATGTTGATTCTCCACAGTGCTAGGGGATGGTGTCTTGTAACTGGTGATGTCTTTCAGACCTTTCCACACTGAAGCAGAATCACTGGAAGAGAATTTGTTCCTTAGCTTGCCAGAATAATTCCTCTTTGCCACTCTGATCTCCTTTTCCAGTGTGTATTTGGCCTGTTTATACAAGACTTCATCCCCTTTTCTTCTTTGGCCTGACGGAGCTGTCTGAGTTTTGCAGTGAACCATGGTTTGTCGTTGTTGTAAGTTAGATGAGTCTTGGTAGGAATGCACATATCTTCACAGAAACTGATATATGAAGTGACAGTCTCTGTGAGCTCGTCCAGATCGGTGGCAGCAGCTTCAAAAGCAGTCCAATCAGTGATAGAGAAACAGGCTTGTAAGTCCCACTCTGTTTCATTAGTCCATCTTTTAGCAGTTCTTAATACAGGTTTAGCAGATTTAAGTTTCTGCCTGTAGGTCGGTATGAGATGAACTAAACAGTGATCAAAGAGTCCTAAATCTGCCCGTGGGACAGAATGATATGCATCCTTTATTGCTGTGTAACAGTGATCCAATATATTATTGTCTCTGGTGGGACATGTAACATGCTGTCTGTATTTTGGCAGTTCGCGGGAGAGATTTGCTTTATTAAAGTCCCCGAGAATGATTAAAACAGAGTCTGGGTGTTGTTGTTCTGTGTCTGTGATCTGATCAGCGAGTTTCTGTAAAGCTGAGCTCACGTGCGCTTGCAGTGAAATGTAGACACTCACGAGAATGAACGAGCAGAACTCCCGCGGCGAATAGAAAGGTTTACAGTTAATGAAGAGCATTTCTAGATCTGAACCGCACATCTTCTTTAACACAGTTACATCTGTACACCACCTTTCATTGATGTAGAAGCATGTCCCGCCGCCGCGCGATTTCCCTGTTGTATCCAGTAGCCCCTCACTGCAGAACAAAGATCCAGGGGGCGGGGTTGGATCCACATCCAGGGGGTGGAGATTGGTAGGTTTAGGGGTGGGGATGGGTGGGTTTATGGATCAGGGGGTGGAGACTGGTGGGTTTAGGTAAATGTAAGGTGGGAGGAGTGTTCCCCTGGATCTTGTGTTCTGCAGTGAGGACCATCTCGTTGATTGCGCTTCCCGATCTGCTCTGATCAGCTGGAAATTAGGCAGATGTAACGCGGTGTCTGGAATGGCGCCGTTCAGACAGGTTTCCGTGAAACACAGAGCAGCAGAGTTTGAAAAGTCCTTGTTTAATTGGGAAAGCAGAAGGAGTTCGTCCGTTTTGTTGGGTAGAGAGCAGAGATTCGCCAGATGGATGCTAGGCAACGCCATTCTAAATCCGCGCTGTCTGAGCTTCACGAGCGCGCCGGCTCACTTCCCCCGTCTGAGCGTCCTGAAGTGTTTGACCAGAGCTACGGCTCCGCCAACTACAATGTCCAGCAAAACGTTCGTATAGTCAAAATCCGGCAAAAGATTTTGTGGTGTGTTCTGACGAATGTTCAGCAGGTCATCCCTGGTAAAACTGATCGTATTTGAGAAGCAAAAAACAGGAAAAACAAACAAAAACAGTACAAACACTGAAGAGCAAAGCACAGTAGCTGCTATCTGCGGCGCCATCTTGAATTGTCCACATCTGATCTAGTGATGGAAATTTTGATTCTTTCAAGAGATTCGTTCATTTTCAGTTCGTTCACCAAAATGATTCCTTCAGATTCATTCACTGATTCGTTCAGGGAACATTTCTTCATATTACATAAAAACTGATTTGGCTTTATTAAAATGTGTCATTAAATAAATGAATAAGTCTAAATAAATGGTTCAGATGACCAAACAAAATGTTTTCTTGCATAATTAACATTTTTAATTGTTTGGTCAGACGTTTACACATAAATCTGGGATTATGTTAAACGTGTCGTGGAGTTATGTTCTGTATGTTAAATATGAATATATAAACAAGCGTATGTGCACAGTATGGCTTGCATCCGCTTTCTGCTGATTGCTGAACGAGACTGACTCAAATGACCGACCTGCCCGGTACACATTCGTTCACGAACTACATGTACCAGTTTGTTTAATTCATTCACGAACGAGATCTCTCTCTCGTTCAGATTCAAAACAGCGACTCGGTCAGTGATGGGTGTGTTCATTAAGTAACAACCGTTCATGAATGAAAAAAAAAAAAAAAAAAACGTTGTTGAATGATATGGCGAGCTCAGCTCGTGTAGTTTGGCATATTTGTAGAAAAGAAAGAAATTTACACTTTACCATTGTAATGAAAACTGAACCAGGTGTTTTAGACTTAGTTTTGTGGTATTTTTTGCACTTTGAACAATTCTCTCAAGATCTCTCTCGTTACTCGTTCAGTAGCCTACTCTGTACAGTAGTAAACAACTGTAAGTAAATTGTAAATAAAAACAGGTAAATTGTTCAAAGTGCAAAATATACCACAAAACTAAGTCTAAAACACAGTAGTGGGTCAGTTTTCATTACAATGGTAAAATGTAAATTTCTTTCTTTGCTACAAATAAGCCAAACTACACAAGCTCTACCTGTGCGCCATCATTATCGTTCAGCAACTGGTTCTTTACGTTCACGAACGAGATGTACCAGTTCATTCATCCCGTTCACGAACGAGGTCTCTCTCTCTCTCGTTCAGACCCTAAAGCAATTCGGTCAGTGAAGGGCGTATTCGGTCACTACATTCAACAAATCACATGCTCCGTTACATCTCATACTCGAATGCTATTGGCGCAAGGTTTAGTCAGTCTTTGACAGGATGAAACAGTCCGCAGAGCTAACAGCGCCACGCTGCTCTGAAGGGAGGAATTTCAGTGAACGAGAAATATGAGTCAATGGATTACGTGAACGAGAACGATTAGTTTGCCTAAAAGATTCGTTCAAAATGAACGATTCATTCACGAACGTAACATCACTAATCTGATTAGAGTAATGTTCTCTGAATGTGAGCCGGATGTGTTGATTTACCCCGATGTGACGAAGAAGCAGATGCATCCATCACGCTGCTGTCTGTAGATTGGAAGAAGACATGATTGATTTAAGAGCATTTGCTAAAAAACAAGCAATCAAAGAGTGACAATCAGACACTGAGAAAAGAACAACACAAGTTAAGTGATGTGCATGTTGGCTGCTTACATGGTGAATAAAAACATGTTATGTCTTCCGTCATTGCTATGAATACAGAGAGAAACTGATGAGAGCACATTCAGATATGGAGAAAAAGGCAATTAGAAAAAAAATACACATTCAAAAAAAGAACAAGACAAGTGGAGTGATGTACCTGGTGGCGGACCTCTTCTTCTTCTTCTTCTTCGAGGTGCCCCTACTAAAAATACAGAGAGAAAAGCAGAAAAGCATAACACTCATCTGTCAGAACAAACAAAAACCACTCGCACCGAACAGCACATACACGGCTCAAATCCATCTGAAGAGCTCCAAAAACTGTAAAGCTGGTTGCATTCTTAATTTTTCAATTTTTTTTAGTGGTTCTGTGTATTGGTATTGAAAGACCATCTGTTTTTAGTTTTTATTTTACTAGGCTTATCCACATATTCAATATATAATATGAACATTTACAGAGACCTCGATATTTGAGTTCAGGACGGTCGTTGCTCTTTGGGACAAAAACCGCAGGTTCAAGAACATTTATGAATATTTCACATGCTCTTGTTCCTATGCACTTTGGCCACTCTGCTCACAACTGCTATCTGGTCCCCCACCAGGGACATTCAACCCCAAAATGATGGATTTTTCTTTTAAAAATTCACACTCAAATGTGTTGTGTGCTGTGACACAAACACAGAAACTGTGGTTAAACCAGGTAAAACAACAATAAACTGGTGGTTTTGCATCACCAATAGGAAGAGATCATCAATACAAGTCCTACTCTAAACACACACAGAATCAGTGAACTTACGCTGAACCGGCACTCTCCTCTGCAGCAGCGGCCCTTTCACCGTCTGTCTGCTGTCTTTATTGATGCAGATGAAGGCTGTATGAACGCTGCTCACTCCGGCCTGAACGCTGAGCTCCACAATCCTGCTCCTGATGTTCTCCACGCCTGCAGCTCCTCTGGCTCGCTCCTGCAGCTCCAGAGAGCGGATCACAGGCCGGGCCACCAGCCGGTGGATCGTCAGTCTGCAACAAACACAAGCCCGTAATTACAGTCTGATATGGTGGCACTAATGTGAACACAGGACTTCTGACACACTCTTATTTGAATTGTTTCATTCATGAAGAATGGACTATAGTCTATGCTGCCCCAGCACCACAAACAACAAGGTCACCGTCAGTAGATTTATTTGTAACTCATAACATAAGATATTGGACTTAAACAAGAAGCACTGGCTTTAGGAGGGGCAAGACCAAAATGTTCTTCTATAAGTCAAAGTGACATCAAAACCACAAATCCTTTACTCTAAGACTATAAATGTCTCAATCAGCTGCTGGGTCAATAACTCCACATGGTGCTTCTCTGTCATTCACTCTGATAAAAGCAGTTTAAATGAGTGCCTTGACTGACTACTGTCTGTCACAGCACTGTAAAAAAATATATATTTTCATAATTTGTTATAACATTTCACAACTCTTTTGTCAAATCAGCTCAGATTCACAAATGTTCTTCAGATATCATAATATTTTGAGTTTCTATTGAATAATCTAATCTCTTTCCTCTTATCAACTCAAATTTTTAGTTTAAATTAACTCTACGTAAGGCAGCCAGGTTAGGCTACTTAATTTAGGTTAAACCAACAAATCGATTTTAAAATGTGATTGTGTCTGATATAATTTCTGGGCATTATTTTTATTTAATGCAACACTTAATTTAAAAAGTGTGCAGGGAAGCCATCATAAAATGTATATCTTCCCATTCTGTTTTCCCTGGAGGAAAAAAAATAAGGGCTGAATGCAGCAAAAACTTTACAGTGGACACGCCCGCATCACATTATGTAAATTGCATTTATGACAAAGAACTGCAAAGGTGCTGATATCATAACAATCTATTGATAAATGCACACACATTGTCCTCTGCTTCTGATGCTAGCACTGCAGAATGAAGAATACGCTGAATAATGCTAACCCCGGGAGGAACCAAAGCTTGCAGCTGTTTTCAAACGAGTTTAAATGGGAACTGAGCAATCATGAATTACAGATTATGGAGCTAATCACAATTTTTTTTTTTTAGGGGGGCTGAGCAGAAATGATGGCTGATGAGTGTTTAAAGGAGGCTAAAGCCCCCTAAAAAGGGCCAAGAGATGCCCATGGAGCTGAGTCAGATAATATTCACGGGCTTTGGTGATTTTCTCTGATTCACTTTCATAACCTCCTGAGCTTTACAAAATGCACATGTTATTGTTGTTTTGTGCTGAGATTATTTATTAGGGATGATTGTGTGTGCTCTCATGTTGGGTTAGACCAGAAATAAAGAGCCAGAGATGCCACTGGTTTGTTTGTGTATGTCTTCTCTACCAACAAAAATATTCACAAATAAACCCAAAGCATTGAGCTCTGGGTATCACCAACAAACACATATTTGGGAAAAGAGTCTTATTTTCCTAATGTTTCCACTCCAGGGCTTACAGCTCCAGCTTCGAGAGAAACATGCTCTGAGGCCTTGTTCACACTGAGACGGCATTTTTGTCAAGGAAAACAGAGCTGTTTGAAAATGTGAACACAGTCTTCATGTTGTAGTGTGGCTTTTGAAAACGATGACATGTTTAGTCATGTGACGTATTGTACTGATCGATATCTATGTTTATACTATTGTGCCTGTTTTGTGCCATTCACTTTCACACTGTTGCTAAAGATATGTTACTCTGTACACTCTTCATATTACAGGTCTGCAAAGATGACAGAAAATTAACTCACAGTTGCTGTCCTGCAGCAAAACATGAGGGCAGCTGCGTTTTAGATCAAACATATAATAGTGAGTGAGCGCGATCTGGATGTGTCAGTGAATGATGAGATATTTTGGTCAATAAAATGATTCTGCCAGAAGAATAGCATGTAAACTTATGTCTGTTTCATCTGTATAATCTCAGTGAGCTTTTATGAGGTTTTACAAATGCACAGTTAGGCAAATTTAACATTTTACAGCATTTCAGTGTGGATAAGAAACTTTTGGAAAATGCTTGAAAACGCTAATGTGGATGGAGAGCATTTTAAAATGAAAATGACATTTTCAAATGCATCCAAATGAATGTAGAGGTAGCTTGAGTGAAAGGAAAAACAGATGCTTTATAAAAAAAATTTAAAAACCTGCTCCCCGCTCCAAATGCAGAAGTGAACCAACATTTATTAGAAAACTGAAGTGGAAACTGCAAACACTGCATTCATACTACTGAGCAACATTAGTATATTTCTCTATTTGTTTTATTTTTAATCCATGTTTCTGTACATGTGACAGCTCTAAAATTAGTCCCGTAACCATGATGAAGAAAGGTCCCATCACATTCCTCATTTCTCCTCATTTGTTGAATTCAGTCACTCCCACACCAGCATCACTGACAGTGACTGTATTTAAAGCAGCTGAGCTTCTGCTGTCTCTGCTCTATAACACAGGAGCAGCTTCACACCATGATTGTTCTGGGTCTGATCAGCTGTATCGTGCTGAGAGCATTCAGTGCTCAGGCTAAAGTGGTCCATAGCTTTGAGGAGTGTAAAGAGTTTCTCTACCAAGGGGAATGGATCAGAATGCCAAGAAAATCTGTCTGAAGCTGGAAAATAGAGGCTTTTATTATACTACTCTTTACTCGATTTATCATAAAATCCCTATCTACAGCGCCTACACATTGGACCCTTACTGCTCAAACGACACTGAAAGGAAAGACATCTGGCACCTCGAGCCACAGGTGATTATGAGCTAAAGACAAAAGACTTTCATTAGCAGTTGAAGTTCTGCATTCAATAAGAATCATTTCAGTTCAGCTATTGGTCTTCATTCTGTTTTGTCATTGCAACCAGTATGAAAAATACATAAAAAAAAAAAAACACAGAATAAAAATTTACAAATTAAATTACATTGGATGCTACAGTCAAACCAAAAATGATTTTAGACACCAGATATAATTTTTGATTTATTTATTTTAATTTTTTTTTTTTTTACTAGTGGGTGCACTTATGGGTTCATTTATGTAAGTGAGGAAAGCATGTGAATTATACCCAACAATTTTTCATATAGTGGACTAGCAGTGAAATTGCTAAAAAAAATAAAATAAAAATGGGATCAAAAATTATTCAGACACTTTGACCTGACCATGTTTTGCTTCAGTGTTTTTCTTTAATTGCTAATATGATCTTTTTACACCACAGACTGAACAAAATGAAGCATTGTCTGGTAATTGGTTGAGCTAAATTGGTATTATCTAATTGTGTTCTTAAATCTAACAGCTGAATATTTTTTGTTGATTGTAATTCATTACATACCTTATAAGTTATCTGACATTATCAATATGAATTTGTTCTGACACAGTTTAACTCTGAGTTTTTGTCATATTTTATTACTATTTTCTAAACTATAGCAAATAAACTGTGATATAATGTGAGAAATGTTGAAGGTGTCTGAATAAACTTTTGCTTGACTGTATTTTATTGAACATTCTTATTACCATACTTGTATTAAAAATGTCCACTAAAAACAATGTGGACAGTTAGAATAAAGTCTTTCCCCCTATGAGATTTGAAAGGAAATAACACCATACAAAAATATTTTCTTAAAAGCGTTAAAATATCAAATGACCATATAACATGTTATTTCTTCTGCAGATTTCCCAATATTCACCCCAAACTGATCATATGGTCCGTGAGAATCAAAATAATCAAAAACTTTATAAAGAAAATCAAGCCATCAGCAGCGACTACAGTCGCACCGGATATGATCGTGGACATCTGAACCCCAACAGCTTCCAATGCGGTGACGGCCGAACAGCGACGTTCACACTGACCAACGCTGCTCCTATGATCCGGCGTTTCAACCAAAGACACTGGAAGAACTGGGAGAGCACGCTGAGGAGATATTTAATACAAAAGCTTGTCATGGATGGTGGTTTAGCAACAGCTTTCATTGTCACAGGGACAGTACCTGATCCCAATGTACGGATACCAGAAGTCCGTAAAAGTGTCACGGTGCCCTCTCACATCTGGACAGCTGTCTGTTATAAACACCACATTAATGACAGAAAGTCCCTGTCCTTCGGCTATATCGGAAGAAACCACCCAGATGTGCCTGACATACGCCTGATGAAGGTCTCAGACCTGAATAATGAGCTGAGGTCGCACTTTGGGACCAGGGTTAATTTTGTCGACGAAGACGATGACGAAAAATATTCGTTAACGAACATTTTTTCTGTGACTAAGACGAGACGTTGACGAGCTAAAAATAATATCTGTTGATAAAAACTATGACGAAATGTATGCCGCGTCTTCGATAACAAGACGAGACGGGACTAGAATGTTATTTGAGGACTACCGGACATTCAAAATACTTCCTATAGGATAAGTTAGCTGTCTTGTCTTTCAAACTGTGAGTCTCTGTCTGTCATTGGATTGTGATCGGATGAGGGGTGTTTATATCTAGTCTCAGTATGGCAGTCGCAGTGGATGGACAGGCTACCAAAACACGAACTAGCGATCTGAAACAATGGCCTCAGGTTAGAGATAGCGTGACCTGACTTCCCGTTTTTCCCGGGAGTCACAATTCGTTTAAATTCCATTAACTTAGAGTTAATAACGGCGGGAGAGGCGGAATCGCGCTGATAGAAATTCTCTCTCGCGCGCACGATCCTCTTCTTCAGTTCTCATATACAGCGTGCGATCAGTCCTCAGTGCTCAAATACACACACAGCAGTCCAAATGTGCATCGTGTAGAGTATCTCACATAAATACAGTCAGTTATGGCTTAAGTGAACGTAAACAGGTGGGTGAAAACTGAATGCGTGTCAATATTACATGCATGCCTTCTGTCTTAAAGGGACAGCATTCCTAATTAAATACCTATCTGTCATTAATGTTAACCAACAAAAGATGTTAAATGTATTTACATGTTAAGTAAACCCTGCTAAAAAAACAAACAAACAAACAATAGAAGCCCAATAGAAACCATCACAGAAATTCCAATGGTTTCCATTAAAATACCATTATGAACCATTAGCTTTTTCCAGTAAAACCATTACAAAATTCCTTTTTGTAGTGTGTTTTGGGCATTTTTCCAATAGGATTTAACATCCTACCTATAGAATCCATCACATACCAGTAGACACCATTATAGTTTCCATTAAAACCAATACAATTCCCATTATAACCATTAAATTTATTACATTTTCTATTGTGTTTTGGGCAGGATTCTATTGTTTTTTTTTTCAGCAGGGAACCTACTGTATCTTAAAAATTAGTTTAATTTGTATCTCAAACCAAAAATTAAAATTGTCGTCATTCATTCCAGTTTTTCCAAATTCAGTCCTTGATTCAAATTTCTCATGAGCTTAATTGATTTGGTCTAAAGAGAGAAGAATTAATGACTATTTCTGTTAGAAGACTACATATAAAATAGCTACCTAAATAAATGTTGGAAACTGCAGTTTGACTAAAAGTAATGACTAAAAGTTGACAAAAATGTAATGACTTTTCGTCGACTAAAATTAGACTAAAACTATGAAAGACTCAAATGACTAAAATGTGACTAAGACTATTAAGCATTTTCGTCTCAAGACTAAGACTAAGACTAAATCAAAAATGCCTGTCAAAATTAACACTGTTTGGGACCGATCAGTCAATTGAGATTTTTGCTGATGATTGTTTTAGTGCCAATAATAAATTAGTTGAGGTTCAGGGCATTTCGGAAATTAACTAATCTACTAGTGAACCAAGCAGTCCAACAGAGCTCAGAAATACAAAACAAGGATCACACAGAGAAAAGGACCATCAGCTGTGACAGCACACCTGAAAAAAAGTTCAAGGTGAATGAGAATACAGGAAAGATAGCCTTTGACGGCATGAGCTCTTACTACACACTGGCAGATTTCCTGGAGTTTTTTGCTGGAAGTGCTTGACTTATAACTTACACCAAACCACTAGGAAGAAAATTTGTGCATGATGAGCTCAGAAAAAGGGAGGTATCTGTGGGGTCAGATGCTGTTGAATGCCAGCTGGTCCCAGAAAAGCAGAAGACTGCAGCTGACGGCTCACGCTGCTCAAGCATCACAGAATCTGATTACAGCTGTCAGTGCAACACAGGAGGTGAATTCAAGCCCTGCTGCTCTTCTCCCTGCCTTTACCAGGACGATCTCAAGGGCTACAGGTGTTACCCAGGCCAGAAGCCGCCGATAGAGTGCTTACCCCGGTACTCACTCATCACAGTTAATGGAGACTGGTGCTTGGATGATTACCCCTGTGCCACATATGACTACGACTACTACTGGTGCTGGACCACTAACAGCTGGGACTACTGCAGCCCTCCGCTGAGGAACAGTAAGACTATAAATGGGCAGTGCTGCCGTAGCAACCACGCCTGTGCCAAATATGGTTACGGATATATGTGGTGCTACACAGATGATAAAGACAACTGGGATTACTGCTGAAGACACTGTAGCTAGTAAATGGTTTAAAGTGTTTATTGCAAATAGTAAATTGTGACTTTGCAAAGCTGATTGTGATTGTTCTTGCATTACTTACAAACATATATAGACACTCATACGCGCTTCTGAAATTAACACCAGCTTAAAATGTACTTTTCCCTGATGATTTGTATGCAAAGACAAAAGGCTCAATAAAAACATCTATGAACCTACTATACATTTGCTAATTCTTACACAAAGTAGTATGATTTGTTTCCAGTAAAAACAAATATTTGACATATGAGTGTAGACTCACATAAACACACACCTACACAAAGCTTGAAGAACAATGATGTGATTTTCATGAAATAATTCAAGCAGTGTCCATGTTCACGTGAGCAGTCAAAGTCAAAGTCAAAGTCAAAGTCTGCTTTATGGTCAATTCTGCCACATGTACAGCACATACATACAGAGAATTGAAATTGCGTGACTCTCAGACCCATGGTGCATACAGTTAACAATAAAACACTAACAGTAGACGTAGAATGCAAATAAATACAGTTTAAAATATAAAAACAAACTATACAGATATACAAATAAGGACATTGTAGAAAAGAGTTAGATTAAGTGGCATAAGGCACATGGCAGATGAAATGCAAATCGGTTAAATAAACAAAACTAAACAAAACTGTGCAGATATGAGTGTAGTGCAAAAAGAGCTTAACAAAACTAAAACTGCAGATATAAAGAGTGTAGTGCAAAAATAGCTTATCAGGCTGTTTAAAGTGACAGAAGAGGTAGTTGAGTGGGGTCAGTTCAATACTGACTGAGGTAGTGGGCAGTCCAGTGGTGCACTAAGTGACTGGTGCGGGTCACAGTGTGTAAGGGGGGGGTCAGAGCTCAGTGGTGCGTGGGGCAACAAAGGGGAGGGGGGGCAAGGTCGGGAGGGAGTTCAGCTTCCTGACAGCCTGATGAATGAAGCTGTCCTTCAGTCTACTGGTCCTGGCCTGGAGACTCCGCAGTCTCCTCCCTGATGGCAGCAGACTGAAGAAGCTGTGTGTCGGGTGGGTGGGATCACCCGCAATGCAGAGGGCTTTGCGGGTGAGACGGGTGTTGTAGATGTCCTGGAGGGAGGGGAGAGAGACACCAACAATCCTCTCAGCTGCTCTCACTATGCGTTGGAGTGACTTGCGGCAGGACGCATTGCAGGCGCCATACCACACAGTGATGCAGCTAGTAAGGATGCTCTCGATGGTGCCTCTGTAGAAGGTGCACATGATGGGGGCCGGGGCTCTGGCTCTCCTCAGTTTGCGGAGGAAGTAGAGACGCTGTTGTGCTTTCTTGGCCAGTGCTGCGGTGTTGTCAGTCCAGGAGAGGTCCTCTGTGATGTGCACACCCAGGAACTTGGTGCTGCTCACTCTTTCCACGGTCGCACCGTTTATGGTCAGAGGAGCATGCTGAGTGTGCACTCTCCTGAAGTCAACAACAATCTCCTTCGTCTTCTCCACATTCAGAGAGAGATTGTTGTCACTACACCACCCGGCCAGGCGGCTCACCTCGCACCTGTAGTTTGTCTCATCTCTGTTACTAATGAGACCCACCACAGTTGTGTCGTCCGCAAACTTAATGAAGAGGTTGGAGCTGTGTGACGGTGTGCAGTCATGGGTCAGCAGAGTGAAGAGGAGGGGGCTCAGCACACATCCTTGAGGGGCCCCTGTGTTAAGTGTGATGGTGCTGGATGTGTTACTGCCGACCCGTACTGCCTGAGGTCTCCCAGTCAGGAAGTCCAACAGCCAGTTGCACAGCGAGGTGTTGAGCCCCAGCTGGACCAGTTTGTGAATGAGCTGTTGAGGGATGATTGTGTTGAATGCTGAACTGAAGTCTATGAACAGCATTCTGACATACGAGTCTTTTTTGTCCAGATGTGTGAGTGCTGAGTGGAGGGCAGTGGCGATGGCATCATCGGTCGAGCGGTTGGACCGATATGCAAACTGGAAGGGGTCCAGGGAGGGGGGGAGGGCAGACTTGATATGATGCATGACTAGCCGTTCAAAGCACTTCATGAGGATAGGAGTAAGTGCGACTGGACGGTAGTCATTGAAGCAGGATGGAGATGGCTTCTTCGGGACTGGAATAATGGTGGTAGCCTTGAAGCATGTGGGGACATCTGAAAACAGCCAGAGCTCCCTGTACTTACACTCCTCAATGGAATCCCCACGCATCCCAAGAAAAGTTTTATAATTTCAACTCACATTTCTTTGTGTATCACTTTACACAATACTTTATGCACAGTTACGGTCCCTAATATAAGTGTCTAGAAGCCAAGAGGGACACATAACATAATAGACGGACAGCGGCTAGAGTTTTCCAAATGAATTATTTATTTAAACACAAATTACTCACAAAAGTAACCAAAAATAAGAGACGGGGAGCCCAGCAACAAAGGAAAGAATAACTAAACTAACAGAAACAGGCGGGGACTCCCCACTCCAATCTATAATTACAAATGAAGTAAAAGTATGGGCGATGTGGCTGTGGAGAAAGCTGTGGCCAGTCGAGAGAGTGCGAGAGGGTCCGCCTCCTTCCACTTTATAGCCTCGTATCCTCAGCTCAGCCAATAAGAAACTAGAAAAGACAAAAAAAAAAAAAAAAAAAGATATAACAATGAGCACTGATATTTATTTGAGGACTCTGGGCCAGGGCGTACGCGATGCACGCGTAACACCCCCACCCCCAGATGGTGAATGGTGAGCCAAAAAAAAGAAAACCACCAATCACCATGTAACGACGCGCGACAACGCATCTGCCAGGACATTATTTTTGCCAGCTACATGTTTTATTTCTAGATTAAAAGCTTGGACAAACAAAGCCCATCTCATTAGGCATTGATTGGAATTATGCATTTGATGAATAAAAGTGAGAGGGTTGTGGTCTGTATAAACAGTAACCGGACGCGAGGAGGAACCAATATAAACCTCAAAATTATTAAGGGCCAGAATTAGAGAGAGGGCTTCTTTTTCAATCGTTGAGTATGACTTCTGATGTTTTTGAAACTTTTTAGAAAAATAGCACACAGGGTGCTCAACGCCATCAGGCCCATCCTGCAACAAAACAGCACCTGCTCCCGCATCACTAGCATCAACAGCTAGTTTAAAAGGACGATCGTACACTGGGGCCGCAAGGACAGGTGTGTGTATAAGGAGGGCTTTAAGAGATTCAAAAGCATGCTGGCATTCTGGCGACCACTTAAACGCAGTTTTCGGACTCAGCAGGTCAGTGAGTGGGGCAACCACAGAAGAAAAGTTTTTACAAAAGCTGCGGTAATACCCCGCCATTCCCAAGAACCGCTGTAATTCGCGACGAGTGGCAGGAACTGGGAATGACGTGATGGCCTCAATTTTTGCATTTACCGGCTTTACCATGCCACCACCCACAATTTTACCCAGGTAAACTACTGTCGCTTTAGCAAAATCACATTTAGCCAAATAAACAGTTAGATTTGCCTCAGCCAGCCTCTGGAAGACCTGTTTTAACTGATTGATGTGCTCGTCCCATGTTGCCGAATGAACAACTATATCATCCAAATACGCCTCACACCCCTGCACCCCCCACAAAACGTGGTTAACTAACCGCTGAAAAGTAGCAGGCGCATTGCGTACCCCAAAAGGCATTACAGTATACTGTAAAAATGCATCAGGGGTAACAAACGCACTAATTTCTCTGGCACGCGGAGTTAAAGGCACCTGCCAATAGCCTTTAAGGAGGTCTAACTTTGTCACAAAAGCTGCTGACCCCACATGGTCGACACAGTCCTCCATGCGAGGAAGAGGATGACAATCAGGCTTAGTGACATTGTTAACCTTTCTAAAGTATATACAAAAACGATCAGACCCATCAGACTTTATGACGAGAAGACAGGGCGAACTCCATGAACTAATACTGGGTTCCGCAATACCATGTAACAACATATAGTTAACTTGTTTTTGGAGGTGCGGGCGTTTTTCAGGGTTGACACTCTAAGGGTGCTGTTTAATCAGCGTGTTGTCACCAACGTCGATGTCATGCTGCAATACGTGTGTTTGGGACGGCACATCTGAAAACAACAAAACATGACCATTAATTAGCTTTATTTTTATCTGTGCGCTGTGAACAGGGGAGATGCAAAAAACAAGAATCAAGATTAACAAGCATCTCAGAGTTTTTTTTAAACGGCCTTGTACTGTTGCAACAGAAGGACTCTCAATATCACAACCAATTTCAGGGGCAGATAACGACTCACAAGCCTCAAGGACAGTTTCAGCACCGGATGGCAACACAGAAGGATCACGTACCTGCAAAGCACTAGACAAAAACAAACACAAAGTTGGAGAACACTCAGCATTGGACAAGGCCAGAACTGTGTTTACATCACCAGAACTGGGTTTGTTCAACTGCTCACGATCATAATAAGGTTTAATCATGTTGATGTGGCAAAGTCTGCTACGACGGGCACGGTCAGGAGTAGCTACAATATAATCCCTGTCACTGACTCTTTTTTCTATGACATAAGGACCAATATAACGTGCCTGAAAGCTGGAACCAGGGATAGATAAAAACACCAGAACTTTATCCCCATGCTTAAACTGTCTGACCATAGCCTTTTTGTCAAACCAGCCTTTCATCTTGGACTGAGCAGAAGACAAGTTTTGGGTTGCCAGCTCACAAGCACGATGTAACTTGTAGCGAAAAGAGCTGACATAATCAAGCAGATTTTGTGGTTTAGTCTCGCTCAACCAATTCTCCCGAAGCAGTTTTAAGGGACCACGCACATTATGAGCAAATACTAAATCTGCTGGGCTAAAACCAGTAGACTCTTGCACAACTTCTCGAGCTGCAAAAAGCAGAAGATGTACACCATCATCCCACTCTTTTTCAAATTCAAGGCAATAGGCACGGAGCATGGATTTAAGAGTTTGATGAAACCTCTCCAGTGTGCCCTGACTTTCTGGGTGGTAAGCGCTTGAAAAACAGTGGGTGATGTTCAGCTGATCGGCGACCTGTGCAAAAACACAAGACATAAAGTTTGTCCCCTGGTCAGTTTGAATTACCTTAGGGAGTCCAAACAATGAAAAGAACTTAAGTGCTCTTACAACCGCAGGGGCAGTGATTTTACGCATAGGTATAGCTTCGGGAAAGTGTGTTGAAGCACACATAATGGTCAATAAGAACTGGTTGCCAGATACGGGGCAATGGACCTACACAGTCGATAATAACATGATCAAATGGTGAATCAACGGCTGGAATAGGATATAAAGGGTATGGTGGGATGGGTGGATTTGACTTTCCAGAGATTTGACATGCGTGACATGTTCTACAGTGTAACTTCACATCCCGTTTCAACCCTGGCCAAAAGAACTGGCGCAAGATACGATCGTAAGTTTTGGTAACACCTAAGTGACCAGCTAAAGGACTGTCATGTGCCAGACTGAGTATTTCATTTCGAAACTTGTTTGGAACAATGACCTGTGTGACAATGCTCCAGTCATCCTGTGTGGAAGCATACGATGGTATCCACTTACACAACAGGACATCATTTTTAAGAAAATACCCAGATGCCATGTTTGCCAGCTCTTCCTCAGAGACAACCAATTCAAATAAAGAGGAGAGTGACTGATCACACTTCTGCTCCGAAATCAAATGTTCCCGGGACATGTGTGTGCCACCAAAGCTCTCCACTCGCTTCTTCGGCTCTAGCCCAGTATGGAGCGAACTGTACACGCCACCTTCACATGATGCCGTGGGATCAGAGGCTGTAGTTGGAAGACAAGCAGCAGGGTTAATATCAGGGGATAACTTCGACTCCATGTCAGGATCTATCATAAAGCTACCCTCTAAACCGTCATGCTCTAAAACATTAGATTTAGCCATAGCACACGTGACAGCACAGCACAGGAAACACTGTGGGATATTTCATCTGCAATTCATCTGGGCCTTCAGAGACAAGGGGCACAGTAGTAACCTCAGGATTTACTAGAATTTTACCTCCAGCCAAATCATTGCCTAAAAGGAAATCCACTCCTTTAATGGGAAAAACGGTGCATGCAGCCACCGCAACTGGACCAGACACCAGGTCCGACTCGAGCTGAATAGAGTGCATGGGCAAATCAACAAACTTCATTCCAAAACCCTGCACCAGCTCACCACAATTTAAGGAGGGTTTTATCTGAAAGAGGTAACACACTTTGAAGAATAATAGACCTAGAAGCAGCAGTATCATGTAAAATAGTTACTGGAACTTTTATGCAGCTATCAGGCAATGAAACTGCTCCCTTCATAATAAAGGGGGAATAAATGTCCAAGTCCATCCATTCAGATTGAAGGGGCTGTGGCGCTGTAGATGTTTTGACCAATGCAACTGCCTTAGGTTTCTTTTTATTCAATAGAAAACAGCTATTGATTAGATGGCCACGCTTTTTACAGTAAGCGCATACAAGCCTTGCCTTTTCTGTACCATCTTTAAAACTTACATGCTCACTAGGATGAGCGTGCATGATGGGACCATGCTGCGACAGAGGAAAAGAAGGCTTTTCAAAGCTCTCTCTGTGGATCAGAACATATTCATCAGCTAATATCGCAGCAGCAGACACATTAGTGACTTTTTTTCATTTAAGTATGTTGCAATTTTGTCTGGTAGACAATTTTTTAATTCCTCCATGAGAATTAAATCATGAAGCTGCTCAAAGTTCTTCACCTCTTGTGCAGAACACCAGCGATCAAACAGTACCATTTTCTCACGACCAAACTCAACATAACTTTGGCCCTCGGCTTTCTTATAACGTCGAAACTTTTGCCTATAGGCCTCAGGAACCAACTCATAAGACCTTAAAACTGCAGAATTCACCTGGTCATAATCTAAGCTTGCCTCAGGTGAGAGAGAAGCATATGCCTCCTGGGCTTTACCCGTAAACACACACTGCAGAAGGAGAGGTCAAACCTCTGTAGGCCACTTTAAAGTAGTTGCTACCCGGCTCAAACAACACAAAATATTTGTCAACGTCTCTCTCAGAAAAAAGGCGGGATTAAACGAATGCATTTATTAACATCAAAATCTGTCTCCAAAGTAGCAGAATCCCTGCTCAACTGTCTAGCTCTAACGTGGAGTGATTCACGTCTTCCTGTCTCCTATTTGAAATTTACGCAGCTCATACTCATGCTGGAGCTCTTTTTCCTTGAGCTCTAAGCCCTGCATTTCCACCTGTAGCTCCAGTTTACGCAGCTCAGGGTCGGGATGCCCAACAGCATGTGAAGGGACAACGCTGATGGGAGGGAGGAGTTTTCTTTCAGCTAATGTGCAATTGATACTTAATATCTTGCTTTTTATCTTGTTTTGAAATAGGCACTTTGAAATGAGCAGCAATAGAAAACTTTATTTTTTAATAAGATTATTTTTAGTGCATTGCTCAAATTCTTTCAGGCTCGGGTGAGCCACAAAATCCTCTAGACTAAATTCCATAAGGAGACCGAAAAACACGCAGTCAAATTTAAAAAAAAAAGAAAAAAAAAAAAAAAAAAAAAAGAAAGGCTTAACACAGGACAAAACGACCGCGTCAAGCCTCAGCCAGCCAACAGCAAAAATACAAAACAGCCACAAAAGCCAAAATACACAAACTGTTCCATGGAAAGTGCACTGTGAAATGAAGTGATGACTCAAAATAGTGTACAGCATAAACCAGAAACAATTATGCACCCCTCTACCTGTGCCTGCCTAACAAAACCTCACCTACCTCACTAAACCTCTAGTCTTCACGCAGGTTCTGTGGCGGGTTCTTATGCACTGAAAACCAGTAGGTTTGTGAGGCAATCTGCCGTAGACAACCACCCAAAATCCTATGGACATGCTCCCGAAATAACTGCTTTCGCAGCTAACACTAACCGCTCCCACCGCGACACTATTAACATCCAAAAAAAACAACAACAGGTGAAACCCAAAAGGCAACACCTCTTCAGCCTAACAGGGGAGCAAAAACCGCTATACACCACAGTACGCAGTACACGAGACAAAACACTTCACTCACCTGCATTTCCTACGAAAACACTGTGTAAAAAAACACTTAAAAAACAAACAAAAAAACAAAAAAAAACAAAGTAGCCGTCCACCAGCGCACTCAGGCCTCCGCTTATAATGCGCCGCACGGAATTCCCGCTGACTGGAAACCCCCTCAGCACCTACGTCACTACAGTTCTGCTCATTCAAAAATAGATCAAAAGCTTGGCGCGAACAGGGAACAAAGAAAGTGTCGAAAAGCACGCCAAAGATCCCATTTAGCGCAATAAAATAAAATAAAATAAAAAAATAAATAAAAAAAATAAAATGAATAAAAACGTTTTGACTATGTATAAAAAATGACTAGAGCATTTTGATACACTATAGCGCAAAGCGAGGCGGCTCACAATTAGACTATCTTAAATTAGATTATAAGCCAACTCCGAAAAAAAAAAAAAAATCCCAACCATACAATTTTGGTGGACAAAAGAACTTTAACTTGACTTGAAAAATGTTCGGACGAGCCCCCAATTATGTTACGGTCCCTAATATAAGTGTCTAGAAGCCAAGAGGGACACATAACATAATAGACGGACAGCGGCTAGAGTTTTCCAACTGAATTATTTATTTAAACACAAATTACTCACAAAAGTAACCAAAAATAAGAGACGGGGAGCCCAGCAACAAAGGAAAGAATAACTAAACTAACAGAAACAGGCGGGGACTCCCCACTCCAAACTATAATTATAAACGAAGTAAAAGTATGGGCGATGTGGCTGTGGAGAAAGCTGTGGCCAGTCGAGAGAGTGCGAGAGGGTCTGCCTCCTTCCACTTTATAGTCTCGTATCCTCAGCTCAGCCAAAAAGAAACTAGAAAAGACAAAAAAATAAATAAAAAAATAAAAAAATAAAAAGATATAACTGTAATGGGGCTGATGAGACGGGAGACGTGCGGATCCATTTGCAGGCTTTTATTTAAAGGCATGGTCAGAAGACAAGCAAGGTTCAGGCAATGGCAAACAGGTATAACACAGGCAAGACACAGAGTAGTCCTAGAACAAGCGTGGGTTGGTGATCGGCGAACAGTATCCAACAGGGCAAGGCAGAGAGAGTAAATCCAGGTACACAGCAATAATCCAAACGAGGTGCAAACAGAGTCCGAAACAGCAGGCAAAGGGTTAATTCAAGTTACACAGGCAGAAGATCAAGAAACGAATGACTCAGGCAATAAACTAGATAAACTAGACTTAGAAAACACAGAAGGGCTCCGTAATGTTGCTATCACTAGGAGAGAGATAAATGCAGACAATACTCGGCACTCTGACTGAGGAAGTCCATGGCTTAAGTAGTGTGTGTGATGGGTATCAGGTGTGAGCATGTGATTAGGGACAGCTGTGTGTACTTAGTGCAAAGAATGATGGGAAATGCAGTCCAGGGTAATATATAACAGTCTGTGTGGTGTGAGAGTCAATGTGATGGAGTAGTGACCTCTGGTGGTGAGTGAATGGAAGTTCATAGACCGGATTCATGACAATAACAATGAGCACTAATATTTATTTGAGGACTCTGGGCCAGGGCGTACGCGACGCACGCGTAACATGCACAGATTACTTTCTACATCTCTAATCTAAATAGAAATAAATAATAAAGAAAGAATAAACATGTCTTATAAACTCATTCATTTTTGCTTAACATCCTAAAATATAATCTGCATGCACAATAAACCATATTTCAGGTTTCTCCATGTTTTAATAAAAAATGTAGGCCTATTTAATAAAAGTAGTCATAAGAATATTTCCTGGATGTTTTTTTTTATTTATTTATTTTATTTTATTTTATTTTTAAGAAAACTGTATAGTGCATCAGGCTCATTCAAGTCCTCTGTGATACACACACATGCATATCAGCAACTCACTCTGAATCCTTGACAAACTTTGACTGTTAGTTGAACCTACTCATCTTAAAATTCAAAAGTAAAACAGAAACAAACCCCTGCAGGTTTTTGTAAATATTTTATTTAAGGGGTCATATGACATTGCTAAAAAGAACATTATTTTGTGTATTTGGTGTAATGCAATGTGTTTATGCAGTTTAATGTTAAAAAAAACACGTTATTTTCCACATACTGTACATTATTGTTGCTTCTCTATGCTCCACCTAAGCTCATCGTTCTGAGAAGTGAGGTGTGCTCTGATTGGCCAGCTATCCAGTGTGTTGTGATTGGCCGAATACCTCAACCGTGAGACGGAAATGTTACGCCCCTCACCGTATTGTGATGCTGTGTCCTGGCACGACCACACAAAAACTATAAAACCCATTATAAACGAGGCATTTGTTGCATCCAGTGGTGACCTAATTACTGATTATAATGACTTATACTGTCTTTTTACACATTACCATGTCTGCATTTGTAATCAGAGAAACAACAAACAACAAGCACTACTATACACAGCTCAAAACTTGCGTTTGAATAGCGTTTGTCAGTGGCAAATTATTTAAATAAGAAAACGTACTTACAGGCTGTGAGTCAGAAGCACAAGACTGTTCTTGCAAAGCTGGAACTGCCCCACTTTATAGTGTTCACAGCCATTCATAGTGTTCACATTGTAGGCTACTCTTCCAGCTTCAGGAAACAGTCCTCCGTAAATTGCGCTGCACACACTCCGATATTTGGTTTGAACTGTTCTGGGACATTGTTGTAAATACAACTTAACCACTGATTTCTAGTTGTGTCCTCTTTTGTAAGCCCAAACAAAGTAGTTTCTCTTTCACAATGAAACACAGCGTCTCCAGGACATGACGTCGGTGGCAGCAACAGCAATACAGCGAGAATAATAGTTACACCTTCTTTCTTTGCGTTTACATTTGGACGGTGTTTGGCAAATCTCCCCACACCGTGACGTAGACATGTGGGATGTGTTTGAATGAGCCGTTTTAGGGGGGCGTGGATGAGTCATAACTTTGATAAAGAATATTTCTTTGGTTTGAGACTTTAGTCTTTGCAGCTTCAGGGATCTTCTCTATGCACAAACAGCTTGTAACACTTGGAATCGCATCATATGACCCCTTTAAGTTCTGTAAGTCCTCTACTCTTTGGCATAAAATATTACAGGAGACAATTTATCTTAAATTTAAATATAATATGCATGCACAATAAACTATAGTAACATTTGCAGTATTTACATCAACAGGAAGGTTTTTCCAGGTTTTAATAAAAATTTTATTTAATAATAGTAGTCATAATTAGTGCTGTGATTTTTTTACATTAAGTCTTTCAGCATAATTTATCTTACTAATTTATATTATGTTAAGGCTTTGTATTCTGTAAAATACATACTGTACAATTTATAGCAGATATGGGTTTAAGTCAGATCAAGTCACCATTATTTCTATGGCACTTTATACAATGCAGATTGTGTCAAAGCAGCTTTATGGTGTTAAACAGGAAAACAGTGTGTCGATGGAAACTAAATTTTATTCTGTTGTAAAGCAGCTCTAAATAGAGGACAATAGTAAACAGTTGATTTTCAGTTTATCATTGATTCAGTTCAGTTTAATAACTGTGTGAAGTTCATCAATTATAGAATGAGTTGGTAAAACTTTACAATATGCTGGCACTAATATGGCAGCTAATATAATCTAATATAATCTTGTTTTTAATGTACGTAAATGCTAAATTAAATTTCTAGCACTTTTAGTATCTTAGAGACATTCACTGCATACTTTTCAAAGATGTCTGATTGCTGCACGACTCTCTGTTCTTCATCGAGCTGCTGTTGTGTGACGTTACATGATGAATCAGCAACAGCACTCACACATTACACAATTTCTCAATAGAAGAATCACCCACAATTCCCTCTGGACTACAAACAACACAGGCCAGAATTGATGTGGGAAATAATGTAAAATCAAACTGACTTGAGATTGTTTTCATAATGCTTTAGGTTTTATTACAACAACTAGGGTCATAGAATCGCTGAAGTGTCAGTCTCTGGTTTTGCAGATAAATCACTCAGGAGAATACAGTTAGATTATTAAAATACTTTATTTGAACATTTCACATGTCACTTTAATTCAGACTTCATGGTGGCGTTCATGTGCGTTCAGCTGGTAAATACGAACATTGTGACTGAACTTGGACGCAGCAATAGTCGTCAGATGTTCGTTACAGCAGCATCTCAGAGAAATGATCTTGTAGAGAAACTGAATGAAGCGCATGAACACAGGAGTAAAGTGTTCACAGTTACAGACTACATGTGAACCTGATTAAAACCAGTCGACGGCTTTCTGTTGTGCGTGTAAATCAACTAGAATAATCTGACTTTAGCTGCCATCTTCAGTACATTAATTAGCAGAAGCTCAAACATGTGACTGTCTTCAGGAACCGTCTCAGCCGGCTGTGAGAAAGCAATAAGAACGTGGAGAAGTTGAGAAATGCTGGACTTCATTCAAACGAGGAGCAGAAGACTCTGGACGGCAGCAAATGTCTGTGAGGTTCAGGTAGAGACGTCTGTCTGGAGCGTTTAGAAATATGCAGATTGTGCTGGAGTTTATAAATCATATTGTTTTCATTGCTGTTGTTCTGTGTGTGTTCAATATTGCAGTTTACAGAAGCTTCATGAACCTCCAAACATTTATCAGATTTCAGTCTGGAATCAGCGCTTCAGATCTAAACTCAACAAATCACGATTTCAGCAAACGAGACTTCCTTATGTTTCCAGCCTTTACTTTCCAAACACTTTAGAATCAGAAATGTTGATCTGGTGACACATGAACAACTGTCTGATGACTTAAACTGACGTTTTTAATTGATTCAATGAATTGAATTACTTGTGTGTATAATAGAAAAATGAGAACAATATTTAAATTGTTTCTAATTGACCTAGTTTGCCAAATAACTCACATTGCAATCACTACAATAAGAAAAGAACAAATTTTACAAGTTTTTCTCGATTGCTAACACACTATAACTGATTCATTTGGGCCAATTTTCCAAACCATTCATACAGTTCTCGAAAAAAAGACACATTTCTCAAAACTTTTAACACATTTCACTTGTTTGCACACACGTTCCACTTTGCTCAATGTTTTCTGCAAAACTCTACACAAAAACACCATCATTTTGCACAGGTTTAACCATATTCTCATTCAGAAAACACAAACACACAATATAATTAACTCAAGCATCACAAAATTAACTCAAACAGCACACATTTATCCATGTGTGAACATTAAGTAGCAAAACTGATGACACAGCAGTCAGAATCTCAGGATGATATGAACAATAGCACAAGTGATTATGTGTTTTGGAAAATGAATCCTGGTAGTGGGAGACAAAGAGGAATTGGAGGGGAAAATAAAAATGAAGGGGATGAGGTCAAAGGTCATTTGTTCCTGATGAAATATAAAGCTTTATAGTTGAGCATGTTCTTGTGCATGGAATGAACATAAGGAATGCTGCCTGCAGGCTCATTTACTTGCACATTAAAATTACAGTACATAGTAGCAGTTCTTCAGATGAGAGAACTTTCACTATTCTTTGTACCTTAAATACTGTAGCACACACCCTAAAACTCATAACTGTTGAATTGATTTGTAGCTAAGTACTTTTTACATGTGTGCAGAACTGAGAGTCGACTGTCTAGGGGAGGCAAAGAAAGTCTTTTCTCAGAAGACTAAGAAACTTTACAGTAGTGTAATGAAAGTAAACTTTTCTTAAAGTTTATTGGTGAATTTTACTGTATCTGCACAACTCTATTTATGCTGCATACTGTAACAGACTTTGACTTGGAAGATGTTTCCTGTTTCACAAAAGGAGGTTTTTGTAACAGTGTTTTGAATTGATCTCACTAGTGTTCTCTAGTCAGGAAAATAGTCTGTGTATTTTACAGGTTTGTATATCAACTGAGGCCAAAGTTTAGTCTGACAAAAGATAATGTGTTTTTGACTAAACTATTTGTGTTTATAGTTGTGAGAAAATGGTGAATTTTTTCATGAATCAATCGAGAAAAACTGTAATATTTTTAATATATTATATTGATTGATTTCATAAAAATGCAATTGGTTTATGGTGTAATTTATTTAAACAGTTGATCAGCAGACATCACCAGTGATTCCAAACACTGAATCATTTCGGTTCAGTTGATGGAGAGTTTGGAAAAGCTGTGTTTCTCATCACTAAGCGAAGTGCTAGTTAATGAGTTGATCTTAACGAGGTTTAATTAGTGTGGGCAGGTGTTTGACATCAATGAGAGATGTTAGAAAAGCTGCATTTGTTTCTGACTGGAAGAGAAAGCAGTCTGAGAGTGTGATGAGGAATGAGAGTGAATATGGAGTCAATGTGTATTTGAAGAAGGAGAAGATGAAAGAAAGATGCTATTCTTTTGAGGCTTTATTATGTTTCTTTTGTGGATTCAGTAGAGATGCGTCTCTTGATGTTTGGATGAAGTTCAAACTTTCATCAGACTCATTTTCCAGCAGAAGAGATTTCAGCGTTACTCTGATCAACAAAGTCATAATTTCATAATCATTACTGATAAATCAGGCTTTTAGTGATTTGACTGACATTATTAGCCTGTTCACATCCAGACTGAGAGTGGTTCACAGCTGACTGTGAGCTTTAAGCACCAAATGACAGAAAGAACATCATAATGGTTCTTTTCATGGAAAGAACTAATTATTGAAAGATTAGAAACAGAATCCAAAATTGACTTAAATTTCAACATATAAAATACAGATGGGTGAAAAAAAGCTGTGTGTGTTCAGCATCAGGTTCCTGCTGGAGCGGTGTAATCACACTTCATGAGAGCAACAGATCATCAGATTGAGAAGATCAGACACATGAGTTACTAGCTCTGAGTTTTCCGGAGATGCCCTCCATTCATGACTCCAGCAGAGGAAACCTTTAACAAACATTACTGCAATAAACACTTGCATTCTCCTATTGCTATAAAATAGAAAAGCATGAAGTTTACTTTCATTTCAGACAAACCTCTATGAGGAAAAAAAAAATAAAGTTCTCTTTGCATGATTTAACCAGAAAGCATTTCATGAACAATATGCCTTTTTGACCATGAACAATTTCAGTATCATTTGACAATCTTTTATATAAAATTGCTCAATCTACTTGCACTAACAAAAAAAAAAATTAAATTGAGTGAATGGAAAATCAGAATGCATGTCACAAGCACAACCCTCAGAAAAAAAAAATATATTTTTTTGCAGCTCCCAAGATGCACCTTTTGTGGATTGAGCACACATTGCAAACAGTTGTTAGTGCCAAAATGAACCACTCGAGCTCTGGGTGTGTGTGTGTGTGTAGTTAATGCAGCCTAACAATCCTTTAACAGATTTTAATAATAGAAATGTGTTAGTGTAAGCCAGGACCGATTTAAACAGAACACAGCTTTCATTCATTTGAAGATACACTCACACAGAAGACAAAACAATCCTTTGAGAATTTTTATTCAGTTTGGGCTGAACTAAGCCTGTAATTGTCACACACATACAGAGATATGATTTGATGTAAATTATTTTTAAGATCAATAAACAAACAGGGCAGGGAGATAAAAATATTCATATAAATTAATTAAAATCAGGGTAATGGAGGGGGAAAGGAGGGGTAATAAATTAAGACATGAGGGGACGGGGGTTAAAACAGTTAAAAACAAAAATAAATAAATAAATAAATAAATCCATTGATTAAAAGCACTCCAGGAGGGAGACCTGGGGAAAGAAAAGAGCAAGGTCTCAAAAACAGTTTCTTCTGCACACTTTGTTGAACTTTGAACGCTCACACCTTGTATTTCTGCTTCATGAACGTCAGAAATGTTCTTCATCGGCTGATTCTCTTCATCATCTCACACCTGAACACATCACAAAGATTACAAATAACTCATGATGTGAATGACAATACAATTGTCTGATTTAATAAAAAAAAAAAAACAAACAAAACAAAAAAAAAAAACAACCTACAATTATCTTCAAAACCTATAATTACCTACAATTATCTTGGTGGATCAGCACCAAGAGATGATGTCTACAGCCCTGATAGTCAGCGGAGACCAGGACACCCAGATGAGCCCCAGAGACATATCCCCAGTGAAGACCTCGATTAAAATACAATAAAACTAAAAATATAACAAAAAATATAATAAAATACCTAACTACATAATACTATTATTGTTAGAAATTGCAACAAAAAAAAAAAAAATAGAAATAAACTTTTGAACTGTGGGTTTTGTCTGGCCAGAGGAGAACTGGCCCCGACTGAGCCTGGTTTCTCCCAAGGTTTTTTTCTCCATTCTGTCACAGAGGGAGTTTTGGTTCCTTGCCGCTGTCGCCTCTGGCTTGCTCAGCTGGGGACACTTAATTTCTAACGATTATCATCAATTTGATTTCATATATACTATTTAAACTAAACTGAGCTAGACAATGACATCTCTGAATTCAATAATGAAATGCCTTAAACTGAAAAATGAGTTTAATCGTATTATTATACATTACTGACACCTCTATCTTCCAATTTGATACTAAGTGATTTGACACAATCTGTATTGTTAAAAGCGCTATATAAATAAAGGTGACTTGACTTGACTTCAAATGAGTAACAGTTAAACTCCACAACTGTATCTTAACTGCCGTTTTGTCTCATTCATTAAATACAGTGAACAAACACCTGCATCTCACTGAACACAAGGAAATCACGCACATTATATACTGCTACAGCAATGTCCACGCTTCAGATCACATTGCTAGACTTATCTAGTGTATAGAGAATGAAAGCAGCAGATCCTCCAGCGGGACTGAATGAGAAGTTCCTGCAGTCCCTCAGAGCACTGAAAACCCACCTTTGCAAAGCACTGCTAGATGATTGTCCTGCATCTTCAATAAGCTACAGATAGTCCATAATGCAGCCGCTATGATCATATTTCCCCAATTTTACAGTCTCTGCACTGTTCTGCATCAGTTACAAAATATTACTGCTTACTAATAAGGCCGTTAACTCTTTCCCCGCCAGTGTTTTTGAAAAAAAAGTTGCCAGCCACCGATTACTGATTTTCACAAAAATTTCATGGCCCCCAGAAAATTTTGTTGTATGAATATCTGAACATGTAATACATAAAAATAAATATCAGACCCTCTACTTTAAAAAAAAAAAAAAATAAATAAATAAATAAAAATTCTAGCTTAAAGCATTTTTTTTTTTTTCTTTTTTTTTTTTTTTTTTTTTTTTTAATGAAATCAGCACTTGAATGTTTCATCAAGCAACATTGAGCAAAAAGCTGAGAAATCTGCTTTCTGGACTGACATTTCACTCTCTAACATTAGGCAGTTTATTTATATGCCCTTAGTGTTGATCTCATTTTTCATATGCTGACATGAGATCGCTTGTTTTCGTAATAGCGCCCCCTAGCGTATAACAGTGAAAATACAAAATTCCATATTTGGGAGGGAAAGGGTTAATGGTTTAGCTCCTGCGTACCTAACTAGTCTTCGATCACGCTACAATCCATCACGCTCCCTAAGGTCGCAAAACTCTGGACTCTTGGTAGTTCCTAGAATAGCAAAGTCCACTAAAGGAGGTAGAGCTTTTTCACATTTGGCTCCCAAACTCTGGAATACCCTTCCTGATAACGTTCGGGGTTCAGACACACTCTCTCTGTTTAAATCTAGATTAAAATACCTCTCTTTAGCAAAGTGTCCACACAATGCATCTCATAACCTTGTACTTCAGCTACATCTGATCAAACGCACATTATTATTCTTAAGCTTGCGTTGAACAGCAGCTATGCTCATTTCTCTCTATTTTCTTTTCTGTTTCTGCATGGAAGGTAACTAGATCTGAGATGACTGAACACCTGAGAAGAGATTTTCCTTTCACCGCTTGTCTGCATACTAGGCATGATTTTTACTGTACATATCTGCCATATGGACATCACCTTGACAGTCACCACTGATAAACTACTTTTAAATATAATGTAGAAGCTTTAATTTTCTGTAAAGTAGCTTTGCAATATTTTGTATTGTGAAAAGCGCTATACAAAAGCAAACTCTCGGGTTCATATCAGTCCAGTTTGATTACAGCATTGTTTTCAGCCTGAGCTGCAGCTGAACATCACAGGAGCCAAGAGAAACACGGAGCTCAAACGCCTTCTTCTGTCTGAGTGGCACGCTTTGATTTCTACACACTGATTCTCAATTCTACAGCGGTTTCCAGCTTTCTAGAGCTTCCTGTTTGTGTCTCTGTCATCAGACTCTGTGCGTCTCGCACCTGTTCTCCAAAGTCTCCTCTTCTATGTAGCTCCTGAAGAGCCACCCGGGCCGCTGACTCTTTTTGTAGCCTTTTTAGTCATCCCACTTCCCTCACGGAAGACTTCATCTCCAAATTTTGCGCACACAGTGAATCTGACCGAGAGAAAGAAAAGGGAGGAGAAAGATGGGAGTCAGACAGAAACAGCACAAGCTTTCACACACACTCCTCCATATTTAACCCTTTCCACATTCAGCTGGCATCACTATTGTCAGTAAAGACTCGTGTTTGACTGAGGGATCAGCCATCAACATTTCGACATCAGTCTGGTTTTTAATGAGTGGCTCGTAATGCAAGTTCACTGATAATCATGCATGAATTATATGCATATGAGAAAGACGGGGAACAGCTCTTGTGTGCTACAGACATTTTCATGACCTCGTCCACATAGTGTTCACGGGAGTAAAACTGAACACTGAATTGAAGATGTTTCCATAGCCTTTGGGAGCAAGTAGAACTAAAAACAGAGCACATGTAAAGAACGTGGTTTTTTTTTTTTTTTTTTTTTTTTTTCTTATTTGCATAAAAAATAAATAAAAAGGCGGCCTTGAGAATAATAACTATAACGAAATCATTTTAGCGTCACACCAATGGACGACACGGTTCTGGTTATTATACTGCAGTTTTGTCTGCTGTCACTTTAAAAGCTCCAAAGTGCCTCCATCTGCTCCATCTTTCATATGGAGTCCTCCATCCTAACATCTTTGGCGTACGCACGGAGGACTGAGAGGGAATGTTTATGAAAGCAGTCCATCAGCTTTAGCCATCCTCATGATGGGACCGAGAGAGAAACTCTAGATTAGATTGAGATGGAGAGAAAATTTAAGCCGATGACAGTGTTTCTCCTCGCTTAAGGACCAAAAGATTCACTGTTTTTAATCACACTGAACTAATTTTGTTCTTTATTTGCCCCAATTTCACAAATCTAATGCAAGCTTTTATCTGAAAAAATCCAAACACACGGTTTCCGGAGGAATTGGGTTTCCATCAAGGTCTGTTCTTTTTATGATCATCTCTGAGATCATAAACACCGAGACAGTAACTCAAACAACATCCAATTAATGAGCAGCCTAATTAATAAAGCATGAATTCATTTCTTCACAATGGGAAAGCAGCAGATTCTCTCAGAGACTCACCTGAACGATGCTGTTGTTCCAGCTGTAATTCCTCCAGATCTTCTTAAATAAGGAGATCAAAGCTCTGCCATTGGAGAAAGAGAAACGTGGATCTCGTAAACCAATCACATTACAGCCTCGACTCACTGAATCACTTTCTGACTTTGACCACTGTGAATATCTGTTTGTGTAGAAATGAATCCGTGCCGTAAACTGAATCCAACCTGACGTAAACTTGTCCATGACGTCTCTTAGAAAACAGTATTCTTGTGTTCCAAAACCAGTGTTTAATGACAAACATGAAGATGAAGCGATAGGCTGTGGATTCATTAAATAAGCAGTTGATTCAGTGAACTGAAGCCTCTCCTCCATTGACATCCATTCAAAACACTTCTCGTCTCCTTGTAGTCTCCTTGTAGTTTAAAAAATGAAAACACTAATGGATATAGACCTTTCTGCCATCTGATTTAAAAAAAAAAAAAAAAACTATAAGAAGGTCCTGACCACAAAAACTAATAGCAAAGTTAGTTAAATTGTGATCATGTTAAATACAAATTCGGTCATATTAAAATATTTTATGACATGACACCCATTATCTGGTACTTGCCTAATAAGACGGTTATGATGTGTGTTGTTATCAGACTACACTAACATTAGGTTGGGTCAACCTCCATATATGGAGAAAAACAAAGTTTGCCTGAACAAAAGGCTCTTGTGAGCACATTTTCTCAAGCACCCCATAGGTCTTCCTCTGGACTGTCCTCACTCTACAATCACACACAGACAAACATTAAATGACTTAGTCAGAGCAACTTCCTGTGGCTCAGTGGTAGAGCATTGTGTTAGTAGAGCAAAAGGTCATGGGTTCAATTCCCAGGGAACACACATACTGATTAAAAAAAAAAAGAAGCCTGATTTTATAGTCGCTTTGGATAAAAATGTCTGCTAAATTTTTATTTTTTATTTTTTCCTTCTCCTGCTCCACAACCAGCTCACTTCTTCTCAAAGTGGTGTTAATTCTCGCTCCAAGGTGCTCCTGAAGTTCATTGATCCCCGAGGGCTCCAGCTCCATAATCTATCCCTCTCACCAGCTTCTGTTATTATGTCTGAGAGGCCCTTGGTGTCTGAATTAAAAACAAACAAATAAACAGGTTAGCACTCATGACAAGCCAAAATTATATAAATATGTATAAATCATATATAGATATTAAGCCTCAAGGCACAATAGAATGTAAACATACCAGTAACGTTCATCCGGTCCATTTGCAGATTGAAGTGTCCAGCCTGGAGTCCTGTAAGTGAATCTCAGTCTCGTGTAGGGCCTCAGTTTGGCAGCGAGTTCAGGTGTTACAATATATTCAGTTCCTGAAATATTTGGTTCCACTGGGTGGCGCTTACGTGAATATTCATCAGGATAATGCCGCGGGCGGGGCCATCCAAAACTGGACGAGTGGAACAGAAATTATTAGCGTGAGCGCCTCAGATCACGTTTTGTTTTACGGATTATTTCAAGCAGGTAGTAAAATTGAACGAAGTTAAGCTTAAACCACTCATATGATTGTTCACATTTTGTAAATTAATTAATTTTCTGTAACGTGTTTCTTAGTGCTCTGTTTACCTTCATCCTATATCAGAACTGATCACTATTTAGGTAGTGTTGAAATACAACTACAATAAAAAGCATATTTCTCAGAATTTCTCCAAGATTACACGTTTTCAGTGTTGAAAGAAATATTTACAAATATTCTTGTTTTTATTCTGTCTCCCAATGTTGTCTGTGTCTAAAAATAGCCTTTAAATTATACGCTGATAACTCAAGACCACACAAGAACTTGGAATCAATGTTTACGTGCTTGAATGTTGCTCTACACTCAACCATCATGCTTTCTTTATCAACAGTTATCATAAATGTTAAGCTTCAGTGGCATTAACTGTTATATTCTGTAACAATGCTTTAAAATGTTGGGCAAGTTAAGACATTTATTTCAATTGTTTTTATGTTTAACCTCTAAACAAATTACAGCTCATCCATTAACACCAGTGCATTTTATGAGAAGGATGATGTAAATGTAATTTATATTAGTCCAATAAGTAGGCCTAGTTTTTCTAGTTATTTGCTTTTTCTGCTGAGTAATATTTTACTTTTCTAACCTCATTAATAACAGCAATTTTTTGTGCCAAAATGTTTAATAAATTACATAATGGGTTAGGATTTGCTTCATGAGTAATTTCAAATGGAACTGTAGCCTACATTTTATCCCATATATAGGAATTTGTGGTTGAAAAATTATTGAAAAAGAGTTGGGGGGGGGTCTGTAAGATGTTCCTTGATGGCAAGCGCTGTGCATTGGAGAAGAAAGAAAATAAAAAAAATAAAAAGCGAGCTCAAATTTAATTCAAATATGGGTGCCATTCCAAAGGTAAGTGCAAGTTGTAATAGAACAGAGACAATAGAAAATTTATTTTGTTTATTTTTGCACACAGCCAGATTTCTGACAGTGCATTGACATGCCAAATTAAGGACCTCTGCACCCATGGCAAATAAAAACCACTTTCACATTTGGCTTGTTTACACATTCCATGTGGTACCAGCCATAGCAACTGTCACATTGAATCTGAAAAAGACAGTAAAAATCAATATGAAAATGTAAACTAGCAAAGTTAAGGGGAAAAAAAAACCTAAATAAAGAACACATTAAAATACCCAAGAGTCAGTGTCATCCTGAGTGTTAGGATATTTGTCCCCACATGACAAGCATTAAGGTATTGGTGTAATGATGCACATCACCACAACTCAGTTGTGTAAAGAAAGAAGAAAAAAAAAAAAAAAAACACATTTAGAACTGTTTCTGCAAACTACAAAGAGCATTGACAAAGAAAATCAACATTTTTTATTACAAAATGTTAGCAAACACCGTATCTGTACCTTGCAGACAAATACGCCACATGAAGTCCCATCCCTCTGAATGCTGTGTGTCAATTGTTGACATTGCCACTCTTCGGTTGGAGTGACTTTACTGGCCATAAAATCACTTTCGTAGAACAAAACAAACAAAAAAGAATATTCATAAAAACAACCATACCAACATTTTGAAATACTTCATAAATTTTTCCTTACAACCTTTTTGCAGTGACGCAGTTTGGCGTCGGTTTCACCAAGGGAGTTTAAATACAAAATTCTTCTTTCCTTGGGATATATCATCTGTCAAGATGGGGTCATGAATGAATGACTTAGATTTAAGCCTTTGTAGAGAAGGATGGAGGGGAAAAGATAATAATAATAAAAAAAAAAAGGAACAAACCAGGAGTGTCCAGTGGTCATTCTAATTAACTGACCCCACCAGCACATCATGTGCCTCTGGATTAATCTATAAATATTGTGTTTCAATAACAGATTACCTGAGAACATAAGTTAAGTTAACTGTATGGAATCAGGATTTCTTAGAACTGGCCTTCCTCTTCCAAATATTTGTGGCTTGAAAGGAATCCAGGACAAATGCTCTGCCTGAATAATGTCTCACAAGGCAGGTCAGGTATGCATTAATGACCTGTGTAAAAATAAAATATAATTTAATTTTTTAAACTGTAACAATGCTTACAGAATAGAAACTAAAGAAGCTGCAGCACAAACCTCACTTTCAAATTTCTCCCCAGGTTTGAGGCGTTCCAAATCCCAGGTAAAAAGCTTGTATGGGCCAACTTTACTGCAAAGTTTTCCACCCATATGTCTTGCAGCACTACGGAGAGGAGTAAATCTCAATCTAATGTTATTTACATGTAGGAGATATAAATTATGAAGGAGAATGCATACAACACCTCTCTGAAGAACACTGTATTTGAGGGGGAAGGCTGTATGATCAATTGGGTGGCAGGACTGGAGGCAGGCTGAGGTGCAGGCTCAGGTATGGGTGGCGCAGACTGGGTTGCAGGACTTGAGGTAAACTGGGGGTCAAGGCAGGCAGCAGAAGTGGATTTTGAAGATGGTGGACCAGCAGGCATTTGATTAAAAAGAACAGAACACTGTGGTCCAGGATGGTTTATGACATGAGGGATGGGCACAGCAAAAGGCACAGTGAGAGATATTGGTATATGCTGCAAGGAAAGATGTGTATATGGCAGGGTAACAGGATGGAGGAAAGACATGATTCTAAGCAGTGCTTGCAGAGCAGGGGACTGGGGAGGATCTGGAGGGACATGAGGGTATGAATGCACAGTGGCAGGAGTGGAAAATTTAGGAACTTTTGGAGGATGATCCAAAAAAAAAGTGAATTAGGTGGTCAATATTAATTTTGGGAATTAGTTTCCCCTCATCAACCACATCAATGGATTTCCCCCCCACTTTTACAACTGTATATGGTCCCAGATAATCTGGGTCCAGCTTGCCCCCCTTTCTCTGCCTGCCCCTAACATTCTGCCGCAGGACCCGGTCTCCAACCTGAATGTCAATGGTCATCCCTTTCTCCAGTTTCCGGTTTTTAACTCTGCATTGCACCTTATTCAAATTTTCCTGTCCTGCCATTTGATGCATTCTGAAATGCATTCCTCAGCAACAATGTCCTCCACACCTTCATTGATCTATATTAAGACATTGGATTTTATTGCCAATTGCAGAGGGGAAAGGGGACTGAAAATAGGTTAAGTGTGTTTGATTACCTCATAATTGTCTGGCACCTCACATGGATACCTTACCTCACAGCCAAACATTAAAAAGTAGGGCGAGAACTTTGTGGTAATTTGTTTTTTAGTTCGGAGACCGAACATTGTAGCCTCCAAATAATCTGCCCATGTGTCTGGCCGTTTTCCAACCAGCTTGCTTAAAGACCTGTAAAACAAGTCTTATGGTTATTCACCTATAGTGATTTTAAGTTTTATCATATTTGAATAGCTTATTTCTTTCTTCTGAATTGTGCCATTTAATTTTTCAACCAGTACGTTGGTCTGGGGATGGTATGGTGCACATAAGCTTCTTTTAATACCAAGAATTTGGCAGACACCCATATTGATCTGTATATACAAACAAACAAACAAACAAACAAGAGATTTAGCTATTAATATTTTTCCCAACTATTCAAATATTAAAGGGGTAAATTGCTAACCTTATTCACAAATTCTCTGCCTTGATCTGTCAAAAGCCTTTTTGGGGCTCCAAATTTGTGAAAGAGTTTCACGATGCAGGCTGTTGCATCCTCAGCGCTCTTGGTCTTTAGTGGGAAAGCCTCACACCACTTTGTAAAGTAAAGTAGTCTACCATTACACAAATGTACTGGTAGCCCTCTTTAGTTGGTGTGAGCTTTCCCACTAAATCCATGCCTACAACGCCCCAAGGCTCAGCCACCTGACAAAAAACAAACACATACTCAAGATGCATAATTCCTTTTGTAAAAATGAGAATATTGATCCTCACACAAATACACAACTTACCTCAATATGGGTGTATTCTGCTTTGTTTTTAATTACAGCTTGTTTTTTCTGGCATACTGCACAGTGCATAACCTAAACCATTTTGTTGTTTATTTCAGCTTGGAAAGTATTAACACATGAATGCCATTTAATTGCACTCACCCAGGTTTTAATATCAACGGTCATGGCAGGCCAGTAAAACCTTTTACATATGGCATCTATTGTTTTTTGAACACCACAGTGTGCACTAATGGGACTGCTGTGAAACTCATGAAAAACCCATTTGGCCTCCTCTATTGAAATCTAAACTCTGGCCAGTGCACCCTCTCCTCCTCGCCGGACATAGTATAAAACCTCATCTAAAAGTAGTAAGTTTTAGGTCATGAAGAGACTATCAAAGGAATCACTAAATGTGACTTAACTCACCTTTGATTGTGAAATTCTTTGCCCTTCTGAGAAGGATGCATTTTTCATTCTTAGAAAGACCAAGAGGAAACTTTCCCAATTTTTTTTTTAGTTCGTACAAAGTTTTAAACTTTTCCTTGTCCATATTGACAGCCAAAATGTCAAATTCAACAAAGATGGATAGGTTTATGTATATGAATTGTGTTAAAAGAATAACGAGTCTCAGGCCCACATCACCACAGCTTATTGGATGTTGAATGTATCACACACATATGTAACCAATTATTTCTTGGCCAGAACTCTGTACAACAGCAAATGCAAATCGCCAGGTGTGGTGGGTCAACAACATAAATAAAAATAATGTCATTTAAAAGAAGAGGATAAAGCCATGTTAATAATATAATGTGATAGCATTAGGCATATCTAAATATCATATATACTATTTAGGCTGTTTAAATTTGATAACCATTCACAAATTTCTGTGTAAAATGTATTGAGGTTTATCGATGCATTCATTAAGTGGAATTTTCCTTCTATAGTAAGACAAAAATGGCATTTTATTTATATTTATCTGTAAAAAATGAGAATGTTTGTCGAGAAAAATCATGAGATTAAGCACCAAATTACTACAGCAAGACTAATAAAATACTTATTCAAATATGTATTTATAAGTGTACATTTCCTTAATTTTTGTGATATACCTTTTTCTGTACCTTGTAGACCGGTATTGTTTTCGTGTTCAATTATTTACAAAAACATTACATAAGAATGATTACATACTAAACTGATAAGATATAAGCCTACTTTTTAAAAAAAATAGTTAGTCATTACTATCACTTAACTTGCCCAACATTTTAAAGCATTGTTACAGAATATAACAGTTAATGCCACTGAAGCTTAACATTTATGATAACTGTTGATAAAGAAAGCATGATGGTTGAGTGTAGAGCAACATTCAAGCACGTAAACATTGATTCCAAGTTCTTGTGTGGTCTTGAGTTATCAGCGTATAATTTAAAGTCTATTTTTAGACACAGACAACATTGGGAGACAGAATAAAAACAAGAATATTTGTAAATATTTCTTTCAACACTGAAAACGTGTAATCTTGGAGAAATTCTGAGAAATATGCTTTTTATTGTAGTTGTATTTCAACACTACCTAAATAGTGATCAGTTCTGATATAGGATGAAGGTAAACAGAGCACTAAGAAACATGTTACAGAAACAATTATTTACAAAATGTGAACAATCATATGAGATATGAGTGGTTTAAGATTAACTTCATTCAATTTTACTACCTGCTTGAAATAATCCGTAAAACAAAACGCGATCTGAGGCGCTCACGCTAATAATTTCTGTTCCACTCGTCCAGTTTTGGATGGCCCCGCCCGCGGCATTATCCTGATGAATATTCACGTAAGCGCCACCCAGTGGAACCAAATATTTCAGGAACTGAATATATTGTAACACAGGTTCCAGATCCTCTAGAGCAGGGTTCCTCAAATCTTACCCTGGAGGTCCAATCCACTGCAGAGTTTAGCTCCAACCCTGATCAAACTCACCTGTCTGGGATTTTCTAATGATCCTGAAGACATTGATTAGCATGTTCAGGTGTGTTTGATTAGAGTTACAGCTAAACTCTGCAGGAAAGTGGATCTCAAGGTCCAGATTTGAGGAGCCCTGCTCTAGAGACTGGACCAGTTTGAGCTTGTGAGAAACGGGCTGTTTCTGAAGTCCTGAGGATCCGGTTTGGACTCTGAAGATCCACAGAGATCTGTGTGTCCCTCATCTGGCTCCTGGGTGGATGAGCTTCAGCGCTGCTTGAGGTTAAAAGCACTGTGTGTCGTGTTCCTGGGATCATGGGCCGGTCCAGTTTGGCCTTTATAACAAAGGCCATGTCAAGGCCCTTCCTCTGACCCACCACAGTTAGTCTGCTGACCGGGTTTTGCATGCTTTGCTTTTTTTTTCTTGTCTTTTTTTCCTCTATCTTCTGAGTTGTTGTTGTTGTTCTTCTTCTGCATTTCTTCTTTTATGCATTTTCCAGCAGGTGTGAAACTACCTGAGCTTTGAGAGTCATAGCACCATCTACTGTGCTGGAGTGTTTTTTTTTTTATTTGTTTTTTATTTGTTTTTAATTGTTGAAATATGATCACAATAAGGCAATACAAAAGCAAATAAGGGATCCAAAGAACTGACACAACTACACAAAAAAATAAAAGGAACATGAGCATAAAATAATGAGCAAATATCAGGCTCTTCTGACACATTACACTCTCAGAAATAAAGGTACAACATTTGTCACTGGGGCGGTACCTTTTCAAAAGGTACATGTTTGTACTTAAAGTGTACATATTTGAACCTAATAGGTACAAAAGTGTACCTTTTGAAAAGGTACCGCCCCAGTGACAGCTTTTGTACCTTTTTATTTCTGAGAGTGTACAAGAAGTCTTAAACTAAACAATTCCACTTTTCATTTTTGTGAAACTCAAAGATTTGGAGCATTTACAGAATTATTTGCTTTAAGGAACTTTAATGTCTGAATATAAAGTTTCCTCAATATAAAAATAGTATCCAATAAAAACTGAACTTATTTAGTTTTCTTTGTACATTGTTCAGCTTTATAGCAGTCTCCTTTGTTGCTGCCATAGTGAAGACACCATGTTTTTCTGGTGTGAAGATAACTGCGTCATGGTATCCTTGCCGCTCAGTTTGTAGGACAGCACTGAAGAATTTCGAGTTTCTTCTTGATGTTTTAATCGGTGACACGTTGTGTATATATCCACTGAGTGTCACTATTTCTTCTGTGTCTTTTGTCAATGACTGTTTGCTGTCCATATTTAAATCGAATCGGCAAAAGCAGGAGATGTTCTTGATTTAAAGGTTTCAGCTTTAAAGGTCGCAACTGGCAAGCGTTTGAATTGGCTAAATTGCAGACGTTTTTGTCCAATCGACATTCAGTAACCTCCTACTTTCTGTTGGCAACAATGCAGTTCTCGAAGTAAATTTTCCAAAGGGCAAATGTTTATGCATAATTTATAACATAGAAGGAATTTTGTAGATTTTGTGTTGAGAAAAAAAAAAAAAAAAAAAATCACAATGTAAAAATAAATCCAAGTGTGAAAAATAAAATAAATGGGAATGAAGACGGTTAAAGAAGTGGGCAGGTACTGTTGAGTAATACAGGGTTTTAATTGACCTATAGGTGGGTCAGGCATAGGTTTAATCATGCAAAGCCAATATGTTTTTATATTTATTATACATTTTTGTTTTATATAGCCTACTTTTTACAGTCAGTTTAAATATTTATTCTAAATACACATTTGTTTTGACAATGCAACACATTTTCTTCCCCATTCGCATAGTAAACAGTTCATTGCAATGATAAAAGATAGACACTATAGATTGGTGGCCATAACTAATTTTAACAATATTAAATTGGTACCAACCTGCAGGGGTATGTGCCATCACTAATTGATTTAAAAACACTTAGGAGGGGAGACCTGGGAAAAGAAAAGTGGAAAATCTCAAACAATTTCTTATACCCATGTTTTATTTATTTTATTTCATTTACTTATTTTTGAACATGTAAAGTACATGTAACAACTTAGACCTCTTATTTCTGGCTGTGCCCTGATCTCCAGGAGCTTATTCTTCCCAATATAGACCTGTACTGTGAATCTGACAGAGAGAAAGATGGAGAAAGCATTGAGTCACAGCAGATCCTCCGGATCTAATGAAGATTCAGCAAACACTTTGCTGGTGATGTAAAACTGAGAATTTTTTTTTTGTTGTTTTTGTTTTATTTACGCACTTGGTAAAATCAGGTTCTGCAGGTGGGGGGTTGTTAAAGAATTGTGTTATTAATATCCCTAAAAATACAACTCACATACACTACAAACACTTTAAAAGACAGACATGTAGATGTTTGTGAAAGATGTTTTCTCTGTTTTGGAGGGATGATCATTTTTAAATCAAACCCTATTTGTTGCATCAAAATTTGTTAATACTATACTATAGATAGGGGTGGATAATTTTATCAGTTGTTTATTATTCATGCAACAATACATGGCCAGTAAAGGCCTATTACATTATAGTTTTTATTAATAACCATTGCTATATAGCTAATAACTTTGTCTAGTGCTCTTATGAATGTTTATAGCATGATTTGTGAAAATTTAACTACTATACTGAATGACATCTAGACTTCTTCATGGCTAGTGTTTGTGTATTTCATTTCATTTCATTTCATTTCATTTCATTCTGTAACCCACTTGTTCTACAGATCTGTGTACTAGTGTTAAATAATACTGTTTTTGACAGCGTTGGTAACGTTTCTGACAGATAATATCATGATATATTTTTTTTTTCATTTCCCTTACCGAATGCGCTATCCTGTGAGCAATAACTATAGGTTTTTTCAGGTACTTGTACTTTTTGAGTATATTTTTAAAGCTGTAGTTTTACTTGAATTTAAGTACAAATTAAGCAAAATAATCTCCTTCGTTACTTTTTAAAATCATAGTTTGTTACTGAGTACGCCCACAATCTGAATTGATATTCAAACCTTTCACGAAACTTCAGTAGCCAATAAAGACATCCGAACGTAAAGGGACCAATAAAAGCCCTGATATCTGAACCGCGAAAAAAGCCGCCGCCGCTGCAGCAGGGGAAGAGCTGATCGGACAGTGAGGGAGCTCAGCGTAATTTATGGACTCAAAGTTTGGAGAAACAAACTACATGGTAGTGTTATCATACATTTCTATATTTTGATACCGATGCTGAAATATCTGACACGGTTCCATTACTAATTTCCCACAGTATCTCCGGTATAGCCTACACCGATACAAGCTGCGTCTCTCTCCTCTCCGACAGTGAGTTTGACATCCGTCTCCTGTCAGTTACAGAGTTTGAATGTTCGCAGGATTGCAGGAATTCCGCATAATTTTACTCATTCCTGCACAAATGTGGCGAGCGCTTTATTGTAACATGAGGACACAGTCATGTAATCACAGAAAACTGGATGCGAGCTTTCAAATTGGCCTGACTTATACAAATAAACTGCCTGTCCTCTCACTCCGATATTGCTTGTGCGCAGACTGTGTGTAATCGCGATCTCTCCATGCTTTTATAGTAGAAATTATTTCTCTTTGCTCCTGGATTAAACTTTGTCAAAGGTTATCAACCATTCAGAATAGATCCACGTCTGACCTGATGAAAATCCTACTGGAAATTGTATTGGCTGCAAGTGAATACAGAGTTCCACCAGCCAGAGGGAGATGAATGAAATAAATCGCTAAACAAATATATCAGAAGCTGTTGTTTAGTCTTTATTTACAAACTTGGACACCACACGCGGCTATTGACTGACTACGAACAGGAAATAGAACTTACTTGCGGCATGTTTGATTCGTTAATGTCTTGCAGTTTTTTTTTTTTTTTTTTTTTTTCTTTTTTTCTTTTTTTTCTTTGAACAGTTAAATTTTGGGCTAAAAGTATGTTGTAATGCAAGCGTTACTGAACATGTACTGAGTAAAATATTACTGAAAATTGATTAGTAATGCCTTACACTACTGCGTTACAGCAAAAAGTAATCCGTTACTCTGTTGGTAGGTTTAGGGTTAGGTGTGGGGGACGGGTTAGGATTAGGCAATCAGGTAGCGATTTCAACGAGGGGGGTGATAATTTGGCAGGGAGTCGAAAATGGGCACAACAGTGTTGCCGGATATTGCCATTCAAAAAAAAAAGGAAAAATAAATAAAAATTAACTTAAATTAATTCAGCTCTTTTGCAAATATGATAACCCTGACCCTAAACTGCAACTTCCTACTTTATTAACTTTCCGAAGTTTTGAATTAAGTGGAAAAGACAAGTCCAAAGACGCTTATAATAGGATTGGCAACCTGGAGGCCTCGCCGCCGCCATCACTCACAACTCTCTCTCATCCCTCGTTCACTCTGCCAGCGTCTCGCAGCAATCATTTTCATACCACAAACGCTAAACATTCTTGCAAACTGTCTAAACTGAATTATACATGTCATGCAGACATTCTGAGTTCAACAGCAAATTAGTCAGTCAGAGAACACATTTTATTTTTGAACATGGAAAAACTTACTGAGGTCTGAATTTACCGTAAATTTACCGTAGCTGGCTACGTGCCTCTGGTTATGATCAGGCAAGAAGTAGGACCCGCATAAATATGGAAGCATTGTGTCCAGTGGTGGAGAGAACTCAAGGAGCAGAAAAGCTTGGAATCGGATGCCGAGGTTGCATTTTTTTTTCTTCTTGATAGGTGCGTAATGTTGATTTTGCATTGTTTCACACAACTTATCTGTGTTGGCTTTTGTCTGAATATACTTGCGAGTCATCTTTGTTTGTTTCCGCGATCATCGTTGCCATGGTTATTTACATACTGTATGTGTGGGGCGGAGATATCAAAATAGGGGTGAGGTTTGTTTTGGTGCTTCCAAATATCAACACCGTTTGGCAAAATTCGCTTAGTGCACCGTTAAGAGTACAACCCATTTGGACCATAAACCCAGGGTGTTGACACTTGTTTTTTTTTTTGTTTTTTTTTTTTTCTCTCTTCTGTCATTAAACTAGCAAAAGTGAATTCGGACATGCCCTAAGTGCACCTGCGCCATGCGCTTAGATCGTTAAAATATGGCTCTGTGAGTCTACTGATCTTTGATTGTAGGATGGATAATAGAAATCATAGTTCTGATTTTGTAAGACCCTGAATGTTTAGCACATTTATTTCATAAGCCTAAACTTGGTGGGAATAAATAGCTTACATTTAAAAATGTATTACACCTTATACTGTACTTTATGAACTACAGTGAACTATACAGTGACTGAACGACATTCACTGGATCAGTGTACAGTGCCTTGCAATTTTCACTGGCCTCAAAAGATTACATTTTTGTTGGTTTGTTTGTTTGTTTTTAATGTATTTTATATTAGCCAACAAAATATTTAAATGTTATGTTAAACCTAGTCTGTCATCTAGCTACAGTAGTTAACACTGCCTTGGTGACACTTAAAAGATCTAGCCAAACTTTGCAGTTCATTAAATACATTATGTTGTAAATGACTTTACATCTGATATTATTATACTGAGAAACACACACACAATCAAACAATCAAATGGGTGCATAAGATGTAGGCTAATTTATGAATAATGTATAAAAAATATTAACAAGCTGAAGAAAGTTTTATGAGTTAAATTGTCAAATTTTACAATGCTTGAACAAGCGTGGAAAATGGATGGTTTGACAGTTGTTGTCAGATACATTACAAGATTAACATCAGATACATTAGATGTATTTTCAGATATATCTTCTAGTCCTTCAAAAAATCGCTAATTTCTTTTGCAGCAGAAGTCAAACGAGTCAGGCGAGCTCTTAGGTCGCTGCGCCTTGTGCTGACATCAGAGTCCTCAGACAGGAGCTCATGCACATTTGGCTTTTCCAGTAATTTCATTATGTCAATAGACAGGAGACGAGCACTCTCCTCCAACATGTAAAAGGAGATCATCAAGGGCAGTTGGTCAGCCAATCTCTGCACCACAATCAGAAAGAAAACAATTAGAGAACAGGGCTTAAAGTTCTCCGGCACCGTTCCGGATCTCCGGCGTGCAGCGTTTGGCTGCGGAAAAAAATAATCCTACATTTAAAAAATAAATAAATAAATAAAAAAAACTTGTTTATCACTTTCGAGTCCATGAGTTCGCCTACCAATGGTGTGAGAGGAGCACAGCTTTCACTCTCAACCAAATTAACATTACTAGCCAATCAGAATGTTCTGCTCTTATAAACACGAGACGCGCATAATAGTATCCAATCGCAGAGTGGCAGCCCTGATGAATGGAGAAGCATGACACGTTAAAAAAGCTGCGAGGCTCAATGGTCAAAGATGTCCATCTAGCGCATATTTACATAGAAAAACTAATTAAAAAGCAGCGGAGCTTTGTAAACGGCTCAGAGTAATCATGTCTAGGGCTGTGACAGTGGCAGATTTTTACCACCGCGGTGGTAATGGACCAACTACCGCCGGTGGCGCGGTGTTGTGATATTAATATATATAAAATTTTGAAACGCAAAAAAATAAATAAATAAATAAATTAAATAAATGAGGCTCGATCATCTATTAACAAACGTGTTTATTTTAGCACTTCCATCAGTGAACATGTAGCCTGCAAATCACTAAAATAAATATCCAATAAATAATAGTTAAATAGGAAAGTAGCCTTAAATAAGAAAGCTAAATATACCCTGTCTACCGGACGCGAGCGGTGCGGCGCGACAAGATAAAATTCTATAGAACTCATTATAATCAGTGATGCAGTCTACACTGGATGCGACATGACAAATCCCACATAATAAACTGCCTCGTCCTATTTATTACATACTGACAAAGTTCAAATGTCCTGTGTAGACAGACTCAACCTGTCTGGTTGCGACGCGGCGTGACACCTGTCGTGTCCGGTTTAGACACGGTTCACTGTTCCGTCACCAAGCAAGCGGGCGTGTTAAATCCGTTCTGCACGCGCTCTCTGTGGAATGGGAATCGCGGAGTATGTTGCCACATTTCATGTTAGCATCTACCGCTGTCTCGTTTGTATTTGGCCAGTTTGGAGAAAGCCTCACCAATACCAACCTGACCAGTTTGCGATCACGTGAACTTGGAGACACTTGTACAAACGCGGATGGTTGACATGAATGGAGATGGCTCCAGATCGGCGATGTAGTATTTGGTTTCCCAACAAGGTCCATTGCTCAGCATCAAATAAATTTGCTGAATGCAGAATAAACTGTATTTTCCTGCGCTCAAATGTGCCAATCTAAATGAAACGCCGTGTATGGCGTTTGAGGTCATTTGTGAATTAGCATAGACTTTTTCAATTGTTACTGTTATTACACTTTTATACAAACTTTGTATTATGCTTGTTATAGAGTCTGTGACGTAAGTGCACTACCGCCGGTGGCAGCAGAGCCGTTGAGAAATAGAGTTGCGACACGCTTTGATCTCGCCGCAACGCGGTCACGTGGTTCACGGAGCTCTCAATAGTTCCAAACAACTCCGTGCTGTCAGTATGTTTGAATGGGTTTAAGTAGGATAGACAGCAGTTTCACTATATTTGCAGCAATTTCTAGTGATTATTAACACATCATGTGTATTGATTGTGTATTGATAACTATGCTGACTACGTTTAACAATCACATTTTATTCTGGGGAGTGGTGAAGAGACAGCATTAATATTTTTTTTTCTAATATGCTTATTATTTATATTACAATTAGCGTAGTATTTAGGGTTAAAATAGAGAAAATGTTTTTAAATTCCAGTGCAAAGAGGCAAATTAGAGGCGTTCGGTGTCCAGAAAAATAATATTCCTATGTAATGTCATGGTTTAACCACTAGATGCCCGTATGGCTGTTTAATAAATATAGCCTACATATATTTAGCTCTACTCTAGTTGCTGTAAAGAGTTTTACTGGTCGTAATAGCTTATTTATTTTATGTTTTGCATTGTATATTTAGACATTATCAAATACTCAATGTTTATAAGTTTCGCTTTTTTAAATGTTGAATTTAAAAGATTAATTACGCACATTCCAGTATTATTTTATGACATTTATATAAGAAGACAATATAAGTGAATGTTAAAAAAGGCCAGCATATACGGAATTTAACCCTATATATATATATATATATATATATATATATATATATATATATATATATATATATATATATTTTTTAATAATGTTTAAAAAAACACAAGGCAACCAACTGCATTCAGGGAAACTCTTTCTTGTATTCCTTTAATGAGCAGTCTTCACTGAAACTCATTCAACTTCCTACAGGGAGAGAAAGATTGCAGAAAGACTAAAAACTTAAAAATATGACAACTAGCATCTGGATATGATTGCTATTAAGGTGTTTCTCATGTTATCTAACTGCAAATATAGCATAACTGCCTATTATCTAAAAATAAACATTAACTATAACGCATTTCATAAAATACAACTACTGGCCAGATTTCTGAGAGGTAAACTAATACGTTAAAATGTCAAAAAATGCTGTAATTTCTTCAACTTTCTGGCGAGTGTGCTTGAGAAACACTGAAATGCATGGGCTTCAATGCTGGAACTACTGGTTGTTTGGAACTATTGGCTGCTCCATGACACGCTTTACTTCCGCATTCCTCAGTTCCTATGGAAGCCTATGGGAGTGTCGCAACTCTGTTTCTCAACGGCTCTGGGTGGCAGTAGACAACGTGACGTGGTTGTCACGGCGACCGTCACAGCCCTAATCATGTCATCTCCATAAGAATGATATGATTGCCAGAACAAATTTACCGGGATTTTTGAAAAGGTCCTGTTCACACATGATCTTTTAATGAGAACTTTCTGGTAATTTACCAGTAAAGACTGTATGTGTGAAAGGGGCTAAACTCTTCTTCTGCATATGCTGTGAATTTGAATTGCTTAATGTTCATTTGGGAAAACAATGTGCATTCTCACTAGATTTGTAACGTAAATCATTTATAAACCTTTGCCAACACAGGAGAATACATCAACCTATTTCTAAATATGCTATTTATTGTACATCGTGGTATTAAAATAAAAGCGTTTGAATTTGCATGTAGCCAAATATAAAAATTTAATGGATTTAAACGTCGTTTAATCACACTGTAAAGTGAAACAGGCCGTTGGCGCCCTCTGCATGTATTTGTTATAATACATAATGTACTTCAGTTGGTTATGTTCATATTTTGTATAGGCATATTACATGATGTATTTTAACAGTGTTGTTCAATAAAACCATGTAATTACTTGGTTTTGATATTTTATTTGAGGCAATTATTATTGCCTCATCGTTAGTTTATATATAAATAGTTGTACTAAAGCCTGGTTTTCACTTAGGTTTGTTTGTGTTACTAAAACGTATCAGATTACTCGATTGTCAAAATAATCTAAGGCTGTAACTAATGATTATTTTGGTAATCAATTAATCTACTGATTAGTTAAAATATTTTAAAATACAAATGCATTGTTTTACTTTTTGTAATTAAAAGACAAATATTTTGTCATTGAAAATTTCTTTAAAATAATATTAAAATATTGTCTCTTTATAGTGAACCAAGTATCTATATTTTGTCTCATCTTGTGAGCTAAGTGTATTGTCACTCCCCTAGTGTCAATAAGCGGTGATATAGCTCATAATTTTCCAAGTGTATGATACAGATTTCATTCTTCAGGTCAACCATATATTCATGAAAAAAATCAGTTTAAATAAGAAAAGCAATAACTTTGCCATAGTATCCTTTCAAATGTTAAAGTTGCCACAGTCATGTGTTGCCATACCAGGGTTGCCATGAAGGGTATTATTTACCTTAGTGGTGTTTTGAAGGACATTAAAGTTCTGGAAACACACTCACCACATCACTGAATTGCTTAATGCTGATGTCTTCAGAAGAAATACATAAATCAAATTGACAAATAGCCGTGATTTCAGATATGCTAAAACTATTAGTCATTCAGTTCTTGATATAATCTTTTGGTTTTATAATTTAGGCTCAGGTTTAATGACCAGAAAGTCTTTAAACACAAATATGTGTTATGGTACCTTTTATGGCATTGAGTAAATCAATGGCTGGATCCTTAAGTTTGGCCACATGGTCCTGCAGAATCTTCTCAAAATGATGTAGTTGCTGAAGCCGGGCAGTTCCCTCCCTCTGCAATTCTCTCTGAACTCTTTTGAATTAACTTTCGGAAACATTTGCAAGACGGCGCCGTGTGTGGCACGCTGTCTGCTGCTCTCCTTGTCATCCTTTGTTTTTATGTGTGTCCTTTTTAATCACAAGTTGTAAAATGGTGTTGGTTTATGACCGCCAAACACTAATGGACATTCGAGTGGCCGTTGAAACTGCCAGGTGTGACATTTGCGTGCCTAACACTTCTCCTCTGCCTACATGTTCATATCTCCCTCTACACCATTGCTGGCGTTTGGCTGATTTGCCTTGGAAAAGGAAGCGCCGGAGGAAACGTGGTAAGTGGAGTGGAGTTGCTGTTCAGCTAAGATCCCTCGCATGGACGCCATCTCCGTTGTCTGATGGGCCTGGTTTGGCCTGTGAACGTGGTGCTTGCCGGAGTAGGCTGGATGCATCGTATCGATGGCTTCGACCTGTCGTACCCAGCATTCTCTCCATGTTTTCGCACCGTCCTCCTTCCCGTGTTTGCTGCCGTGGAGTGAATACCCTCAATCTTCGATCGCTGAGTTGGACAACGCAGTTTCAGGAAGATTTGTCGGTATATAAGGTGGCTTTGATCAACGCGCGCTCTCTGGTAAACAAAACTTTTTTATTAAATGACTTCTTCACTTCACATGCCTTGGATATACTATGCATTATGGAAACCTGGATTAAACCCGGAGACTTAAGTCCTTTTACTGAGTTGGTGCCTCAGGGCAGTAATTTTTTAAATTCTCCTCGGTTATCCGGCTGTGGGGGGGGTTGGCGACAGTTTTTAAAGACTCTCACTCTTGCCGTTGTTTATCAACTGGGACTCGCAGTAGTTTTGAAGTTCAGTTGTTCCTACTTTTAGACAACCCAGTGGTTTTTGCCATTATATATCGGCCACCTCATGTAAACAAGGATTTCCTCAATGAATTCGCTGAATTCTTGGGGGAAACTGTCACCAATTATGATAGAATCCTGATCATGGGGAATTTTAACATTCACGTCTGCTGTGAAACCAAGCCACTTTCAAAAGACTTTCTTAGTCTACTTGACACTTTTGACTTTCTGCAATGGGTGTCTGGACCAACTCATGTCCAGGGCCATACTCTGGACTTGATTTTATCCCGTGGGTTAACTGTTTTGGACATTAATATCAATGATACAGGCTTGTCTGATCATATGCCTATATTGTTCTCCATTCCATTGGACGGGAAAATTCAGAGACATTTTCCACTTACACGTTGGACTCGTATCATCACTGACCACTCAAGTGATGAGTTTTCCTCCATGTATGTACATTTAAGTGCTAATCAGGATATGATTTCCTCTACACATCACTTGGATGCCGATGAACATCTAAGTCTGTTTAATGCTACCTGTTCTAATATTTTAAACTCTGTTGCACCACTAAAAGTTAAAAATAAACAAAATTTAATACCTTGGCAAAATTACTTTACTCATTCTCTTAGACAGATCTGTAGAAGGGCTGAACGTAAATGGAAAAAATATTAATTGCAAGTGTCATATGAAATTAAGAGACTCTCTTTCTGCTTATCAGCGAGCTATAAAAGCTGCAAAGTGTAGCTATCTCTCTGAGTTAATTTTAAAAAATAGCCACAAGCCAAACATCCTTTTTTCCACGGTTGAATCTGTTCTTCACCCAAATGTTAATCTGTTTCCTGAAACATCTGTCTCTCTTTGTGTCACGAATCCGGTTTGTGGTCTTCCGTCTGATTGCCACCAGAGGTCACCCTTCCATCATATTGACTCTCACACTACACAGACTGTCTCGCGTTACCTTGCACTACATTTCCCATGATCCAATGCACTGACTGCACACAGCTGTACCAATCACATGCTCACACCTGAGAACTATCACACAATCACACACCCTACTTAAACCCTGGACTTCCTTTCACAGATCGCCGAGTATTGTATAGCGTTTATCCTAGCGATAGCTACTCTACGGAGCCCACTTAGTTTTCATAGTCTTGCCTTGCCTGTCTTCCCGTGTTTTATTCTAGCCCGTGTTTCCTGGATTAACCCTTGCCTTGCCGTTTCGGACTCTATTTGCACCTCGTTTGGATTATTGCTCGTGTACCTGGATTATTGCTCTGCCTTGCCCCGTTGGATACTGTTTGCCGATCATCGACCCACGCTTGCCCTAGGATTACTCTTTGTCTTGTCCCTGCCATACCTGTTTGCCATTGTTTCGACCCTGCCTGTATTTATGACCATGTCTTTAAATAAAAGCTTGCACATGGATCCGCACGACTCACGTCTCATCAGCCCCGTTACAGAATACTCAGCCAAACGAGGATCCAGCGGCTTTTCTAACGGACCCTGGTCAGGTATGGATCCATTCAATCAACTGCTCGATCTGCGACAGGGGAGTTTAGCCATAGAGGAGTACGTCTCACAATTCTGTGAGTTATCTAATAGGGTGCCTTTTGATGAGGTCGTACTAAAAGACATTTTTCGTTTTGGACTCAGTGAGCCCATAAAGTCATGGTTACCAGAGGGGAAGTTTCATTGTAGTTTAAAGGACTTTATAGACTATGCTTTGCTGTGCGCTGGCTCTTTGTTTACTGTGGGTGTCGCGGAGAAGGAACACGACACCGCGTCTGAGCCTGAAATGGCAGCTACGCTAGAGCACGCTCACAAAATGGCGGCCACAGCAACACCCCGTCATGTCATTGCTGCCAATCACGAGTCCCAGCACGTCACTGCTGATCATCCAGAGTCCCAGCACGTCACAGCTGATCGTCCAGAGTCACTTCACATCACAGCTGATCAGCCAGAGTCATGTCACATCCTGTCTGCCACACTCAGATATTCAAGGTCAGTCCTTCAGCATCCTAGTCTGGTATCCAGTGTGAGGGATGCACCACTGGTGTCTGCACGTGCAGCTGGTATCCCCAAACCCACTCACTCCAACCCTTCTGTCCATGAACTAACTCCTCTGTCGGAAGTGCTTCCCAGGATGGGAATCGCTTTGTTGCGTTTGGGCTGCGTACACCACCGCAGAACTGCCCGAGGTGACGGCACACGCTGCAGAACCTCCAGAAGCAGTGGGGCTCGCCTCAGCCCCTTGTATGATGTTGGCGCCCAGCAAAGAACTCTCTCTCGTTCCCTATGGTACCACTGTAGAACCTCCGGAGGTGGCGGCATCTGCTGCAGAACCTCTGGAGGTGTCAGTGGTATCCACCTGTGAACTCTCGCCCTGCCCTGTCACGGCTATGAGGGCCGTCTGTGAGCTCTCGTCCTGCCCTGAAACAGCTAGGAAGGCCGTCTGTGAACTCTCGCCCTGCCCTGTCACGGCTATGAAGGCCACCTGTGAACTCTCGTCCTGCCCTGAAACGGCTATGAAGGCCGTCTGTGAACTGACACCTTGCTCTGAGCCGGCCTTGGAGGCCATATATGCTCTGCCTGTCTTTTGTGTCTCAGTTTCCCTTAGGTCCCAGTCTCTGCCTTGGGCGTCTGCTCCGCCGTGGTGGTCCTCTGTCCTGCTCTGGGGGTCTTCTGCTCCACCTGTTCTGTCTGCTCTGCTGTGGTGGCCTTCTGTTCAGGTCTGGTGGTCTACCGCTCCATCTGCTCCACCCTGGTGGGCTCCTGCTTCGTCTGCTCCGCCCTGGTGGTCTCCTGTCCCGTCTGCTCCGCCTTGGTGCCCTGCTCTGCCGGCGTTGCCTCAGTTCCGGGTCTCGTCACTTCCTCACGGACCTGGTCCTCCATCCCTCCCCCTGTTCCGCCTCCGCTCCTGGTTTGCTCTGTTTGGAGCGTCTGGAAGCTGCTCCTTGGGAGGGGGCTCTGTCACGAATCCGGTTCGTGGTCTTCCGTCTGATTGCCACCAGAGGTCACCCTTCCATCATATTGACTCTCACACTACACAGACTGTCTCGCGTTACCTTGCACTACATTTCCCATGATCCATTGCACTGACTGCACACAGCTGTACCAATCACATGCTCACACCTGAGAACTATCACACAATCACACACCCTACTTAAACCCTGGACTTCCTTTCACAGATCGCCGAGTATTGTATAGCGTTTATCCTAGCGATAGCTACTCTACGGAGCCCGCTTAGTTTTCATAGTCTTGCCTTGCCTGTCTTCCCGTGTTTTATTCTAGCCCGTGTTTCCTGGATTAACCTTGCCTTGCCGTTTCGGACTCTGTTTGCACCTCGTTTGGATTATTGCTTGTGTACCTGGATTATTGCTCTGCCTTGCCCCGTTGGATACTGTTTGCCAATCATCGACCCACGCTTGCCCTAGGATTACTCTTTGTCTTGTCCCTGCCATACCTGTTTGCCATTGTTTCGACCCTGCCTGTATTTATGACCATGTCTTTAAATAAAAGCTTGCACATGGATCCGCACGACTCACGTCTCGTCAGCCCCGTTACACTTTGCGAGGACTTTTGCAAGACATTTTAATAACAAGATTTCCCAAATTATATCTTTGATGCCTTTGACGGCATATAATTTGCCAGATATTTTATTCACCCCTTCCACTTGGTCTGTCTTCGAGCCTGTAAACTTGAATACTTTATTCGAGATCATGTCTACTCTAAAACCTACTGTGTGTCCCCAGGATGTAATTCCCTCACGTTTCCTTGGACAGATTATTGAAACTGTTGGCTCTGACTTGTTGTCTATCATTAACAAATGTCTCTATACTGGTACTGTACCTGGTGACTTTAAACTTGCCACTGTGCGGGCTCATCTTAAAAAACCAAGTTTGGATCCCACATTACTGGCTAATTTTCATTCTATTTCAAATTTGACTTTTCTTTCTAAAATTTTAGAGAAAGTGGTTCTAAACCAACTTCAGTCTTATTTGACCATCAATTCAATCTCTGAAAAATTTCAATCTGGTTTTAAATCCTGTCATAGCACTGAGTCAGTTAAGAGTTTTGAATGACATCATGCCAATTACTGACACTGGGCAGTCAGTGGCTTTGGTTTTGTTAGATCTCAGCTCTGCCTTTGATTTAGTTGATCATAATACACTTTATATCACGTCTTGAAACGTGTTGGCCTTCGGGGTATGGTGTTGCAGTGATTTCGTTCATATCTCACTAATAGGAGGTACGTTGTTAGTATTGGAAACCACTCCTCATCTGAAATATCTTTAAAATCTGGTGTCCCTCAGGGCTCGATCCTTGGTCCGGTACTGTTTTCTCTTTATATGCTTCCCTTAGGATCTATTTTCAATAAGTATGGGGTCTCTTTTCATCTTTATGCCGATGACACACAAATCTATATTCCTTTGAAGCGTGATAACAAACAGGCCTTAAAGCCTATTTTAGACTGTTTGGATGAATTAAAACTTTGGTTTACAAGTAATTTCTTAAGCATCAATGAAAGTAAAACAGAATTTATTTTGTTTGGCTCAAATGATCACTGTGTACACGATTTTGAATTTGGATCTCTCACTCCATATAGCACTACATATGCTAAAAACTTAGGTGTATGGTTTGATAATAATCTTAAATTTGGTAAGCAGATAAGTGCTGTGGTTAAGTCCTGTTTTTATCATCTTCGTCTTCTGACGAAGGTGAAGCCATTTTTGTCTCTAAAGAAGTTTGAAATGGTTATGCATGCTTTTGTAACATCTCGAATGGATTACTGCAACTCACTGTATGTCGGTGCTTCTCAGTCATGTGTTTCTCGTCTGCAGTTGGTTCAAAATGCTGCAGCTCGGGTTCTTTATGGGAAGCGCAAGTATGAGTCTATCACGCCTGCTCTGATTTCATTGCATTGGCTGCCAGTCAAATACAGAATTGATTTTAAAATCTTATTGTTTGTCTATAAATCTCTCCATAATCTGGCTCCACAGTACCTATCTGATCTGTTACAACCTTATACTCAGTCAAGAGTACTCAGATCTGCTGATTCTGGCTTATTACAAGTCCCCAGGGCACGTCTCAAAAACAGAGGTGATCGTGCTTTTTCTGTTGTTGGCCCCAAGTTGTGGAATAGTCTCCCAATTCATATCAGAACTGCCTCAACATTATCTGTTTTTAAGTCTACTCTTAAAACTGATCTTTTTTCCTTGGCATTTAATATTTCTTAACTTGCTGTGGAATTTTTTTTTTTGTGAATCTCATCCATTTTACGGTTTGTGTTTTTATAATTTTGTTTTATTGCTTACAAACGTATAAACTTGTCGACTTGTTTTTGTTTTGCATACTCTGTGCAGCACTTTGGTCGACTTCGGTGGTTTTAAATGTGTGATATAAATAAACGTTGTATTGTATTGTACAATATGGATTTCTTGTGAAATTAACTGACCTTTTAAGTTTCATTTGAACTCTGTGCTTCTTAAATGTGAAAATATACTCACAGGATGGCTTTTTACTGTTAAGATTATCATTCCACTTCCCGAATTCAGCACAAATCTGTGAAAATGAACTTGTCCCATTCTTCGGCTCTCCTGATAATAGGGACTTGATTTGCTCATTGAATCCGTTTAAGGTCTGCGAGGAAAGGAAAAAAAATGTGTATTCATGAGACTGTTACATTGTCATTATGCAGGACTTGTTAGAAAGGTAAAAGTGTTATTATCTGAACAGAGCATTTTCAGGGGCTGTTCGCAGAGAACACATAATGAATCAGAATGAGCCATGCTTGTAAAAAACAATAATTACTTTATTAAGGTAATTGCAACATTTTAAATCACAACTGCACTCTCATATTGCAAGTTTATATTTCACAGTTAAGACTTTTCTTTCTCAGAATTGTGAGGTTTTAATTGGTTCTGATTTTTCTCACAATCTGAATTATATCTCACAATTTTGACGTGATATTTTTCAACTCTGATCTTTTTTTTCCTCTGATTTCTGATTTCTTGGACAAAAGAAATTTATCACAAAATGCATATTTTGTTCAAGAAATGTTTTGGTGCATTTGCTCTTGTAGGGTTCCAGCAGATTGGACCCTAATGATAATTCTCAGAAGTAAGAAGACTTGATGTCTTGAGGTCCTACTTCAATGAGGAATTTCTTGGCTCCCTCAAGGTCTTCTGGAGGTCCAGCCTCGCAGGCTTTAAGTGCTCTCTTCACGCTCCACAACTGTTTTTGTATCTGCTCCTGGAGCTGTGGCAATGAATTCTGACAAAGATAAGCACGATACAGTTTAATAATATCTCAGTTCATCCTGCCAGAAAATGCAGTTCACTAAATGTATGACTTTTGAGACATTTAGAAACTTACTTTGATATGATCAACAAGATCCTGAGTCAGTTTGATGGCAAGACATTTAATAGTCACTTTATCCTCTTCCAAGAGGCATCTGTAGAAAAGAGAAGGCACTTTTTGCATTATTATTGTGGATTATTTTAGTTCATGTACTGTAGATGGGATTAAAAAAAAAAAAAAAAAAGAAAAAAAGTGGCCTAAGTGAACCCACACACACACACACACACACACACACACACGTACGTCTGGTTTGCTATCCTTGTGGGGACTCTCCATAGGCGTAATGGGTTTTTCTACTGTACAGACCGTATATTCTATTGCCCTACACCAACCCTACACCTAAACTTAGCCCTTACAGGAAACTTTCTGCATTTTTAGATTTTCAAAAAACTTCATTCTGTGTGATTTATTAGCTTGTTTACCCGTGGAGACCTCAATTTAGGTCCCCACTGTGACACGAGTCCCCATGAGTCTGTGTGTATTCAGGTTTAAGTCCCCACCTGAACAGAAAAACAGGCACACTCTTACACACACTCACAGGTTTGTTTTTGTGACTTGTGGGGACTCTCCATAGGCGTAATAGTTTTTATACTGTACAAACCGTATTTTCTATCACCCTACACCTAAATCTACCCCTTATAGGAAACTCTCTGCATTTTTTAGATTTTCAAAAAATTCATTCTGAATGATTTATAAGCCTTTTGAAATATGGGGACACTCAAAATGTCCTCACAAATAACCTTCTCGTTGTAATACCTATGTCATACCCATGTCATAATATAAATTTGTGTCCTCATAAATCACAAAAACGCACGCGCACACCAGGGGCGTAAATTTCATCTAACAGTAGGGGAGGACAAGAAACATAAAATTTCTCAAGAGCAATTTTTGAAGGGGACACAAATAATACAGCCAAAATTGTACTTGTAAGGACAGATATGTGTACACAGCATGTGTAAACAGCATGGAGACCGTGTTTAAATATGAGTTCGGTTCATATGGTTCACCACTCGGTCATATTATAATGATTATTTTGCATCCTCCATAGTATTTTAGGTTTCGTCTGGGACCGAGTACGTCTCTTTAGATATTCAACCGCATTAAGCCTGCCACTTAACATCATACTGAGCAAAACCCAACACATCGGTAGGTCTACAATATTAGCCTAATATCAGTTCACACACAGGTTTATCGCTGTGTTAGTTGTAGTGGGTGACAAGCTACGGTATTAAGCTTGGTAACCTTATAAATTGCTCATAGAAAACACATCGGATATCATAATTTTATTCATGACTAATTTAATGATTCAGCATCATCTGTACTAAAGAGAAAGAATAATTTCACCCGATGTTTAAAGAGAATAAAATAGCCTTGACAGCCTAATTACTTACACATAACCACAGCCATATCACCCTGCAGCCCAAGACTGGTTGCCCACTGAAGCTAAGCAGGGTTGAGCCTGGTCAGTACCTGGATGGGAGACCTTCTGGGAAAACTAGGTTGCTGTTGGAAGAGGTGTTAGTGAGGCCAGCAGGGGGTGCTCACCCTGTGGTCTGTGTGGGTCCTAATGCCCCAGTATAGTGATGGGGACACTATACTGTCAACAAGCACCGTCTTTCGGATGAGACGTTAAACCGAGGTCCTGACTCCCTGTGGTCATTAAAAATCCCATGGCACTTCTCGTAAAGAGTAGGGGTGTAACCCCGGTGTCCTGGCCAAATTCCCACCACTGGCCCTTGTCAATCATGGCCTCCTAATAATCCCCATCTACTTGATTGGCTCTATCTCTCTCTCTCCTCTCCACCTGTAGCTGGTGTGTGGTGAGCGCACTGGCACCGTTGTCCTGTGGCTGCCGTCGCATCATCCAGGTGGATGCTGCACACTGGTGGTGGTTGAGGAGAGACCCCCCACATGATTGTAAAGCGCTTTGGGTGTACAGCAATACACATAAAAGTGCTATATAAATGCATCATTCATTCATTCATTCATAACTACTAAGGAACTTTGCTCTCTCCCACCCAGGGTTGGCAGGTTTTCACAGCAAAACCCGCACAATTGCTACTCAAAACTAGCCCAACCGCTTTTCAGGGGGGATTTCCGGTAAAAATCGCGTTCCGGTGGGGTAAAATACACGTTTTTTGGTGGGGTTCCCCTGATAAATGTCGCTTTCCAGGGGCTAAATATCACGTTATTGGGGTCGCTCCAACCCGCGGACATGAAAAACATCCCGCGGAAAGAGCGTAAAATTAGCCTAATTCCGTGGGAAATCCACGGACTTGGCAACACTGCTCCCACCGGGCTCGGTGTGTATCGAGGCAGTGGACCAAACCACTGTGAGGCAAGGGAGGGGGGAATCAAAACATTTCTGAACTTAAAACGCTTTTTTGGGTTTATTTTGTTTTACTATTTACACAATTATTTTAAGTATATGTCCATTATATTATTTTCAAGGCACAGAGTTGCTTGTAATGATATATTTAGGGGGGACAACCCTCAGATAGGGGTCCTGTCCCCCCCGGGATTTACGCCTATGGCGCACACAGGCACTCAAACATTAATAAAAATTGTTTAACAAATATCATTTAAAAATCAGAATATCATTAGGTTTTAGGGAAGATTTACCATATGACATTTACAGTATAACCCCACATTTAGATCTTTTAAATTTTTTAAAATTAAAAATAAATAAATAAATAAATATATATATATATATATATATATATATATATATATATATATATATATATATATATATATATATATATATATATATATACTTTAATATTAATTGACCTTAATACACAGGGTCTGCAGGGGTTCTTTTTGTAATATATTTAAAATTATTATTATTATTATTATTTTTTTTCCCCTGCATGTTGTGTGTCATACTGTTAATGTAATGTCATATATAGTAATTGTGAAAATATTTTTTCTACAAATTAATAATAAAAGATTATGCCTAACTACGTAAGGTTTTCTTTTCATGAATTTCATTCTTTTAATGTATTTTTTCTTCATTATATTATCAGGACAGCTGTAACACTTTTACTTTGAGGCTAAAAAAAAAATCTAAATTATTTTAAATTAAAATTGAATACATGCTAAATAAATAATAATCTTTTTAGTCTGTAACCTGAAATAGTCATGGTTTTGGAAGAAATCTCTTCCAAAGATGCTGCCTCCTCTAGAGGAATTTCATCATTTGATCTGCTGGTGTCCTATACACTTCACCATGATGTAACCTTTGTGGAGAGGAACCACATCGTTGTGGACAATAGCCAGAATGCTCTTCTCTGTTCCTTTGTCTATGAGGTCTGGCTTGGAGGGGGCTCTGTCACAAATCCGGTTCGTGGTCTTCCGTCTGATTGCCACCAGAGGTCACCCTTCCATCATATTGACTCTCACACTACACAGACTGTCTCGCGTTACCTTGCACTACATTTCCCATGATCCATTGCACTGACTGCACACAGCTGTACCAATCACATGCTCACACCTGAGAACTATCACACAATCACACACCCTACTTAAACCCTGGACTTCCTCTCACAGATCGCCGAGTATTGTATAGCGTTTATCCTAGCGATAGCTACTCTACGGAGCCCACTTAGTTGTCTTAGTCTTGCCTTGCCTGTTTTTCCGTGTTTTGATTTCTGCCCGTGTTTCCTGGATTAACCCTTGCCTTGCCGTTCGAACTCTGTTTGCACCTCGTTTGGATTATTGCTGTGTACCTGGATTTACTCTCTCTGCCTTGCCCTGTTGGATACTGTTCGCCGATCATCGACCCACGCTTGTTCTAGGATTACTCTGTGTCTTGCCTGTGTTATACCTGTTTGCCATCGTCTGACCCTGCCTGTATTTATGAACACATCTTTAAATAAAAGCTTGCATATGGATCCGCACGTCTCACGTCTCATCAGCCCCGTTACACATATGTTTTACACTAAAATTTGTCTACATGTTGCAAAAAAATTGCAAACAGTTTTTGGATATCTCAAATGATTTTGTCATGGTAACAGCAAAAAATTAAACAGGAGTTGTCTTATAGACAGTTTCAATGGCAACAATATAAAAAAAAAACGTTACTGCACGTGTGCTTTTGTGGCCCAAACTTAACTTCCGGTTGACTTCCGCAAAGAATCAATCAATAACAACAGAATCTCTCTAGAGACTAAGGCCTAGTCCACACGTACACGGGTATTTTTATAAATGGAGTTTTTTCTTCCGTTTTAAAAAATCTCCGTCCACATGAAAACGCAAGAGCATGCCAAACCAACAAGCGGTGATATATTCTCAATCGTAAAGCCATGTTGGCCAATCAGAAGCCTGAAAAAGATTCTAGTAGGTGGAGATAACAGCACATGCTCCAACGTCACAAGCCAAAGTCTCCAGTTTCGCTGTCTACATGATAACACTGCAACCAGAGTTTTTGAAAATCTTCACCTCGGCAGGAGTTTTCAAAAATATTTGGTTTCAGTGACCTGGTGCTGCGTTTGCGTGTGGATGAACGGCCAAACCAAATAGAAAAAGCTGAGGTTTTGACAATATCTGTGTTCATGTGGACAGGGCCTTAAGGGCCTTTCGCACTGCTTTAGTTCCAGAACTAAAAGTACAGTACTAAAGTAAGGGCTTGACTGAGACCTGGATTCATCCAGAAGACTCAGCAACCCCAGCTGCTCTCTCTGACAATTTCTCTTTCTCTCACACCCCACGTCAAGTTGGCCGGGGTGGGGGCACTGGTCTGCTCATTTCAAAGAATTGGACATACTCAACCCACTCTCCCCTATGCAATTACAACTCATTTGAATGTCATGCGATTACTGTAACAGCTCCTATAAAACTCCAGATTGTGGTAATTTACCGTCCCCCTGGCCAAATTCTAGCCACCTTCCTAGAGGAGCTGGACGGGCTGCTGTCCTCTTTCATGGTGGATGGCACTCCACTCTTTGTCTTTGGCGATTTCAACATTCATCTAGACGAGCCTTATGCTACAGACTTCCATTCACTCCTAGCTTCATTTGATCTCAAACGCCTTACCACTTCTAGCACACACAAATCTGGCAACCAACTTGATTTAATTTACACACACAATTTCACTGCAGATAACATTCTGGTGCAACCACTACATATCTCTGACCATTTCTTCATTTCATTTACATTACTTTTTGATACCCATGTGCCATCAACCCCCTTACCGGTTACTTTTAGACGAAACCTACGCTCCCTTTCTCCCTCACATCTTTCCTCTGTAGTATCCTCCTCTCTTCCCTCACCTACCCATTTCTCATCTCTGGATGTGAATGCAGCTACTGACACTCTATGCCAGACCTTAACCTCTTGTCTTGACGACATTTGTCCTCTCTCCTCCAGCCCAGCACGGGTTGCCCCTTCTAACCCCTGGTTATCCGATGTTCTTCGTGAACATCGGACCAAACTCAGAGCGGCAGAGAGAAAATGGCGCAAATCAAACGATCCGTCGGACCTGAGTAGTTATCAGTCTTTGCTCTCATCTTTCTCTGCTGAAGTCCACACTGCCAAATCCTCACATTTCCACAACAAGATCAACAGCGCTCCAGACATGCGTAATCTCTTCAGAACATTTAATTCTCTCCTCTGTCCCCCTCCACCACCTCCCACCACTTCTATAACAGCTGATGACTTTGCCACTTTTTTTACAGGCAAAACTAGAACAATCAGTAGTCAGTTCTCTCCTCCACACACACACGACCTCCAACCAACCACATCCACTGCTAAAACTCCCATCTTCTCCTTCTGTCCACTCACTGAGGCAGAGGTATCCAAACTTCTCCTCTCCAGCCATCCTACAACATGTCCTCTAGACCCAATCCCATCACACCTTCTCCAAGCAATCTCTCCCACACTCTTACCAGCACTCACACACATCATCAACACATCTCTCTTCACAGGCATTTTCCCCACTGCGTTCAAGCAGGCTCGGGTAACCCCACTGCTCAAGAAACCTACATTAAACACTTCTCTTATTGAAAACTACAGACCTGTCTCTCTCCTTCCATTCATAGCGAAAACACTCGAACGAGTTGTCTTCAACCAGGTCTCATTGTTTCTTTCACAGAACAACAAACTGGATGCTAAACAGTCAGGTTTCAGGAGTGGCCATTCAACTGAGACTGCGCTACTCTCAGTCACTGAAGCCCTGCGAATTGCAAAAGCAGACTCCAAATCATCAGTCCTCATTCTGCTGGATCTATCTGCTGCATTTGACACTGTTAATCATCAGATCCTCCTGTCTACCCTCTCATCTCTGGGCATCACTGGGATTCCACTTCGCTGGTTTGAATCCTATCTCACTGGTAGGTCTTTCAGGGTGGCCTGGGGAGGGGAGGTATCCAAAGCACATCAACTGGTCACTGGGGTTCCTCAGGGATCGGTTCTTGGACCCCTCCTCTTCTCCACATACATGACATCACTGGGTCCCATCATACAGGCACATGGCTTCTCCTACCATTGCTACGCTGATGACACACAGCTCTATCTCTCTTTTCAACCAGATGATCCAACAGTAGCTGCACGGATCTCAGGCTGCCTGGCGGACATCTCGGCATGGATGAAAGAACATCACCTACAGCTCAACCTGGCAAAGACTGAGCTTCTTGTCTTCCCTGCTACTCCAACCCTACAGCATGACTTCACGATTCAGTTAGGTTCATCAACAATTGCCCCATCAACTTCGGTCAGAAATCTTGGTGTAATCTTTGATGACCAGTTGACCTTCAAAGAGCACATTGCAAAGACTGCTCGATCTTGCAGGTTTGCACTACACAACATCAGAAAGATCAGGCCCTTTCTGACAGAGCATGGTGCACAACTTCTTGTCCAGGCCCTTGTCATTTCTAGGCTGGACTACTGCAATGCTCTTCTGGCTGGACTTCCATCAAACACAATCAAACCTCTACAAATGATTCAGAATGCAGCGGCACGTCTGGTCTTCAATGAGCCCAAAAGAGCCCATGTTACACCTCTCTTTATCTCCTTGCACTGGCTACCAGTTGCAGCTCGGATCAAGTTCAAGGCACTGATGCTTGCATATAGAACAACCACAGGCTCAGCACCCGCCTACTTCCACTCACTATTACGAATCTACACCCCCTCCAGAAGTCTGAGATCTGCTAGTGAGCGACGCCTCGTGGTACCATCACAGAAAGGCTCAAAATCACTCTCCAGAACATTCTCATTCACCATTCCTGGCTGGTGGAATGATCTTCCCACCCCTATTCGGAATGCTGGATCCCTATCAATCTTCAAGCAACAACTGAAAACTCATCTCTTTCAGCACTACTTGACTTCACCCTAAACTTAAAGTTTTTTTTTTTTTTTTTTTCTTTCTCTTTATTTATTCCTTTCCTTTCTAGCTTGTACTTATTTGAACAATGCCTGAGACTTGTTGTTACGAGCACTTCCTCTGTCTGATTGCCTCTTCAAGACGAATCGCTTTATGTATTCCCCAATTGTAAGTCGCTTTGGATAAAAGCGTCTGCAAAATGACTAAATGTAAATGTAAATGTACTGGGACAATTTTGCGCGAACTATTTCCCAGTACCATTTAAAGGGTTGCATTCGAACCGACAGTGGGTACTAAGTGATGTAAGCCGGTCGATTGTGACGTCATTTGTACGCAGCGTTCAACAACGTAAATGAAGAAGAACAACGTTAACAACAGGAGGATGTAGGATGCTGTGATCGGAGCTGTGTTTTTGTTATGTCCCGCGGGTTTCACAATAATGGACATGGAATTTTGACATATGCGTCAAGCTACTGAAAGAATGGAAAGGAGGACGTTGAATCTCCAACGACAACTTGCAGTGCTACATTTCATAAAGGCTGATAGAAGCACAAAACACAGTAGACGAAGTCTTCAGGTAAATGCCGTTTATAAATGCTCTCGGTATGATACGATGTTTACACAGTATATGTTTATACGGGGTTTTAAATCATGGCGGGTGAGGGCGATTTCATACGTGTTTAGCCAATCGCGTACACTTACGTCACGGATAGTTCCTAGAACTGTTTTAGACCCTACTCTGATGTAGGAGCTAATTTAGTTTCTCCAAACGGAGTTCCTGGAACTAAAACCGTTCCTAGTTCCTGCGGTGCAAACACGCCAAACAGTGGGTAGTTCCACAATTAGTTCGGGTACTATAAAAAGGTTCCTGCGGTGCGAAAGGCCCTTTAGTTTGTTCTTTGACCTAGTTTGTTCTCCTCTTGATTGCCTTATTCTGTTCACCTGTTTGTCCCTCGTTAGTCACCCTACTTAAGTTCCCCTCTCTGTAATGGCGTTTGTAGGCTACTTTATTAGGTTACCATATGAGTGTGGATGTTTCCTTCATTCCTTGTGAATTTATTAAAATAATTAAGATTACCTTCTTCGCCGTGGGCTCTCTGTCCTCATTCCAGCATGTCGAATAGCCGACCTTAAAAAGTAAAAGCATATTAGCGGCATTATTTACCTAGTTTATTTTTTTTGTTTTGGTCAGTGTTTGTTTTTTTGTTATGGCTCTGTGCTGAGCAGGGGGAATGTGCAGCCTTTGTGGAGTGGGTACTGGTGTCCTGTAGATCGCCGCTCACAGTGGACATAGTGGGCAATGACACCAGCCCCACTCCCGACCCAGAGCCTAGCCAAGAATCATTCTGCTGCGCAGAACATCAGCCTGAGCCCACTGCAGATGGAGAGCCAGAGGCTCATTTGAGGACTGACCAATTGCGAGAGCCGGTAACAATGCACGCAATGGTGGATGAGACTGTGGAGCATGAGAGCACGGAGGAAAGCCCACCCACTGTACCACCGCTGAGGGTGAGCTGAGGCAGGACTCGGGAGATTTAGTAGACTTTTATTCTGAGGTGGTACTTCTGTCATCTGAATTCCCTGTCTGTCCTGAAATGACCATGGAGGTCTGTTTTGAACTGTTTGTCTGCTTGGAACTGTCTGTTTGTCCCGTCACAACCATGGAGATCACTTTTGAACTGAACCTCTGCTCATCCTCAGCTTTACATCTGTGGAGCAGATTAGCTTCGGGTCTGTTAGTCTCCTGCTCCACCGTGCTCGAAGGATGTGTGTATATATGTGTATATGTACATTTCTTATAGCAAGAAATAAGTCAAGCTTCTAAAAGCATAAATATTTACTTCAAAATAAATTAACAACACATATATATATATATACATATACATACATACACTAACCTTTCAAGAGAACCTTTCTGAGAATTATCACTTCATCTTCATCATCACTTTGATATGGAGATGAGAATCCTGAACTCTTCATTTCCCTAAATGTGAGAAAGAAAACAAAAATTTCCCAGAATATGTCCTTGATAATGTCCTTGCTTTTTGATGTCTCTTATAAATTGTGTTCTTTAGGTTTCGCCCAAACAGAGTGCTTGTGGTGATGCCGAAAAGAAATAATAAAAAAAAAAAAATTGTATGTCAGACTGAATTTATAGTGTATCACACCCATTATGCAAATGCAAGTAAACATAAAAATGCAAATGCCAGTAGACACAGATTGAATTAAAGCTGCAAGCGCGTTGAAAGGGCCCTCGCACCTGGGCTCACCGCCACCCAGTGGCTTTAGGAAAACAACAAACAATAGGCAATGTGCATTTAGAATGGTAAATATAGGAGGAATAAGTCAAAGTCATTTATACGTGCCAAACTTCTTGCTGCCAGCTGGTGGCACTTTGACTATAGCTGAATATTGGCATGTAGATGTCTTCAGACCAGGGGCCTCATGTATAAAACTCTCCGTAGATTTCATTCTAAAAGTGTAAGTATGCACAAAAGCTAGATTTTGCGTATGCACAAAAGTTTTCAGATTTATAAAAGCATGCATACGCCAGAACATGCACAAAAATCCCTTTATAAAACCCAGTCAGTGGAAGATTGCGCATACATACATCTCCACCCCGTCTTCTCCCCGAAATCACCATATATGGAGCTTACAACGCCTAGTTTTATGATGCCTAACCTCATCTGCATATCATTTCCATGCATATTCCCATCCACGTGACACCATGTTCAACACTGTCAAAGGTACAAGACGTTAAGGAAATATGAGATACGGACTAAATGCCATTTGTGCCACATTAATTTTTATTGCCAAAATCATCCAGAATGTTTTATAATATATCAAAATATCCATAAAAACAAAACTGTTTAGTTCTCAGATAAATAGCCTATTTTAGAATATACTTGACTTCATTCTTTCCACTGACCAAATAGTATTTCAGTTGTTTTAAACAACTCAAATTAAATAAAATGTATGTAGTTTTGCTACAGTTTAGTTTATGTGAATTATTATAGAACTCATCGCTGTCATTAAAACATTGCATGCCACAGGCAAAGTGATTTAAGCATATCAACTACAAATGTTTAAATTCATATAATTGATTTAACTTATGTGTAATGACTTTATGTAATTTCAGTGCTTATCTCCACTGATGAGAGTGGAATAGGCTATTTAATGTAAATGTGTATATTGAAATGAAAACAGTTTAAAATCATTGTTTATTTCATTACTCCAGGAAAAAGAGTGCGTACGCGCAGGCAAGAGCATCCGTATGGTGCGCACATTTACGGCAAGTTTATTTTTTATAAATCCAGATATGTGCTTGGAAAACAGGGTACGTACATTTCTATGCCCATTTTGTGCGTACGCAACATTTATACATGAGACCCCAGGAGTTTTATCAAACGTGAAGTCTGGTGTAGATTTAACATCACATGTTTGAGTGAGTCTAAAACATGGTATATCCTGTTCCCAGCAGGTGGCACTATAACTATAACTGAATATTGGTCTTTAGATGTCTCCAAGCCAGGACTCTTATCAAACAAGGAATTTAGAGCAAATTGAACACTGCATGTTTTAGTTATTGCAAAACATATTTCCTGCTGCCAGCAGATGGTGCTATAACTATAACTGCATATTTACATGTAGTTGTCTTCAGGCTGGGACTCTTGCCAACAATGTGAAGTTTGGGGAAGGTCAGACATTGCGTGTTTAAGTTAATGTAAAACAAGTCATTTCCTGTTGCCAGCAGGTGGCACTATGAAAATAACTGAATATTGGCCTTTAGATGTGTTCAGGCCAGGACTCTTATCAAACATGTGAAGTTTGTAGCAGATTGGATATTATAGTTAAAACAACTTCCTTTTCCATGGTGAAACATCAAACTTTTTCTGGCCGCCACGGACACGCCCTTTACCAAAAACTTAAGAAACTCTCAATTTAACATCAGAAGGCTAGATTAGACTGACCAAATGTAATGTTGATGTCATTAAATCTCTTGGAGGAGTTTGTTACAGCGTAAAACATGTCACTTCCTGTTGCCAGCAGGTGGCGCTATGCCAATAACTGAATATGGGCATGTAGGTCTCTTCAGGTCAGAAGTGTTATCAAACATGTGAAGTTTGGGGCAGATCTGACATTGGCCCTGTCCCAAATGGTACCCTAAACCATTGCGGTCTTCCTCTGAGTCCGCACTTTCATGATGTAATGCCGCTTTGACTGTCGGGTAGAAGTCTGCTGCGGAGCTCGCCCCAGTGCAGGCTCAGCAGAAGTGCAGATCGAGGGCGCATAACAGCCACAAAGGGGGCACTTGTGAGCACCCTTCTTAATGTTAAAATGAGGAATGGGACACCCTAAGGTCCTGTGGACTTAATGGACACGCGCATGCGACATTGTAAGTCCGTAAGACCGCAAGTGCACATGAAGTGTTCCATTTGGGACAGGGCCATTGCATGCCTGAGTTATAGCAACTTCCTGTTTCATGGCGAAACATCAAAATTTGTCAGGCCACCATGGACATGAGTAGTAGTAACCAATACTAAACGTCACTTTGATGATTTATGGCTATGGGACCCTCTCTGTCACCCTGACTATCACGTCACAGGGGTCCTTGCACCCCTGACTGACATGACAGTAGGGTGTGTAAATCAAAAGATCAAAACAGATGTCAGATTTGACATTTATTGGATTTATGATGTTTTTCATCACTCTTACAATCTGTGCCATGGTGATTTTTTTTTTAATGGAGTTCCTTCCTGACCTGTATCTAACGGTCAGCCTGGAGGTGTTGGGCCTCTTCCTGATTGTGGAAAAATGGCTGAGCAAAGGATGTGTATTGCCACCTTATGTTTGTTTGATCTGTATGGTATATGTTAATGCCTAGACAGGGGTTCATCCTGACTGTGGGGAAAAATAGCCGAGCAAAGGGTGATGTAGTGTGATGAAACTCTTTTAGTCCGGGAGCACGTTAAGGAACAGCGCTGTTCTGTGACGAAGTCCAAGGCAAAATAATCCCACCAAAACGGTTATTTCCACAAGGAAGAAACTCTGAATCACAGTCCAAAACAGCAGAAAGCAGAATTAGGCGATCGATCGCTATGTTTCCAGTTGAGCACGAAGAACGTTGCTCTTGAACGACCCTCAACCGGCTTCTTTTATCGGAAGTGCAAAATCAGATGATTAGGATGACGTCACGGGATTCCCCTGGCACGTCACGAGCGAACTCTCGCGAGAAGAAAACAGAGTAGACAACACTCGACAGGGCAATACAAACAAAGGGACAACGATAACAGCTGTGATACATCAATAATCAAATTAACATTGTCAACAGCTTTATAAATCTCTCCCTTTTATGTGGCCGTGCTACATTTTTAACCAAACTAGGTCACTCGGTTGAAACTGCACATTTTTAATACGGTAATTATAATACCTAGCTTGTTTGGCTTGGCTCATCCTCATCCTGTTCTTCACCTCTTCCGCCATGATGTTCTGTCTCTCCATCAGGGAATACGCAGCCTGAACAGGTGAAGGTGGTTGGTGTATTAGGCATTCCAGTGGTCCCAGCACTTGCATACTTAGGGACTCCCCAACGAGTAAAAACCTCCTCCCGGAGAATCTTCACAATTTTCTGGGTCTTAGCATCCCTAAGAGGAAACATCTCCACCCACTTTGTGTAATAATCAACAGTGACAAGTAGGTAAGTGTTCTGTTTCTTACTGGTGGGGAATGGTCCCATTAGATCAATCCCCAGTGTGTGTCCAGGCTCAGTGATCTGTGAACTTTGTAAAAGTCTGGACGGTTTTGTATTGCTGGGCTTGTTTTTCTGGCATACCTCACAGCTTTTGATGTACTGCCACACGTCACTTCTGATGGAAGGCCACCATGCCACCTCTTTCAGCAGTGTTTTTAGCTGTCCAAGATGGCCTCCTAGGGGATTATCATGGTAATAGTGCATGAAGTCAATTCTCAGTGTCTGTGGTACCACCAGCTGATATTCTTCTCCTCTATTTTTTAAAGGAACTTTGCGGTACCACACCACTTGGTGGTCTTCAAAAGTGATGGGCTGTTCTGTGACAGAACGAGGTTGGATGCCAGACTGCAGGTGAGTGATGGTATTATCCATACCTTGAGCTTTAGCAGTTTCTTCCAATGAATAAGGTAAGGTAGACGAGTGATGAGAAGCTACGGAAAGACATGGACCAGCATGACTAGAAGGTGGCTCGCATAGCCTGGACAAGGCATCTGGACCCATGTTGAGGCAGCCTTTCCTGTGATGGACCTGAAAGTTGAATTGTTGTAGTCTGAGAGTCCAGCGTGTGAGGAGGTTTTGGGGCAGTTGAAGGCCCAGGCGAGTGCAGCATGATCTGTAAAGACATCAAACGGCCTCCCCCTCAGGTAATGCCTCCACTTTTCAACAGCCCAAACCACAGCTAGACATTCTTTTTCCGACGTACTATAATTTCTTTCTGCCCCTGTTAAAGTTCGTGAAGCATACACCACCACTTTTTCTCCTTCCGCAGAGTGTTGAGTGAGGATAGCCCCCAGTCCTACATCGCTCACATCCGTGTGCACTTGGAAGGCTTTGTTGAGGTCTGGTTGGATGAGCACAGGTGATTTTTGCAGTGCTTTAAGTGCCTTCATGCTACCTTGACATTCTGGAGTCCACTCCCACTTAACTCCTTTCTTTTTAAGGTGGTTCAATGGAGCAGCGAGGTCAGCAAAGTGGAGAAATTTTCTTAATTTTCATTTATTTCTATAAACACTGAATGCTGATGGCTCTCAGAGAGAAGGCCTCACCTACAGTACAGTCATAGTAATGACATATACAGTCCAACAAACAAAATGTGAGCAGCGTCGTCCATAATCCTGATCATCTGACTTAGTAAAATGTCAGTCACAATAGATCAAGAGGAGGATTTCTGTATTCTGTATGCATTATAGCAATTTTTCTTAAATGATGCATACTCTTTTGCATTTCGTAATTCAATGATTTTTAGTCAATTCGCTTTGCGCAAAGATAATTCCTATGTAAAGATTGTTTGAATTCTTTCTATAACCTTTACAGAAGCGTGGAACATCATAGTTCTCAAAATATGTTTGCATTACATCAAATAAATATGACAGAAGTGGAGAAACAAAGATGTTTAGCACACGCACACTATGTAGATGCTTACGTACACCAGAGTTGTTGCTTTATTTGAGTCACAGAAGATGGTGATAGTGATTGATAACATTCTTTAATGTTTAATGTCGTTGTGTTGAAAAAGATTCTGTAGACAAACACCTCAAGGGAAATAATTTGAAATGGAGGTTTGTCAAAATAATAAGTTCAGTCAAATGTTCAATCATTTTCTTAAATGAATAAGTATGTGCTCGTCATGCTCTCTTTCCCATGCAAGGATTAGCATGAGCTTGTGGAGGAGTCTTAAAACAAATACAGCCAAACAAACGAAATGTGAATAGTGTCATCTGCTATCTGAGCAAGATGACTAAATTCAGTCATCCTTTCACAATTGTTTATGAAACAGATTTTCCGAATTCTATATGCATTATAAACATTTTCTTGTCGTGATTTGGTCTCTTAAATGTATGAAAGGTTATGGATTAAATGTATCAATACAAGAGTGTGGAAATTTTAACATGCTCAAACTTAAATGAATGTGCAGCTTTCAGTGCAATAGTTTATTTATTTCAGTTGTAATAGTTTTAAGGGTAAAACAGCAAGACTTAATTTTCGAGTTGATGCTTCATGTGTTCGCACATCATGGACAGACGCAAAGTTGAATTTGCATTTGCATTTGCTTTTCTTTTTGAGAAATTTCTCAAAAAGAAAAGACTGTTACTTAATTTTCATTTATTCCTGTTATGATGACAGCTCACAAAGAGGTGTCTTCACCTAAAAAACATACACAGTCCAACAAAAAATTGTGAACAGCCATCCGGAATCTTGATGACTAAATCTAGTAATGTGTAAAAAAGAAAAAAAAAAAAAAAAAAAAAAGTAAAGTAATTTACAAAACACTGTGATTCTTGGATGAGATGCATCCCTGACAAAATCTGTTGGCATGCAAAAATACTCAAATGTTTTAGCACAGCTATTTACACATAGTATGAGAACTGTAGCCTACATTGTATCGATTGTCATAGTAAATTCATTACCAGTTTATTAGGGTCAAAAGGAAATGATGATAATAGTTGAAACATCCTTATATTTTATATATCTTTCATTTTGAAAATCACAGATGCTGGTGCTTTAATCTTTTAGTAAACCTGTCACCCCGTTTTATTAAAGAATAAAACTAAAGTTTAATTTAAAGACAATAGACTTGACTTGCATGACTTGCTTTAGTGACAGTGTGTTTAAAACTTTTTAAACATGTTTAAAACCGTAGGTGTAATTGTTTTACTGAGAAGTTTTGTGAAATGTATATTTGTTCTTTTACAGTACATATACTATCTACGGGCTAGATTAAAATGAAAACATTTATTAAATAACAAAAAGTAAAAACAACATTTTTGCTCATACTTAAAATTATAAAAATGATAAAAGTATACTCAGATTTGTGTGTGTGTGTGTGTGAGAGAGAGAGAGAGAGAGAGCCCAAATAATCAGCCAAAGTGTTGATTATTTGTCTAAAGCAGGGCTTATTTTTTAATGTGATATTGATGTACCATTTCCATGGTAATGCAACGTCTAATTTTAAAATGGGTTTCAAAGGATGAATTTTGAGATTTTAAGTTTTCAACTGATATATAATTTCTTATGATTTCTAAAGCGTGATAGAGAAAAAGGCAACTAAGACGACTTTCTGTGACAAAGGTCAGAACTCCTGTTATGATGTAGATTTTTCAGGTCCACTCTTGTCATAAATTAATCTATTACTTTTCCTACATAATTTTTTGACAAAAAAAGTGGTAAAATACCTATTTAGAATTCTTGGACCTTTCCAACGATATTGTCACGAATCCGGCCTATGAACTTCCGTTCACCCACCACCAGAGGTCACTCGCTCACCACACAAACTGTTGCACATCACCTCAAACTACAATTCCCATCATCCATTGCACTGACAACACACACAGCTGATTGCACTGATTACACGCCTTACTTAAACCATGAACTTCCTCTCAGTCACTGCCGAGTATTGATCTGCACATAGCTCTCTTCATGCGCTAGCTGCCTTACCATGCCATTCCGTGTTTCTGTTCAGTTCCTGTATTGTCCTGCATTTTTCACTCCCCTAGTGTTAGCTGCTTTACGGAACGTTTGTTTTCTAGTCTGTGTTCCCAGTATTTACCCCTGTCAGCAACTGCTGCAGAACCTCCAGAGGTGTCAATGGTATCCATCTGTGATTCCTCGTCTTGCCCTGTCACGGCTATGGAGGCCGCCTGTGAATTCTCTGCCTGTCCTGTCGCAGCCAGAAGGGCTGTCCCTGAACTCTCGTCCTGTCATGGCCACGGAGGCCGCTTTTGAACATTTGCCCTGCTTTGAACCGGCCGAGGAGGCCATCTATGAACTCTCGCCCCATTCTGAACTAGCCATGGTGGCTGATTGTGAACTGCCTGCCCGCTCAGTTGCCACCAGGGAAAACATTGATAGACTTCCCATGTTACCTACCTCGGTCCTTGTGTCTTTGCATGTTCTTTCTCCTCCTTGTGTCTCAGTTTTCTTTAGGTCCCAGTCTCTGCTGTGGGTTCCTGATCCGCCGTGGAGGTCTTCTGCCCTGTCTTCTCCACCCTGGTGGGCTCCGGTCCCGTCTGCTCTGCTGGGCTCCGGTCCAGTCTGCTCTGCCCTGGTGGGCTCCTGCTCCGTCTGTTCTGCCCTGGTGGGCTCCTGTTCCGTTCTGTCTCCCTGCTTCGCCGGTTCTGCCTGGGTGTCCTGCTCCGCCGTCTCTACCTCAGTTCCCGGTCTTCCCACTTCCATGTGGACCTGGCCCTCCATCCCTCCCCCTGTTCCGTCTCCGCTCCACCACCCTCCTGGATTGTGTAATGTTTGGAGTGTCTGGAAGCCGCTCCTTGGGGGGGGCTATGTCATGAATCCGGCATATGAACTTCCGTTCACCCACCACCAGAGGTCACTCGCTCACCACACAAACTGTTGCACATCACCTCAAACTACCATTCCCATCATCCATTGCACTGACAACACACACAGCTGATTGCACTGATTACACGCCTTACTTAAACCATGGACTTCCTCTCAGTCACTGCCAAGTATTGATCTGCACATAGCTCTCTTCAAGCGCTAACTGCCTTACCGTGCCATTCCGTGTTTCTGTTCAGTTCCCGTATTGTCCTGCGTTTTTCACTCCCCTAGCTTTTACGTTAGCTGCTTTACGGAACTTTTGTTGTTTTCTAGTCTGTGTTCCCAGTATTTACCCCTGTCTCACTGTTCGGACTCTGTTTATTCCCTCACCTGGATTATTGCTGTGTACCTGGATTTACTCTCTCTGCCTTGCCCTGTTGGATACTGTTCGCCGATCATCGACCCACGCTTGTTCTAGGATTACTCTGTGTCTTGCCTGTTATACCTGTTTGCCATTGCCTGAACCTTGCTTGTCTTCTGACCATGCCTTTAAATAAAAGCCTGCAAATGGATCCGCACGTCTCACGTCTCATCAGCCCCGTTACAGATATATAGTTTGTCATGATTAGATTAGGATTTAATTGTAAAATAGTGAAGTAAACGTAGGCGTCCCGCAGAGGGGATGGTGACAGTTAAGAGGTTAAAAATGTTTATTTGTTTGTCTTGTCATATCATGTTATGTACTTTGATTTCATTTAAACAATATTGTTTAGCACAATGGTCAACCATTGCTGTTTTATTGTGCTTTATAAATAAAATGAACTGAACTAAAGCATGATTCTGTGCACATCTATATGAGGTGGATGCTGTAAAGCCATTAACACAAGCACAAAGAGGATACTATCAGTTAGACTGTCAGTTAGACCCCACAATCACCTTCACTGTCAGAAGTAAATGGATAGGTGAGGTGGACCGGTGGATAGTTGGTGGTTTGAATCATTTTTAACTTAAGGCTCCTCCTTATAAGTTTATCTATTCAACCAACAGATTAGGTTCTTCTTATCCTACAGAGGTGTAAGCATACACACACTGAGATGATAAAGAAAACATGCCCGGACATAGCACCTTCTTCAGACACATATAGAAATACGGTCTTGGTGAATTCTTTAATTCTATGTTTCAGTTTTCATACAATCAAAACAGTGATGTCTTAGCTATCAACATTTAACCTATAGATCAAGCAGAACTAAACCGTGTAGGGGTTTGACATTAGACACGTGTTTGGATGTCTTCCATCCCCCCAAAAACAAAGAACAACCCTCAGACACGACACCTTTCTTTTATCCCCAACCTGGAAAGGTAGACGTCCTGACAACCTTCCTTATTCAGAAGCGGATGTAGACAAGCCAGTAGGAACAAATTCGTGACTAGGCAATAAAATATGCCATACAAATCAAACAAACATCGATCCTGTTAAGGTGACACTACATCACCCATTGCTCGGCCATTTTTCCCACAGTCAGGATGAACCCCTGTTTAGGCATTAACATATACCATACAGATCAAACAAACATAAGGTGGCAATACACATCCTTTGCTCAGCCATTTTTCCACAATCAGGAAGAGGCCCAACATCTCCAGGCTGACCGTTAGCTAGAGGTCAGGAAGGAACTCCATAAAAAACACCATGGCACAGGTGAGTGATAAAAACATCATAAATCCACTCATAAATCCATTAAATGTCAGATCTAACATCTGTTTTAATCTTTTGATTTACACACCCTACTGTCATGTCAGTCAGGGGTGACATGACAGGCAGGGTGACAGAGGGGTCATATACCCATAAATCAGATCATAAATCTGACCATGTACACATTTGACATATGACAACCTGTCAAAGAACACTGACAGGGGCTCATAAATCCGGTCATAAATCAGGTCATAAATCATCAAAATGATGTATAGTATTGGATATAACTACTCACAGAAAATGAAGAGGATGGGAATAAATGTGAGTCATAAGTGAAAACAGCTCTTATAGAAATCCAGAAGAACCGCTGACCTTTTGGACTCTTTCAGTCCTTCTCTCTCCTTCGCCAGCACCGGTCCTCTTCTTTGCAGCTCATCAAGATCTGCTTTGGTCGCTGCCTCTTTCACTTGTAAGGCCGGAGAACAAGGCATTACAATAATCCAGCCAAGTCATAAGGAAGGCGTGTACAAGCCTTTCTGCATCAGCAAAAGTGAGAAGAGCTCCAAGTCGAGCTATGTTCCTAAGATGATAGAAAGCAGTTTTATGTGTGCATCAAATTTTAACATGAAGTGGGACAATACCATGCCGGAATCAAGCAAATCTGATCTGCCTTTAGAGTAGCTGCCATTGTATCAATCAGCATCAAATCATTAGAGCCGTTCAGCCTCAGGATGTTAACCAGTACAAATATCCAATAAAAAAGAACTAGTATCTAAAGTGCTAGCATCTTTAAAAAGGATTATATTACCTAAAGAATAAGTACTAGTAGCTAATCAAATATATTCTAGTGTCTAAAAAATAAGTACAAGTATCACGAAAATAGATAACAACAATGAAATGTGGAGTACTGCTCCTGACTGCTGTTAAAAAACAAATATATAACCACACAATAAATAAGACTAGACTGTACAGTAAAATTATAAAAGTATACACAAGAAGTGACCGAGTCAAAATATTGCAGACTGATCAATCTGAGTACATTGAGCTTTGACAGGACTGCGCATTGACCTCTATACTGATATCAAACAGTAATAAATATACATTAAATACTGAGTAATTGTCACGTTCCTGGACTGTTTTGTTGTGGTTTTTGCTCCCCATGTGTTCCCTGTGACCCTGTTTCTCCCCAGTCTAATTGTTAATTTGATTCCAGGTGTGTCTCCTTAGTTCCCTCGTTATCCTGAGTTTAAAAGCCTGTCCTTTCAGTTAGTGTTTGTTGGTCCTTGAATGTCTTCATGTGCTCTATGTTCCCCGATTGTATTATTAAAGACTCTCGTTTTGTGTATTCCTCGTCTCCTCGTTCCTGTTTCCTGTGAAGTGTGACAGTAATATTAATTAACTACAGGTACTTACTGTATGGTTAGGATCAGGGTTTGGCTTAGGGTTACTGGCATGTAATTATGCATCATTTATTTATTTATTTATTTTTATTTTTTTGTAATAGTAAGTACACATGTAACAAAGACACTTTGAAATAAAGTGTTATCAAAATAAGTACTAGTACCATTAAATAGATGCTAGTACATTTTTAAACATTTTAAAATGGTTTGCCATAGATGGACCCATAAATAAACAGCAGATGGAGCTGTTACTCAGGAAAACACACAGATGGATCATATGACTTAAGTGCTGAGAAACATGTTATTGTCTCATGAGACAGGACATATTTGTAAGATGTCCATATAAATTTGATAATCGATGATTACAATGGTGTTAAATTATAAAATAGAATATAAAATTTTAAAATTCTTTATTTTCTTTAGATTTAAATGTTAATGACAGTGCTGTGTGTATAAACCAAATGTTTATTTTCACAGGTGCATTTATTGAATAGAAGTTAAATAAATGAGTTAGGGTAAGTAACTATATAAACAGAAAATGAAAATGTTTTTGCCACCAATGTGTTTTTCCCTCAATGAAAATGAAAGTATCATATTCAAAGTTTGTCCTGTGTTGCCAGTCTTGACATTTTCTTAACCCTTTAGGTGGCAGGGGTTTTTTTTTTTTGGAAAAATGCTGAATTTTGACATCAAGATTTTAAAAGCTTGTGGCTTGAAAGGGCTTAAAGATAGAGATCTACTGTATATTAGAAAAATGTTGGGCATGACCTAAAGTTTGTGGGGTGTAAATATACTCATCTAATTAGCATATGATGTCATCAGGGGGCGGCCCTCTTGAATTTCATAATATTCAGGAAATAGTAGACATTGAATTGATATTTGAACTTATTTGCATGTTTTTTTTTTTTTTTGTCTTTTTATCCTCATTGCAAATGATCAGAAAAGAGGAAACCAACAATAAAACAGGAGAAAGTGCAAAATTATTACTATATTACTATACTATAGTAGTAAAACGCATGTGAACAGTAGCCTACTTTTTGATCAGTTCATCAGTAATATTCAGGAAATTATAGATATTGAATGGATGTTTGAACTTATTTGCATGTTTTTTTTTTTTTTGTTTTTTTTTTGTTGTTTTGTCTTTTTATCCTCATTCCAAATGATCAGGAAAAGAGGAAATCAATGTAGTGTCTTCCGCCGCTCGTTCGAAGAATCACGCTCAATCTTGGAGTTTGATGCCAGAAGATAGACTTTATTATCTATTTAACAAGAATAAAGCCGAGGCCCCTTCTGCAGAAGAGTCTCCTGAATGTCTCTCGGCTCTGGTATATATACAAGTTTTTAAGGCGGGTTCCTATACATTTGGAATTTCTCTTATGAATACAATTCTACATTTCACTTATGTATGCAATTCTATCTCTCCCTTAGGAGAAGAGATCTCCTAGACTTGTTATGGTAAAGGAAAAAGCCCCCCTATTTCTCCAGATGTTTTCTTGTCTGCACAATTTAGCCACGTAGACGGTTTTTACACAGGGGCCTTAGAACATAATGGAAGATTAAATAGATATATTAATGGCAAAATTCACCTTGATTATATTTGATTAATTCAGATCTTTAACAATAAAAATCTTCTTCATTCCTCCCTTTGAGACTTTATTAAGTCTCACAATTGCTTATGTCTACTCAGAATGCTACTTCATAATTCAGTCCTTTCAGTTAACACTATCTAGTGACTAAATAAGTCACACAGTCTTATCTTCAATGACTAGATGATGCAGCAGCACTCTGGAGGAGAATCAGAACCAAACGTCTCTCTCTACACTTGACTAAGAGAGAGTAAAAGATTCTGTCTCCTTTCCCCCTTTATTGTAGAAGACAATGTTATAAGCGTGAGCGTGCATTTGGTTCAGCGCTTGCCTGTAGTTGTCACAGTTATGTATATTAAAAACATAAAAACACATTCAAAATATAATACATTGAATATTCTAAGAAAAAAATAGTTCAGATCCGTTGATCTTCAGCCCAGATACTTTGCGCATCGTAGAGGGCCATCCATGGGCAGAGGTTAGGCTAGTACTTATACCCAGGATTTGGCTCATCTTTACACCTCTTCTTCATAGTCATCAGAGTCGCTGGAACTATCATCCAAAGTTTGCTCATTTGAGATCAGTTTGTTTAGCAATCCTTCATAATATTCATCTAGGTTCCTTTCTGTGATTATTCGTTGATTATTTGGGACTTTTATCATTTCCGTTTGCTTAAAAATATTGATTCAAAACCTGCTTTCACTTCATCTCTTGCCTTGAACTCGTTAGGAATCTCTCTCGGTTGTCCAATTGAGTCTAAATATACCTTGGGGTCTGGCTCATAACCTCTTTTGATTCTGTTGTCCTCCTTATTTACGCTTTGTTCTGTTCCCCATTGTGCCATATTAAGTTCTTGAAGTAATCTTACTCTTACGCACATACCTTTCCATCCTACTGGTAAAGAAGGCAACAATGTCTCACCTCTACAGATCCAAAAGAAATCTGCTATTACTAGTGATTGGTTTTCATAAATTTCTATAGAAGGCAAAGCAATAGTTTTATTTTCACATTCTTCAGGTGTTATTTTATTTCCTTTCTTTGTTCCAAGTGCTAAAAGTTCTGGAGCTCTAGCAGGAACTCCAGACTTCCAAGAATTTTTCTTACCTATATACCAAACGATCGCACATTTGCCCTTGAACTTGCCCACATCTTGTGTTCCTTTTGGTTTATGAAAGCACTCATATTCTTGTTTATAATCTATGCCATACCATTTCGGAATCTCTACTTTCCATTTTTCAATTTTTATATATTGGCTGATGTCCGAATACTGACACCAAGATCCCCAGAGTGGTCTAAAAAAATGATTTATTAATTTAGGATTTCCCAAAAATCCTAGACATTCAGCAATACAATATGGTCTAGTAAAATCTGTCAAATGACAAATGTTTCTCCTAAATTCTGCACATTTTTGTTAGTTATGTGGATTTGGTACGGCTATCACTTTGTTTAACAGAGATTTGGAGCATAGCAAGCAATTTTCTTTCTTTGTTTCTCTCGCAGTAAAAGCTGCCCATCTATACCATTCATTATTTTGAGCTGTTTCCCATAATTCATCATTTTGACTAACTTCATCTCCTAATCTGTGTCTCTATCATTTTTGATTATCGTTGGCTCTGTCGAGCTGATATCATTATCACTCTTATTCAAAGGTTGAAAAGTTAATTGAAGGGAAGTCTGGTTGCTTTCTATTGGTTGAGCTTGGATTTGCATTATTAGGTACATTAGGCACAAGATGGTCTTTAGACACATTGTCAGATTCATTCTCTTTCCTCTCCTGTTCCTCTGACAGGAAGATGGGAGCTCCTTGTGAGTCCTCTTTTGTGCTATCGTTTGTTTGCATTTCATCTTGTGTTTCTGGTTCCTCCTTGTCACTCTCTGCTACATAGTCTGCTTGTCTGTTTTCCTCTCTTTCCGTCTTTTTCTTGGGAAATCTAGTGCAGTGGTTTAGATGATACCAAGTTGTGCTTCCCTCCACTTGGACTGCTGTCGGAGTAGCTCTCACCACTTTCCCTCTCTCCTGGGCTCATTCCATTTAGGGGAAGTCGTGGCCTAATGGTTAGAGAGTTGGGCTTGTAACCTGAAGGTTGCCGGTTCGATTCTCACACCGGCAGGAATTGAAGGTGGGGATTGTGAATGAACAGCACTCTCTCTGCCTTCGATACCATGACTGAGGTGCCCTTGAGCAAGGCACCGAACCCCCAATTGCTCCCCGGGCGCTGGAGCAATGGCTGCCCACTGCTCCGGGTGTGTGTTCACAGTGTGTGTGTGTGTGTGTGTGTTTGTTCACTATTCACTGCTGTGTGTGTGCACTTGGATGAGTTAAATGCAGAGCACCAATTTCGAGTATGGGTCACCATACTTGACAATACGTCATGACTTTCACTTTTTCACTTTCACATTTCCTCCGGAATACCCTCAGATATACTTGGTCACCCGGAACAACTGGACACGTCGTCAAGTCAACTCAAGTCAACTCAAGTCAAGTCACCTTTATTTATATAGCGCTTTTAACAATACAGATTGTGTCAAAGCACTTAACAGTATCAAATTGGAGGATAGAGTGTCAGTAATGTATAATAATAAGATTAAACACTCAATTTTCAGTTAAAGGCATTTCATTATTGAATTCAGAGATGTCATTGTCTAGCTCAGTTTAGTTTAAATAGTATCTATGAAATCAAATTGACAATAATCGTTAGAAATTAAGTGTCCCCAACTGAGCAAGCCAGAGGCGACAGCGGCAAGGAACCAAAACTCCCTCTGTGACAGAATGGAGAAAAAAACCTTGGGAGAAACCAGGCTCAGTCGGGGGGCCAGTTCTCCTCTGGCCAGGATATTATTATTTATTTTTTTACTTATTGTTTTAATTAAATGTTAAATGTATAAATGTATTATATTTCTATTTTTATATTGTTGCAATTTCTAACAATAATAGTATTATGTAGTTAGGTATTTTATTATATTATAGTTATTTTTTTTCATTTTAAGTTTTATTGTATTTAAGTCGAGGTCTTCACTGGGGATATGTCCCCGGGGTTCATCCAGGTGTCCGGCCTCCGCTGACGATCAGGGTCGCAGACATCATCTCCCGGCGCCGATCCACCATCTGATCCAGACACGGACTGAGAAACAGAATAAGAAAGAAACAGACAAATATTAGCGTAGATGCCATTCTTCTTACGATGTAACGAGTACATTGTGTGTTATGAGGAGTGTTCCCGGTTCATCTAATTAATGCAGCCTAACAATCCTTTAACGGATTTGAATAATAGAAGTGTATTAGTGTGTTATGTGTAAGCCAGGTTAAAGAAATGTGTCTTTAATCTAGATTTAAACTGACAGAGTGTGTCTGCCTCCCGAACAGTGTTAGGTAGATTGTTCCAAAGGATCTGCCGCCCGCAGTCGATTTTGATATTCTAGGTATTATCAAATGGCCAGAGTTTTGAGAACGCAGCGGACGTGGAGGACAATAATGTGATAAGAGCTCGCTCAAGTACTGAGGAGCTAAGCCATTCAGGGCTTTATAAGTAATTAACAAGATTTTAAAATCTATCCGATGTTTGATAGGGAGCCAGTGCAGTGTTGACAGAACCGGGCTAATATGGTCATACTTCCTGGTTCTAGTAAGGACTCTAGCTGCTGCATTTTGGACCAACTGTAGTTTATTGATCAAGCGTGCAGAACAACCACCCAGTAAAGCATTACAATAGTCTAACCTTGAGGTCATAAACGCACGTCGTCTCTGTTTCCTCTCTGGGCTCTTTTCTTTTTTCCTGTAAATAGATAGCTTTATGTATGGCAATTAATTTCTTCATATATGAACGAAGTTCCATTTGTAATTGCTCTAGAGGCGGTCCTTTGTAGGGACCTCTACAATATGGCACAGGCATGGGTCGACCTGTAAGCATTTCATGCGGTGTTAAGTGCGTGGTTCAGTTAGTTTGCATGTGATATCTCATTAGTGCTAGAGGTAACGCATCAATCCAATTAAGTTTAGTACTTTCACATATTTTGTTTATTTTGGCCTTGATAATTCCATTTAATTTCTCTACCTGTCCTTGACTTTGAGGATGGTAAATGCACCCTAGTCTTTGTTTTATTCTTAATTGTTGCAACACTTGTTTTACAGTTTTTTGTATGAATGCCGAACCATTATCTGAACTTATTTCTGATGGTATCCCAAATCTAGGAATTACTTCTCTTGTTGGAAATTTAATTACTGTTCCTGCTCCCAGATCTGCTGATGGTACTGCTTCCACCCATTTGCTAAATCTGTCAATGATCACAAGCATGTATCTTTTGCCTTGTACTCGCTTTATCATATCCACGTAGTCCATAACCAAATGCTTAAAGGGCCCTTCCGGTACAGGTATATGCCCTATTAGTGTCGTTATCCCTTTTCTCACATTGTACTTTGCACAAACTTCACATGTGGACAAAAATTCATCTACCGTTGCATATAAATAAGGAGACCAATTTCCTTGCTGTTTAATTTTTCTTACCACTTCCCCCCTTGCGCAATGGTCAAAACTATGCACATCTGCGATAAGAATATTCAAAAGTGAAGTTGGTGCAACAATGTTTCCTTCATGTGTACGCCAGATCTCTTCTGAGTCTTTTTTAGCTCCCCTTTGGTGCCACATTGATTGTTCATAGGGGCCTGCTTGTTTCTGAATTCGAATTCTATCATCCAATTGAGGTTGAGGTTCTATAAGTACTACAGGTGCTAATACTGCTATTTGACATCCTGAAGATTTTTTAGCCTGTAAATCTGCTGCATTGTTTCCTTTAATGACATAATCATTTCCTTTTTTATGTGCTTGACATTTGATTATTGCTAATCTTTTTGGTAGCATCATATGATATCACAGGTACAAATTCTTTCTCCTCTCTCTTCACCACCAAATATCCTGTATGATTTTATTCATGGTCTCTAAAGCTAGAACCATCTACAAAGTAAGTAACCTCTGCTTCAGAAATGGGTGTCGATTCAAGATCTGGTCGTAATCTTGGAAAGTACATCCAAGATGGCGGCGCGATCAGACGCAGCGGCTTCTCCGGATCCCAAAGACGGTGCTTTTATGTCTTTTAATGTCGTCTGTTCATCTCCAAATAGTGTCAATTTACCGCTAATTCATCGGGAGATCACTCCGGGATACATCTATGATCGCCAAAGCCTTTTGGATATCGACAACACATACAAACACAAACTCTCGCCGGCGGCTACTGAGAAGCTACGAGGCCTTTGTTTACTGCTGGAGCCGGACCTCGAGACCGCGGCCTCGCCTACTGACGCTACCCGCACAAGGCGGCGTCGCAAGCGGTGTGAGAGAGGATGGAAGCGCGGTAAGCGTGGAGGTATATGAGCTAGGCTGAGGGCTAACCCCACAAGACCGGCTCTTCCAACACTCATGCTCTCAAACGTTCGCTCTCTGGAAAACAAACTGGACTTAATTCAACTCAGTCGATCTACACAGCATGAGGCAAGGGATTGTTGTGTGTTTGTTTTCACTGAAACATGGCTAAACGACAACATCCCGGACTCCGCCATTCAGCTGCACGGCCTAACCTGCTACCGAGCGGACAGAGATTCATCACTGTCTGGTAAGACTCGCGGGGGTGGCTTGTGTGTTTAAGTCAACAAAAAATGGTGTAACAATGCTGCGGTAGTATCTAAACACTGTTCATCACTGGTGGAGTTTATGGTTGTGAAGTGTCGACCGTTCTATCTGCCGCGGGAGTTCACGGCCATTGTTATTGTCGCGGTTTACATTCCTCTGTGTGCAAACGCTAAGGACGCGCTTCGTGAACTGTACAGCGCCATCAGCGAACAACAAACAAATAACCCTGACGGCTTTTTCATCATAGCCGGTGACTTCAACCACGCAAACTTAAAGACAGTTTTGCCAAAGTTCTACCAATATGTGAACTTTGCAACAAGAGGAAACAACACACTGGACTTTGTTTACACAACAGTTAAGAACGCAAACAAAGCCGAACCCCGCCCCCACCTCGGGTACTCGGACCACATCTCTGTTATGATAATCCCAGCATATAGCCCACTTCTCAAACTTGCCAAACCGGTTCTAAAGCAGATCACGGTATGGCCAGAAAATGCTATCTCTGCACTGCAGGACTGCTTCCAGGACACAGACTGGAACATGTTTAAAGAGGCAGCCACTTACAACAACCACACAGACCTACAGGAGTACACTGAAACTGTGACTGCTTACATCAAAAAGTGCACAGATGATGTGACAGTCACCAAGACCATCACCACACGCGCCAACCAGAAGCCATGGATGACAGCAGAGGTTCGTGGGCTGCTAAAGACCAGAGATGAAGCTTTCAGATCAGGAGATAAAGCAGCCCTCAAAACAGCAAGAGCCAATCTGTCCCGCAGCATCAAAAATGCAAAACAGTCATATGCTCAAAAAATCAACAATCACTTCACAGACAGCAGAGACACACGGAGTCTGTGGCAAGCCATTCAGACCATCACAGACTACAAGCCCCCGCCACAGGCCTGTGATGATGACACATCCCTCCCAGATACACTCAACCACTTTTATTCACGGTTTGAAATGCAGAATGACACACCTGCACAAAAACTGCCCACACCTCCCAACGACCAGGCGCTCTGTCTGTCTCCAGCCGACGTAAGGAAGACCCTATCTAGGATTAACCCACGCAAGGCTGCGGGTCCCGACAACATACCTGGCCGTGTACTGAAAGACTGTGCTGTACAGCTGACAGATGTCCTAACAGATATCTTCAACACCTCGCTGAGCCAGGCAGTCGTCCCCACATGTCTCAAATCCACAACAATCATACCGGTACCAAAGAAATCACCTGTGTCCTGTCTAAATGACTACCGTCCCATAGCACTGACTCCAATCATAATGAAGTGCTTTGAGAGGTTAGTCATGCACAACATCAAAACCAGCCTCCCCAACACACTCGATCCGCTCCAGTTTGCATACCGTCCAAACCGCTCTACAGACGATGCAATTTCCTCCACCCTCCACCTGGCTCTTACCCACCTAGAAAATAAAGACTCCTATGTTAGAATGCTGTTCATTGACTTCAGCTCAGCATTCAACACAATAATCCCACAACAGCTCACAAATAAACTAAACCTACTGGGCCTTAACAATTCCCTCTGTAATTGGATTCTGGACTTTCTAACCGGAAGACCTCAGTCAGTCCGTGTCGGCCACAACACCTCGAGCACTACCACACTGAGCACAGGTGCCCCACAAGGCTGTGTGCTCAGCCTGCTGCTCTTCACGCTGCTGACCCACGACTGCACTGCCAAGTTCAGCTCCAACCACATCATCAAGTTCGCTGATGACACAACAGTGGTAGGTCTCATCAGCAACAACGATGAAACGCACTACAGAGAGGAAGTGGCACAGCTGGCTGAATGGTGTGGTGCAAACAACCTGTCCCTCAATGTGGAGAAGACAAAAGAGGTTGTGATGGACTTCAGGAGAAACTCCGCTGATCACCCCCCACTGACCATCGACAGCTCGCCTGTGGAGAGAGTCAGCAGCACTAAATTCCTGGGGGTGCACATCACAGAGGACCTAACCTGGACCACCAACACCATGTCACTCTCCAAGAAGGCACAACAGCGCCTACACTTTCTCCGCCGGCTGAAAAGAGCAAGTCTCCCTCCACCCATCCTCACCACTTTCTACAGGGGCACCATTGAGAGTGTGCTGACCAGCTGCATCACTGTCTGGTACGGGAACTGTACTGCAGCAGACCGCAAGACCCTCCAGCGGACAGTGAACACAGCTGCAAGGATCATCGGTGCCCCTCTCCCCTCCATCCTGGACATTTTCCTCACACGATGCTCCAGCAAAGCCAACAGTATCGTAAAGGACTCCACACACCCCTCCCACAGTCTCTTCCAGCTCCTACCATCAGGTAGACGGTACCGGAGCATCAGAGCCCGCTCTGCCAGACTGCTCAACAGCTTTTTCCCCCAGGCTGTGAGAGCCCTGAACTCAAATCACCCCACCCCTCTCTGAAACCCCATACAAACCCCCTACCTCCTGAAACATGGACCATCTGGAACTTATGGAACTTTGTTTGTGCAATCGAAGTGTACTACAGGTTAGTGGGCCTGTACAAACCACCTATAGTAGCACACTCTCTTCCTCTATGCGCACTAGTCACTTTTCACACACACTGCTGTGTGTACACAAATCCCACAAAAAGACTCAGTAATATCAGTAATATATGTATGTTTACATGCTCATGCACTACAAATCATCCTGCACTGTTCCCCAGCCAGCTGCTTGAACTCACATTTTCTCTCTTTGCACATGTACAGTATTTATCTGAAGCATTCGTATAGTTTGTATATTTTAGTTTATGTATAGGTAAATTTTTTATATAGATAGTATATTTATAGTCAAAATCTATCAATAGGATAGTTTGTGTATAGGTTTATATTGTTTTACTTCATTGCTGTATGCCTGTATTTATGTAGCACCGTGGTCCTGTGAGGCACGACATTTCGTTCCACTGTATGCCCCCGCATGTAGCGGAATGACAATAAAGCTCAACTTGACTTGACTTGACTTGATCTGGTAAATGCCATTGACTCATTCACACAATCATGGGGTTTTCCTTCAAAAGCCAAAGGGATTAATTCAGCTGGATTGACTGTATGGCATCGCTTAATGGTTACATCTGTATATGTAAGTAATGAGGAATAGGCCAAAATTCGAGCCTGAGTTAGAACAAATTTTCCTTGTTCTAAAAATTCCACAATTTTGTGATGAGTATAAATAGTTACTGGGTACCCCATAGTTATTGTGGATGCTTTTCATATGCATAATATACTGCTGCCAGGCCCTGTTGGTAACAGGGCGGGTATCCCTGGGCTACGTTATTCAGCTTTGTGCTGTAATAAGCTATAGGCTGTTTTTTCCTCCCACTGCAAGTTTCTTGCATCAATACTGCTGATGCATAACCATCAGCTCTATTTGCCACATACAGAGGAAACATTTTATTATAATTTGCTGTTCCTAGAGCAGGTGCCTGTTGCAATTCTTTTTTCATCGTCTCAAATGCCAGTAATGCATCTGTATTCCATATTAATGGATTGCTTAAATGTTGTATTCCTGCTTGTTTCATAATTTCTCTCAATGGTCCTGTTTTTACTGCATAGTCTTCTACCCAGTCTGAACTAAAGCCAGTCATTCCTAGGAAAGTCATCATTTGTCCTACTGTCTGAGGCAATGGCGTTTTACTTATGCCTTCTAATTGAGTTGGAGCTATAGCTCGAGTGCCAAATGCAATCAATCTTCCCAAGTGTTCAACTTGAGGCTGACAATACTGTATTTTGTTTTTGGACACTTTGTGACCTCCTTGCACTAATTTTGTTAAGACTTTAATTGAGTCTCTATGACATTGTTCTAGCGAGGAAGCACAAACAAGTAAATCATCCATGTATTGTATTAGCGTACTGTCTATTGCAAGATCTTCTAAATCGGCCTTTAGCGCTTGATTAAATATGTGAGCCGAGTGTTTGAATCCTTGAGGAATTCTTGAATAACTGTATTGTTTACCAGCATATGTAAACGCAAACAGATATCTACTTTCCTCTGCTAATGGAACGCTGAAATAGGCTGAGCATAGATCAATCACTGTAAAGTATTTGGCATCAGGAGGGACATTCGTCAGTAACGTGTGTGGGTTTGGTACCTCAGCTGGCAAATATTCAACTATTTCATTGATTGCTCGTAGATCATGAGCAAGACGCCACCGGTTTTTGTCTGCTTTAAGTATAGGCATAATTGGAGTGTTACAGTAACTAGACGTTTCTATTAAAACTCCTGCTTTCACTAGACCTTCAATAGTGTCTTTTATTCCTGCCTCAGCCTCTGGACACAAAGGATATTGTGCTTTTCTGGGCAGACGTGCGTCTGGCTTAAGTTGAACTCTTACTGGATTAGCTGATTTTATTAATCCTATATCTGTGTCATGTTGTGACCACAATTCAGTTGGTACCTGACTCTCCATTTCCCTAAATAATTCAGTCTCAGTGTTGTCTAGTAATTCAGACGTTGTGGTCATCTGTGTTAAATTCCTTTGGCTGATTACTACTTCCTGAGGAATTCCCAGCAAGCTGGTTGCGCACAAAATTTTGATGTAATTTTTGTCAGCTGAATGAAAAATCAATGGATGATCTGTTGGTTCCAATTTGCTTTTTCCTGCTTTTTTCATCATTGGTCCTAAATCTTTTGCTTCCCAGTTTTTTCTTACATATACTGCAATATGTGGGACAGAATCAGTCACACTGAACCATTTTTTCACAAATTCACTGTCTGGAATATTTAAAGCTGCTCCTTGTTTACCTATTACGATATACTCGGAAACTATTTCAACTTTTTGGCCTTTTGTTTCTTCCTGCCATTTTTGTTCTATTGTTTCATCTCTCTCTGGATCATATATCATCGTACAATGAAATTCTGATTTTGATAACCATGCTTCAGGAATCTGTGCTTCAATAAATTTTCCCCACTTGTTTACTGTCTGTCTCACATCTTGTTCTATATGTCACATCTTGCTTTTGGCTCTGCAATTACCATTTGTGTTTCTGTTCCTATTGCGTCTGTAAATATTCCTTCTGGAGAACACCAAATTTGTAACCCCAATTTACATAATGCATCCCTTCCTAACAAGTTGATAGGAGTTTGATTTGATACAAGAATGGGCATTGTTATACTTTGATTTTTTTTGTCTGTAGACACACTGGAGCTGTCATCGGAATTAATTGCATTTGTCCCGAGAATCCTATTGTCTTTGCGAATTTTCCAGACAAGGGGAGATGTGAGGCATATTTTGAGTTTAAGCAAGAAAAAATTGCTCCTGTGTCTAACATTAAAGGCGTGGCTTTACCTTCTATTTTAATTTGTATAATAGGCTCTTGATCAGCTTTAGTTGTTAACATTGGTAGCTGGTTCTCCCCTGTAGAATTCTCTGGGCACCCCTAGTTACCCTGATTTGGACCTCTCCACGGATTAACAGGGCCTTCTCCCGAACCTCGATTAGACTGCTGCCAGCTCTCCCACCTTCCACCCCGAGGGTACTGTTGCCATGGATAGGTGGGACAGTCATATTTAATATGTCTGGGCTGTTCGCATGCCCAACAAACACCTGGAGGACCAGTATAAGGTTTGCCTCTTCCTCTCTGGCCTCTCTGCATTGGTCTTTTTCTCCATCCCATTGGAGCTGGCTGTTGAGGATAAACATTAATTATGGGTACAGGAAGCGGGTGTGTGTTTGGAGAGACTGCTGTAGATGGGCTTGGCTGAATAGTTGGTTGCGGAACGCTTACTGGAGACATAACTGTCATTTGTTCCTCTTCTTCTTTATTGGAGCTTGAATTTTTCTCTTATTTTTCTTTGTCAGCTCTTCAAGCTGTAATTGAGTTAGCTTTCGCTGTAGCTCTTTCTCTTGACTCTTGAGCTTTAGTTCATTTTTTCTATGTTGCTCCACTGCATGTGTCACATGATCACAAAATTCTTTGAGTTTTTGAGTTCAAACCAACAATGTCTGCTTTTTACGGCTGGTGGCATAGCATCAATCACAGCTTGTCTGAATAATGTGGCCATTAACGGGTCTCCCTCAGGATTTATTTCAGTCTCTTGTTTCCAGTTTTTCAGCTGTCTCTGGACATACAGTGGGGCAAAAAAGTATTTAGTCAGCCACCAATTGTGCAAGTTCTCCCACTTAAAAAGATGAGAGAGGCCTGTAATTTTCATCATAGGTATACCTCAACTATGAGAGACAAAATGAGAAAAAAAAATCCAGAAAATCACATTGTAGGATTTTTAAAGAATTAATTGGTAAATTCCTCGGTAAAATAAGTATTTGGTCACCTACAAACAAGCAAGATTTCTGGCTCTCACAGACCTGTAACTACTTCTTTAAGAGGCTCCTCTGTCCTCCACTCGTTACCTGTATTAATGGCATCTGTTTGAACTTGTTATCAGTATAAAAGACACCTGTCCACAACCTCAAACAGTCCAACTCCAAACTCCACCATGGCCAAGACCAAAGAGCTGTCAAAGGACACCAGAAACAAAATTGTAGACCTGCACCAGGCTGGGAAGACTGAATCTGCAATAGGTAAGCAGCTTGGTGTGAAGAAATCAACTGTGGGAGCAATTATTAGAAAATGGAAGACATACAAGACCACTGATAATCTCCCTCGATCTGGGGCTCCACGCAAGATCTCACCCCGTGGGGTCAAAATGATCACAAGAACTGTGAGCAAAAATCCCAGAACCACACGGGGGGACCTAGTGAATGACCTGCAGAGAGTTGGGACCAAAGTAACAAAGGTTACCATCAGTAACACACTGTGCCGCCAGGGACTCAAATCCTGCAGTGCCAGACGTGTCCCCCTGCTTAAGCCAGTACATGTCCGGGCCCGACTGAAGTTTGCTAGAGAGCATTTGGATGATCCAGAAGAGGATTGGGAGAATATCATATGGTCAGATGAAACCAAAATAGAACTTTTTGGTAAAAACTCAACTTGTCGTGTTTGGAGGAGAAAGAATGCTGAGTTGCATCCAAAGAACACCATACCTACTGTGAAGCATGGGGGTGGAAACATCATGCTTTGGGGCTGTTTTTCTGCAAAGGGACCAGGACGACTGATCCGCGTAAACGAAAGAATGAATGGGGCCATGTATCGTGAGATTTTGAGTGAAAACCTCCTTCTATCAGCAAGGGCATTGAAGATGAAACGTGGCTAGGTCTTTCAGCATGACAATGATCCCAAACACACTGCCCGGGCAACGAAGGAGTGGCTTCGTAAGAAGCATTTCAAGGTCCTGGAGTGGCCTAGCCAGTCTCCAGATCTCAACCCCATCGATAATCTTTGGAGGGAGTTGAAAGTCCGTGTTGCCCAGCGACAGCCCCAAAACATTACTGCTCTAGAGGAGATCTGCATGGAGGAATGGGCCAAAATACCAGCAACAGTGTGTGAAAACCTTGTGAAGACTTACAGAAAACGTTTGACCTCTGTCATTGCCAACAAAGGGTATATAACAAAGTATTGAGATGAAATTTTGTTATTGACCAAATACTTATTTTCCACCATAATTTGCAAATAAATTCTTTAAAAATCCTACAATGTGATTTTCTGGATTTTTTTTTCTCATTTTGTCTCTCATAGTTGAGGTATACCTATGATGAAAATTACAGGCCTCTCTCATCTTTTTAAGTGGGAGAACTTGCACAATTGGTGGCTGACTAAATACGTTTTTGCCCCACTGTATGTGGTTGGATTTTCTGTATCTCCCAGCACTTGTCACTTTAGTGATTTGGGATCCAGTCTGATCGGATACTCAAGACGCAATGCTTGCCATACTGCTGGATGGAATGCATCAAAAACAATCCCATCCATATTGTGAAAGTTCACCGCTGTCTAGATTGGTTGTTTGCAAAATTTCATCCATCTTTGCCCCTCCTATAATTTTAGCCAGCAATGCTTTAATGTTCCCCACAGCCAAAAGTTTGCCCATTGTCTCTTCTTCAAACACTCTTATCCATTTCCCAGCGCCCTCATGAATATCAGGGAGGCGAGTGACTAGCCCCTCGAGGTCCTGTGAAGCCCAAGGGACATATTGTCCCTGTGCACCCTTGATTAAAATTGGGAGTTGTGCAGCCAGTGGTCTTAGTGTCCCCTTTTTTCTGCCCTGTTCCCATTTCCCTGTATCAAATAACTCCTCTTCACCATTCACTTCCTCACTACTGTCAAACAACTTACTTCTCCATCTCTCCAATTCATTTACCTCTTGGATTTTTTTTCCTGATTCTCTAATTTTCTTTGCCATCTCTTGTTCCATAGTTTCTACCTGTGCTTCAATTTCACGATCTTTTCTCCTTATTCTTTCTAACACTTCCTCATATCGTGTTTTCATCATTTCTAAGGCTATGCGTGCTTGTTTATAACAATCCATAGGTAAATATCTTTCACTTCGCTTTTTCTGTTCCCTGCTCTTTGTTTTTACAGCTGGTTCAATTTCTACTTGACTTTCCATTTCCATCTCTCCCGTTACTTCTACCTTGCCCTTGAGAATTGGGAACTCTCCCTCTACTAACGGATAGGGGGGTGGTTGGGAAAACAACATTTCCTTTTTGTTCATTTCTCTGTCTGCCTCTTTCAGTATCTTCCTGGCCTGTTTTATACTTTTTAAAGTGTTTTCCCCTTCTTTTTTAAACATAGCTAACACTTCTTTTTTTTTTATCTCTGTTTTCCCTTTTTTTATTGACGCTTTTAGTTTTGTAGTTTTTTTTTTTTTTTTTATCAGAGTTTCCATTTCCTCACACAATGCCACATCAAATGTCCGTTTCTTTGGCCATTTTGTCATTTTATTCTTTGTCCTCTTTTGCCATTTGTCTGAGATTTTGTTTATCATCTCTTTACACAGAGGATATTTCAATCCTAATATCTCTACCGGAGTAGCTGCCATATTTTCTCCTACAATCTTTCAGTCCAATTTTTTTTTATTCTATTTATTCTTAATAATGTGTTACTATTTTTTCCAATTAATTTATCTTTTTAACCAATTTCCCCTAATTTTATTCTTTATTTAGTGACTTGCGTCTTTTAACCTAGTTTTTTATTCTGTCTGATGCATGTACACTTTCTATATGAATTTTTCAACTTTATTTTATCACTCAGTATGCATAAAATCTTTAACAATAATTCTTTATTTATTTTTCAATTATCTATCATTTCTTCTTTTTTTATTTAGTGCGCACTTATTATTTTTAATGTACTTCAACTTACTATCTTAATCACCCTTCTACAGCACTGCTCTCAGAAACGTTTCTCTTTCTCTTTCACACAGACATCAAAAATAAAATCTTATAATACATCTGGATTCAATCTTTATTGACCCTATTTTCCTAAAAACATTCACTCCTTCTAGTCCCTTTATTTATTTAGGGCTCATTCTTTCATTCAGCATCCCTTTATTTAGAGGGCTTATTCTTTCATTCTTCCCTTTTGGGTGTAACAAGATTTGCGGCCGTCTCTACTAGAGAAGGGCACGCCTTTCCTATTCAACCCAATCAGAATTTATTTATTTTCTCATACAACCTCAGTCTTTCACACAGACATGCACTCAGACACAGACACAGTTTCAAACATTCATCAAAATAAAACACTACACTCTTCCCGAGTGACCTGCAGCAGTGCTCTGGTTCTTTTACTGCTATTCTCCCTTTCTCTCTCTCTCTCAGTAAAAGAACAAGGCTTAGCCAGGAATTTTTTTGCCTACCCGTGCAGACCCCTGTACTCTTACAACTTTTTTTAATCTTTTTTATTTTAATCAGGGCGGTATCCATAGGTCTTGCGCGCTTCCTATACTATATCTGCTTCATGTTTATTTCTGTCCCTTCAGGCCCAGTCTAAATAAACACAGACCATTGCTAGCAATGTATGTCTGCTTACACCATCCAGTTTCAATTCAGGCTACCTATCAAGGCCATAAACAATAAACTAGACAAATGCACGCAGTTATTTCTTCTGGAATAAAATTCCCTTTTTTGTTCTTTTCTTTAAATTTGGAAATTTGGAAGAGCAGAATTTAAGTAACCTTACCGCCAAGGGCAGACTGGCAAACAACACAAAATTATATAAGCAAAAATGCTTACCTGTATAATCGGTGGCCACCGTTATTTTGTGCTGCTCGTCAAATTCTGCTCAAAGCGGTCATCCACTCTGTTGCTCTTTTCCAATCCTGCCGACTATGCCAATTTGTAGTGTCTTCAGCCGCTCGTTCGAAGAATCACGCTCAATCTTGGAGTTTGATGCCAGAAGATAGACTTTATTATCTATTTAACAAGAATAAAGCCGAGGCCCCTTCTGCGGAAGAGTCTCCCGAATGTCTCTTGGCTCTGGTATAAATACAAGTTTTTAAGGCGGGTTCCTATACATTTGGAATTTCTCTTATGAATACAATTCTAAATTTCACTTACGTATGAAATTCTATCTCTCCCTTAGGAGAAGAGACCTCCTAGACTTGATATGGTAAAGGAAAAAGCCCCCCTATTTCTCCAGATGTTTTCTTGTTTCCACAATTTAGCCACGTAGACGGTTTTTACACAGGGGCCTTAGAACATAATGGAAGATTAAATAGATATATTAATGGCAAAATTCACCTTGATTATATTTGATTAATTCAGATCTTTAACAATAAAAATCTTCTTCATCAACAGTAAAACAGGAGAAAGTAGTAAATTATTACTATCTTACTGTGTCATAGTAAAATACATGTGCCTATTATTTGATCAGTTGACCAGCTATCTGCCCAATCAGGTATCTAGGTGACAGTTTATAGTTCTTGAGAGTATGTACCTCTCATTACATGCCACAGCGCACAGACCTACCCCTCACTGACTGCACCTGTACTATCTGCCGGCGGCCCTTTGAGCACGCGCGATCAGAAGAAAAAAAAAAAAAAGACACAATCTGGCTGATCATCAGCAACGCGATGCCTCTTCTATGGACACTAAGACCACGTCCACCCCTGCCACCTCCATCCCCGTTGGGCAAAGGGTCCAAATGATCACTTGATGGTGCTTCGTGAATACTCTCGCCTTTTGCGGCGGCGCCATTGCGCATGCAAAGATGTACCGGGAGATGCGCGATCATTAGGCGGCCGATCGTCATTTCCAAAAGGCAAATATTCCCCTTCAGAGTCAGAATAGGTGAATAACATTTGCAACACATCCTCATGGTACAACTTTTTATTAGCCATTTGGCGATTTTCTCTCACAAATCTCCACAATTTACTCAGACGCTATGAACTGAACTGCTTCCGCATCAATGACACGATAGCTCACTTGCTCTGCTATTTCCTCGAACGATTTTGGTATAGAATCGAAGTACTACATGTCTGCCATCTAGTGGTAGGGAATACAAATGAGATATTACACTTTATTAGGAACTACAGTCTATTTAATGAAGTATGACATCTTGTCGCAGTTTTGCGACTTTGGCGCTTAGAGGGTTAAGTAGTTTCCGTGTGTGAGACTGAACAACAAGCTTTTGTTCTAGACATTCAGGTGATTCATATTTGTGCTGCCATTAGTTCCTCAAAACTAGTTTCACGAGTTCACACTTGCATATAATGAACAGAGTAAAGGTTATGCGTATTTGGCATGCTGTCCGGGGAGAGGGCTCCCTCCAAGTGCTCCTCCCCGTGCTGGGGTAGGAGCGGGCTGATGGTGAGGAGTTGGGGTGGAGGAGGGATGCTAAAAGACTGTAGAGAGGATGAAGGTAAGATGGTTTGGGCTATTTATAGAAGTCTCCTCTCGGCTGATAGGATAGACCTTGTGATTGCTGATGATGAATTGGCCGTGTTAATTATCTGCACGCGCTCCTCCCAAATTTTGTTTAAAAAATATCACTTCACGAGTTCACACTTGCATATAATGAACAGAGTAAAGGTTATGCCTAGTTGGCGTGCTGTCCGGGGAGAGGGTTCCGAGCTCGTTAATTACTCCCGAACCCGGGATACTCCCCCTGTCCGGGGAGAGGGGTCCGAGCTCGGCATTTAGCCCGGACCCAGAGCGCTCCCCCCAAAGATGCAACTAGCGCGAGACAGCAGCCAGAGTGGGGCGTTGATAACCCCCCAAAACTTGCAGAGCTTAAGGTTGGTGGGGTGCTGGATGTCGCTTGGAGTGGAACATTGCGGTGGTATTTGGAAAGAGAATGTGGCTTCTACAGAAGCGGGCACTGCTGCGGTATCTGTAAAGAGAATGCGGCCTCTGCTGAAGCGAGCACTGCTGCGGCAACTGAAAAGAGAATGTGGCTTCTGCGGAAGCGGGTTCTGCTGCAGAAAATGGAAAATAGAGATGGGTGGTGTAGGATCAGAACAAGTCAGACAAATTTAAGATTCAATCAGAACATCGAAACATGAGGAGCCGAAATTCCAGAGAGGCCCCAAGAAAACAGGACAACGTCATAAATCAGATTCCTAGCTCCGACCTCTGAAGGAAGCCTTACCAACAAGCTTCTTTCACAGAACAGCTCGCAACATTAAGACACAAGAATAATTATTGATAAGTACAGTGCCGGAAGGAGATCGTCAAATTTGGGACAAGTAATCAAGACTGATGGTCAAAGAGCTGGCCATTACATGTGTTCCACGCTGGAAATCACGAGCTTCCTTAGACTGACTTTTTCTCCACAAGACAAAGACTGAGACTGAAATTCTTTAGGAGACCTTTTAACCTCTCTCTGGTCTTCACCGAACATGTCCTACATAGAACTACACAGAGACTTTCTTTTTCATATGCATATAAAATCATCCTAAAATTACATTTCTAGGCATAACACTATATTATGTATGTAGCCCACACATTAGACTATCATGTTTTAAGCACATATTATGTATGTCTTTCTAGTAACTATTGAATGACTTTAAGGTTTATTCGTGTTTGGTATGTATGAGTTTGACAATTCTAGCTTGAAACGTTTCTTCCAATTGATTCTTTGTCAAATATATCATATTCTGGTTATAGAAATCACATCCAAAAGTATACTTTGCAAGAGTGTGTAAAATTTGGACCATGTGACTGATAACATCCTGATTTATGATGGAAGGAACAACCCTAGCTAAGATAATAGCCTATCTAATTGGTCAAGACACCAGATGGGATGTGTCCAGAAGCCGAGTTTAAAAACTCAGGACACCATCAAACCTTCCCTTCTCGCCCTTCTCTCTTCTCGCCACCGCATTTGACGCTGCTTTTTAGCACTCTTTGAGCGTGCTCTGGCCTACAGGCCAGCTGCTACTTAACACCACGATGAGAAGAAAAACCACCTAGTCTCGTTACACCCTTTCTTTCTTTTATTTTAGCTTATTTTCCATTGCGAGTTTCGTGTTCTCAGTTTAAGTTTTGCCGCCACGCCTTGTCTCTGAGTTCAACTCGAGCCTGTGACCGCCTCAAAACTTCAACCAGACCAACTCCGCATCCTCAGCCAACGCCCAAGACATAATTTCAACGACTACTGAACTTCCGGCCAATCAGCACTTGGGAAACCCCTTTTCCTGCAACGACGACGATGACAAAAGGGAATCCCTGTAACACAAAGGCAACGCAAGCAAGTAACTCCAGATTCTAACTGAGCTGGTAAATTTAATATAAAGTTTAGCCTCATTGAGAAACTCAATGCGAGGGTTAATTAAGTGATTGATGGTTGTTCAGGTCTATGCAATAGCACATATTGCTATAAACTTGGGATTTCACATTCTCATTCTATAAACTCATCCTTTCTCTCTTTCTGCAACATGTGAATGCGTGTGTTCATGTGTTAGATTAGTTTATGTCTTAGGTTTATATAAATAAAGTCTTATTTATATTGAAAAGAGAAGTATCTTGTGTTTTGTGCTTACAAGTTAATGTCTTAATCTGCTGATCTTGTTACTGTGCTTATTAATAGTGTTTTCACTATATTTTGGATTTTAATATCCTGCGCAGAGTTGATGTTATACGGCTCGTTCAGTGAATCACTGCCGACTCAGTGATCAGCCGCAAAACAGTGATTCTGTTCAAATTCCCTATAAAATCATAAATGATTCCCTTTGAGCTAAATTAAATTATTTACATATTAAACCCTACAGTAGGAAGTAGAGATACGGGCTCCTGCGGGAGCAGGCACTGCTGCAGCAGTGGGAAGTAGAGATGAGTGGGAAGTAGGGATAGAGGGTCCTGCGGGAGTAAGCACTTCTGAGGAATCTGAAAAGAGAATGTGGCTTCTATTGAGACGGGCGCTGCTGCGATATCTGGAAAGAGAATGTGGCTTCTACAGATGCGGGCACTGCTGCGGCAGTGGGAAGTAGAGATACAGGCTCCAGCGGGAGCAGGCACTGCTGCGGCAGTGGGAAGTAGAGATACAGGCTCCTGCGGGAGCGGGCACTGCTGCAGCAGTGGGGAAAATAAGGCTCCTGCGAGAGCGGTGAGCTGCTGAGATGGTTGATGTGAAGATGAGCCGCTATGGGTGGATTTGGTGGTGTTAAAAAGGATGGCTATGGTGAGTCTTGAAGTTCAAGTGAACAAGGCACTAAAGGGGTTGGCTGATGATGGTTCGTTGAGCTTCTCTGATATGGAAGTGGTCTGAACGAATGTAGGTCTTGAAAGCCTCTGACGTCCAGCGGCCGAGTGCCTGGATCTGAGGCTGGGAGAGGCCTTTTTGGGCGGCTGTGGTAGCTGCACCTATATGGAAGGAGTGGCTAGAGTAATGATCTGCTGGGATGCCGGATAGCAGTAGAACGGACCTGAGGTTTTTTTGGAACCAGAAACGTGTGGCGGGACGATTAGAGTCGTCGACAAAAAGTGGGTCAGATGGGAGTTTGGCCTGCGGGCTCCTGTAATGCAGGTAGGCTAAGAGGGTTTGGTATGGTTGGATTGGTGACTGGAGATTGAAGATGTAAATGACGTGGCCTCTTCTCGCTTGGTCTGTCTTGCTTTGCTTAATGAAATAAGAGATTGCTTCGGTGTCTAGCACTGATAGGTCTGAAAAGGTTGGGTGGATTTTTGGATTGAAGTTGTATGTGATAGTGAGTTCCGAGCATCTGAGGAAACCGAAGAAGGCCAATATGAACATGGTGTCGAGCGTGCAGGCGGTGTGCATAGAAGAGTAGCCTCTGCGGAGGATGGAAATGCATTTGGTTAAGATCTCTAGAGTTATTGGCTGTCTAGCGTCTGGGCGGGTGGGTTGGTTTCTTTGGATGCCTTTAATGAGCATGGATGTCTGAGAGTTGGCTATTCCTGAGGAGGGTGAGCCGAACGTGAGCTTGTGGAAAAACTGGACTCCGTTAAGGTAGCCTTTAATGGAGCTAGCCTGGAGGTTTTTGTTGGCGTTGAGATGGGAGATGAACGAGGTGATGGTGAGCAGGGAAAAATCAGGAAAAGGCAGGTTGTAGGTATGGTGAAAATTTTTAAAACTGTTCCAAGCAGTTAAGTAGGATTGAAGGGTCCTGGGGGAGACGGCCTGGAGGATAGAACTGAGGGAGGCATCTAGGAGGGTTCTTAGTGGGTGGTTTACGGGAATATCAGCTCTGAATAAGGAGGTACTGGCGTTGGGAGTGGGTCGGCATCCGGCACCAGCAGCCTGAATTTCTGGAAAGCAAACTGAGAGAGAGAGTCAGCTATTTGATTTTTGGATCCGGGGACATGTTTTGCATTTAAAATGAATTGGTCGCATGCTGAAATCCAAATGAGACGTCTTAAAAGGGGCATTAATGCGAGGGAATGAGACCGGCCTTTATTTATGCAATGCACGACCGCTTCATTATCGCAATGCACTACGATGCTGGTGGTGGACCATTATTTCCCCCACAGAGGCGCTGCGGCAACAAGAGGATATAACTCGAACAGTGCTGAGGATGAGAGAGACTGCGGCAAATCTGACAGCTGGGGGGGCCACGTAGATGCAAACCAGCAGCCTTGGTAAAATTCCCCGAAACCGCAGGAGGGGGCGGCATCCGTAATTAATTGGATGTCGGCAGGGCGGGAAACCATGCTGTTATAGAAGAAGGATAAGCCGTTCCATTGTTTGAGGAAGTATCCATAACCTGAGCTCATTGCAACACGAGCTAGATAAGGATAAGTGATCCTCAAGCGCGTGCACAGACGACGCGAGGGAGAGGAGGTGAAAGATGAAAGGGCGGCCCTGCGGGATGATGCGCATTGCGAAGTTTAGGTGACCGAGGATAGACAACAGTTCGCGTTTGGAACAGTTTGGGTTGTCTAAGAGGGCGGAAGCGACCAGGATCGTTCTATCGATTTTTTTCTTTAGGCAACGAAGCCTGGAATTTTTCCGAGTCTAATTGGATGCCTAAAAATTCGATGGATGTGGTTGGGCCCGTGGTTTTGTCCTGGGCGAGCGGAATCCCGAGTTTGGAAAAGACTTCCTGGACTGTTGAGAGATGTGCGGCTGGGATGGAGCCGGGAGGCGAGATGAACAAAAAATCGTCCAAAAGATGGATGAGGTATGGGATTGCATAATTATTGGAGAGGATCCAGCAGATGGCCTCTGATAGCATGTCGAAAATTTTTGGGCTTCTTCTGCAGCCGAAGGTTAGGCGGATGGAAAAGTAAAATTTTTCTTGCTAGTGTATGCCGAATAAATGCCAAAAATCTGGATGGATGGGCATTACTTTGAAGGCAGAGCTGATGTCGACTTTGGCCAGCCACGCGCCGCGACCCGCATCTTTAATCAGGGTTATGGCTTGGTCAATGTCGTGGTAGTGGAGAGAAAATTCTTAGAGCGGAATGAGGCTGTTAATGCTTGGGAAGGGGGAGTTGCGCGGGGATGAGAGATCAATTATTAGATGTTTTTTTACCTGAAAATTTTCGGGAGCGACGCCGATCGGACTGACGCAAAATAAGGGGAAGGGGGGAACATTGAAGTGGCTGATCATGAAGTTTGACTCGACTTCTTTTTTTTAATTACGAGAACAACTGTGTCGAATTCGGCAAGGGCGGACTGGAGGTTGGCACAAATGATGCTTTGATGCGGAAGGCTTTCGACGCCGGGATTAAAGCCGTGGGTGAGACCAGACAGTAAAAAAATCGGTAAAGTTGGTGTCAAGGTGATGAGACAGTTCAACAGACAAACGGTAAATATGCACGGGAGTCGATAAGTAGGGTTTATCATTTTTAATGGTAGATTTAAACACCGGGCATATGATCCGGGCGTGTGCACCGCCACAAAAGCTGCCTTGTGCATGTAGCAGCAGCGCTGCCTTGTGCACCTGCCAGCGTTGAAGTTGGAGCAGACCTGGTTGTTGGAAAAGGAAGAGGGGTGGTGGCAGTGGTCTGGAAGGGAGGGTTGTGGGTCGGTTGAGGTATTTAGGTGACGTGGGACGTAGCTGGTTGATTTGCGCTGAGGCGGTTCGGAGCAAGGAGGGGTGAGCGGGGTGATGAGGGGGCATGCTGTGGTAGAATGGGTGACAGATCGGCAGACTGAGCATGTGATGTTGCGGCAGCCCAAGAAAACTCTATTGTGGAGTTCGGTGTCCAGAGCCCCCCAGTAAGGACACTGGTTCCACTGAGCCACCTGGATGGCGCATTTTGCTGAAAACAGCTTGTGATAGGTGTAGAAGTGAGTGCCTCCATATGACAACGCGAGCTCGGTGACTACTGCGAGATAGTCACTGAGCTCACGTCTCCTGAGTGGAAAAGCTGTGCAAATTACTTCGGAGTAACGGGTGAAGGCGATGGTGAATTCAGAAAATGACAAAATGCGTGACGGATTACGTGCTGTATTTTTAAGTGTGACGTAGAAATCACCACAATCAATTTGGTGATCTGAAGAAGGTGGTGAAAGTGGTGACAGGAGAGAAAAAAGGTCTATGTCCGCACCTGCTAGGATCTGTGACCTGATGCTGCCAGCGACAGGGGGTTGTTCCAGGGCAGGGGCGCTCGGTGGGACGGGCATCGGTATGGCGGATGCCAGCGTGAACGAAGGGCGAGCCTGAGGATGAGGAAGAGGAGAAGGAATAGCGGCCGTTAGAGCAGCTTGCGGAGGCTGCCTCATGCTGGCGTCGGCTCCGGGAGCGAGGCCGGAAGGAAAGAAAGGAGGGAAGGAGAGAATGGAGGACATTTGCACCTGTGCCGCTAACGGAGGCAACCTCACGCCAGCGACGGCTCCTGGAGCGAAGGCCGAAGGAACAAAAGGAGGGAAAGGGGGCTCGGAAGAAGTCTGGACCTGCGCCGCTAACGGAAGCAGCCTCGCGCTAGGGTTTGACGGTGGGGCCGCAGGCCATGGACCGGGGAGAGGATAGAAGGAAGGAGAAGGGAAAGAATGTGGGCGAGCCGGAGCTGCCGGCGGAGCCAAGCTCGCGCAGCTTGTGGCTGTGGGCTGAAGCTCAGCTGAGTGGAGAAACGGGCTAGGGCTAGCAACGACAGAGTCCGGGGCATGGCCCAGGCTTGCCGAGGGCCTGCTACGGCAGCTTGAAGACCGGAGGCCCTTCCTCGTGGGCGTGGTATTTTGTTCGGGCCGTGAGTACGGGCTGCTGCGAGCCAGACTCAGTTTGTCGGCAGTTTTTGATGGAGGAGTGAGAGTCGGTGATGGTTTTCCTGGCTGGAGAGATGATTAGAGGCTGTAGAGCTCCGCCTTGTTCATCCGCCGTGAGAAGTAGATGTCGGCGTTGTTCAGTGATTGTCTTAGGCTTAAGACTGTCCACTTCTCGATAGCGGGGATGGAGGAGCTGCCTGAGGCATAGGAGGATGCGGGAGAAGGTGGAGGACGCCTGGAAGGAGGAGTCGAGGGTGCGCCTTGGCGTTTCAAGGAGCAAGAGGCGACACGGGAGGGCTGGCGGCCCCGCGGTGTAGCCGCGGGCTCGATTGCGGTGTCTTGGTGGGTGCTGGTGTGCTGGGCGACGCCGGGAGATGCCGGAGGACCCTGGGCGTCGAGGGAGTTGTCGTTTGCGAACAGTTCGATTTCTGACATTGCGGCGATTGGGAGAACCAATGCTAAAAGACTGTAGAGAGGATGAAGGTAAGATGGCTTGGGCTATTTATAGAAGTTTCCTCTCGGCTGATAGGATAGACCGTCTGATTGCTGATGATAAATTGGCCGTGTTAATTATCTGCGCGCGCTCCTCCCGAAATTTGTAATAAAACATCACTTGTTGAGCATCAGTTAATATTGTTAACATGAATGCGGACATGGGGTTTTTCTTAAGTACTGAAACCATGAAAATACTGACAAAGTGTTTTTGTCATGTTGATGCTTAATCTTTTGGCCAGAGGAAAATTTTTTAAATCAATGTAACAATCATGGATAGTCAAGAAGACCGCAAAAAAAAAAAAAAAAAAAAAGGCTCATTACCTTTTTTTTATTGATGAGTCCAAGAACTTGCAAGTGAGTGGAGTAACATCTAATAGGAAGAACTGGCAGATCTGGTTTAGTCCATGAAGATGAGCTCCACTACAGTATTTAAAGCAGCTGTTGGACACATAAGATACTCACTGCTACTTTTGATACTGAACCTCACTCTGTTGAGGGACACTTTATTCCATTTCTGTCCATCAAATGTCTGAGAAACTTGTTCAGTTTGTGTCTCAGTTGTTGAACTCAACTGTTCATACAAATATTTACACGTTAAGACATTTGCTGGAATATATACAACATTCTAATGGAAATGACAGTTCTCACACACACACACACACACATACAGTTTTTCTCATACTGTAGAACCCAGTCGTCTTAATCATCTTCGGTGTATTTTTTTAAAGTGCCCATATTATGGGTTATGAAAGCTTCATATTTTGGTTTTGGGAGTCCCCAAAAACAAGGTTGACATGCATGCAAGGTCAAAAAACACTTTCATTGTCTTATAATATGCATTTATTTTTACCTTATTTGCTCAACAACTCCCAAACGATTTGTTCAATGATTCATTTCCAAAACCCTCCTTTGCCTGACTCTAAATTGCGGTGATTGGTCAATTTAATTTAAAGCAGTGTTTATGAGTTTTTAACGCTCCAAAAGCAGAACCTAGTAGCAAGGAATGAATTTGTATTTTCATTCAGACCAACATGAAAAGACCAACAAGTGGGCGGCAATATGCTAATGTTTAATTTGGACGTCAACATGAAACGGCTTGGGATTCGTTTTTAGTCAGAGTCGACTCTTTCTTTTGAGAGACAATGACTTTATACACGGTGCACTTTCAGATTTAAAACTTTGCAGGATGTTTTCATTCACTTCGAGCCGTGTTACACACTGCATGAAAGGTAATTTTCAAAAATGAATAATAGGGGCACTTTAAGGTTGAGATGAGTCTTACAAATGACAGTCACGCCCTCTCCCGGGTGTACACACATCTCAGTTTAATCTTCTCCAATAAGAAATTGTTCTGGTAAATCACATGGTTGTCTAGGCAAAACCGGTTCTCCTACATACAGAGAGCCTGTTTATCACATCAATCATTGAAGATGAAATGATGACGAACCAGGAAATATAGTTTCCCAGTGACATCACGGTTTTATGAGCAATACTCCACTTTACTGGACTTTACTGAATATTTATTTTAACTTTTGTTTGGGTGTTAATTAAAGAAGTCTAAAGAAATTAAAGAGACTTTATCAATAAAATGCATTAACCAAATTGATGTGAATTTTAACTCCATTGCTCACATTCTGTCTTAAAATCCTGAATACATAATCTAAAAGGGAGTTAACTAGTTAATTGAGGTTCAGGAGCGTGGCCACGCCTCTATCAATCACCTCACACATCCCGAATCCTTCATATATCGGGCCACCTCATATCGTGCTGTTCGTCTCTTTCTCTCGAACCCAACCTTCCTTCCCCGTCTTAATCAAATCAGCTATCCTCATTTCTTTCAGCTTGCATCGGGGGGGTCCTAATCGTATGCCCTAATTATACAAACGAGATGATACCCCCATCCTGAGTCTCCGGGCCATCAATCCAAGACGCCCAGATCAACCTGGATATCATCCTATCCCCCTTACCTTTCATCCTCTTCCAACTCATCCCTAACATTCTGAACAATAAACTATTCAATTACATATTTGCCTGTGGCGTGGTCTTTGCTTGTGAATAATTGTTTAATGCCTAACGTTACAAAAAATAATGTGAACAAAATGAAAGCATACAGAACCAACGCTATCTCACGGCAATTTGTACGTATTTTACGAGGTGGCTAATTCGTACAAATTCATATGCCCTCACTCATACGATTTAGTACGATTTGTCTAAACCCCAGTGACGGTTAGGTTTAGGGGCGGGGTTAGGTGTAGGTCATTCGTACAAATTCATACGAATTGGCAACTCGTAAAATACGTATGACTTAGCAAAAATCATATGAATTTGTACGAGTGAGGTCATACGAATTAGCCACCTCAAAAAATATGTACGAATTGCCGTGAGATCGGGCTGACAAAACCAATATATAGGCCAAAATATTTTATGAAAGGGTAACACGTGTTTTGTCAATTTATTTATTGCTGAAATTATTGTCATAATTTATTTATTGAGCATTTTGTGTCAAGTCATGCAAGTGAACTTTGAAGATTCAGTAATATTGCAAAGTGCTGAACAACTATTCTTCATATATTCATATAATAATATGTCAAAGTATAAATATTTATTTGCGATGGGGCAACATGTCACCCGTCCCATTGCTCAGACTCTGGGGATCGTTCCATATGGTGAGCGAAACATTAAACAGGTTCTCAACACTCAGTGACGCACCCAATGAGAAACCTGATGAAAGTGCTCTAGTTATTAGTGATTCTATTGTATGTACCATAAAAATAGAGACACCAGCCACCATAGTCATAACAAATTTCTGTCTGAATGCTTTAGATCAAATGTGGGTCCTGTACCTCACCTAGTTGCCTGGCAACATTGCTCAAAAATGGTTCCTGTGTAACATTTGCCTCACCACATCCTGTATGTCAAACCCACATTGTGAACAACTTCAGTGTCTTTTGTGCTGCTAAACCAATGTTTTCTATACACATAATAAAGTGTGCGTGTATGTGTGTGTATATATATATATATATATATATATATATAAATAACAACAATATTAACAATATTAACAATATTATTATTTTATTTTTATTTTATTTTATTTATTTATTTATTTTTTTTGCTGTAGACTTGTAAATAGACTGACACGTGGTTTCTTGCTGAATCACACTTCCTGTATTCTGCTGTACACATTTCAAAACACAAGATCTTCTGTGTCATGTGACTTGTTTATCTGACTTGTTTATATGACTAACAAGATTTCAGCTAAAACTCCAATGTGAAAACCACCAGTGATGAAATACAACACTTCATGTTTTGACTCTTCTGCTGAACTCCACTATATTTTGTACTCTTCTGTTTGAGTGCCCTGTTTGTGCTTCTGTTTGAACTGCTTCATTTTCTCATTGAGTTTCTGCTTCTGAATCTTCTAAATGTGTCTCTGTTTCATCCTGTACAATGTCTAGGGATGGAGAAATGAAGCCTCTGAAAGCTATGGAGATTTCCTCTGATTGTTTCAAGTAAATATTTGAAGCATCAGGAGTGTTGAAAACACTGCCGGCTTATAGTAGATAAAATTTAGTCCTATTAAGCCTAGATTATGAGTTATATTGATATTTCCACACCTGGACCCGAGTTTCCAGCCAAATGAAAGAATACAGCAAGTATTAACATTATTAGAAAGGAGGTGTCATGAATCCTGTCCATATACTTCCGTTCACTCACCACCAGAGGTCACTACTCCATCACATTGACTCTCACACCACACAGACTGTTATATATTACTCTGGACTGCATTTCCCATCATTCTTCACACTAAGTACACACAGCTGTCTCAATCACAAGCTCACACCTGAGAACTATCTCACAATCACACACCCTATATAAACCATGGACTTCCGTTCACAGATCGCCAAGTATTGATCTGCGTATAGCTCTCTTCTAGATCTAGCCGCCTTACTGTGCCATTCTGTGTTTCTGTTCAGTTCCAGTGTTGTCCTGCGTTTATCACTCCCCTAGTGTTAGCTGCGATACGGAACCTGTTTGTTGTTTTCTAGTCTGTGTTACTCTGTGTCTTGCCTGTGTTATACCTGTTTGCCATTGCCTGAACCTTGCTTGTCTTCTGACCATGCCTTTAAATAAAATCCTGCAAATGGATCTGCACATTTCACGTCTCATCAGCCCCGTTACAGAATACTCGGCCACACGAGGATCCAGCGGCTTTTCTAACGGACCCTGGTCAGGTATGGACCCATTCAATCAGCTGCGTGACCTGCGTCAAGGGAGTCTATCCATTGAGGTGTACGTCACTCAGTTTTGTGAGTTATCTGACAAGGTACCTTTTGATGAGGTTGTATTAAAAGATATATTTCGTTTTGGACTAAGTGAGCCTGTAAAGTCATGGTTACCTGAAGGAAAGTTTAATGTTAGTTTAAAGGATTTTAAAGGATCTTCATGAGTTAAGTCAAGTCGCAGTTGGTTGTCATGAATCAAGTCACGTCACAGTTGATCATCCAGAGTCACTTCACGTCACAGTTGATCATCCAGAGTCACTTCACGTCTCAGCTGATCATCCAGAGTCACTTCACGTCTCAGCTGATCTCCTAGAGTCTCGTCACGTCTCGGCTGATTGTCATGAGTCACAACACATCACAGTTGACCATCCAGAGTCACAACACATCACAACTGATCATCCAGAGTCTTGTGACGTCCCATCCATCACACCCAGATATTCAAGGTCAGTGGTTCGATTTCCCAGTCTGTTATCCAGTGTGAGGGATGTACCGCTGGTGTCTGCACGCGCAGCTGGTATCCCCAAATCCATTCACTCCAACCCTTCTGTCCCTGAACTAGATCCTCTGTCCGAAGCGCTTCCCCTGATGCAGGGTTAATTTCGTCAACGAAGACGATGACAAAAAATATTCGTTAACGAACATTTTTTCTGTGACTAAGACGAGACGTTGACGAGCTAAAAATAATATCTGATGATAAAAACTATGACGAAATGTATGCCGCGTCTTCGTTAACAAGACGAGACGGGACTACAGTGTTATTTGAGGACTACCGGACATTCAAAATACTTCCTATAGGATAAATTAACTGTCTTGTCTTTCAAAATGTGCGTCCGTCCCTGTCATTGGATTACAATGGAATAAGGGGCGTTTGCATATCTAGTCTCAGTATGGCAGCCACAGTGGATGGACAGGCTACCAAAACGCGAACTAGCGATATGAAATGGCCTCAGGTTAGAGATAGGGTGCCCTGGCGTCCCGTTTTTTCCGGGAGTCTCAATTCTTTGTCGATTAACTTAAAGTTAGTGAAGACGGGAGAGGCGGAATCGCGCTGATAGAAGTGCTCTCTCTCGCGCACGCTCCACTTCTTCAGTTCTCACACAGCGCGCGATCAGTTCTCAGTGCTCAAATACACACACAGCAGTCCAAATGTCCATAGTGTAGAGTATCTCACATTAATGCAGTCAGTTATGGCTTAAGTGAACGTAAACAGGTGGGTGAAAACTGAATGTGTGTCAGTATTACACGCATGCCTTCCGTCTTAAAGGGACAGCATTCCTAATTAAATACCTATCTGTGTCATTAACGTTAACCAACAAAAGATGTTAAATGTAAACGTTAAGTAAACCTACTGTATCTTAAAAATTAGTTTAATTTGTATCTCAACCCAAAAATGAAAATTGTCATTTATTCGAGTTTTTCCAAATTCAATCCTTGATTAAAATTTCTCATGAGCTTAATTGATTTGGTCTAAAGAGAGAAGAATTAATGACCATTTCTGTTAGAAGACTACATATAAAATAGCTACCTAAATAAATGTTGGAAACTGCAGTTTGACTAAAAGTAATGACTAAAAGTTGACAAAAATGTAATGACTTTTCGTCGACTAAAACTAGACTAAAACTATGAAAGACTCAAATGACTAAAATGTGACTAAGACTATTAAGCATTTTCGTCTCAAGACTAAGACTAAGACTAAATCACAAATGCCTGTCAAAATTAACACGGCCCTGATGGGGATCACTGTTCGGACTCTGTTTATGCCCTGCCTGGACTTTTGCTCTTGTATCTGGATTATCTCTCTGCCTTACCCTGTTGGATACTGTTCGCCGATCGTCGACCCACGCTTGTCCTAGGATTACTCTCTGTCTTATCTATACCTATGTGCTGATGCTTTTGACCCTGCTTGTTTTGTGACCATGTCTGTTAATAAAAGCCTGCAAATGAATCCACACGCCTCTCATCTCATCAGCCCCGTTACAGCCACCCCATAAAATATGTACGAATTGCCGTGAGATCGGGCTGACAGAACCAATATATAGGCCAAAATATTTTATGAACGGGTAACACATGAGTTTTGTTTATTTATTGATAATTATTGTCATAATTTATTTATTGAGCATTTTGTGTCAAGTCATGCAAGTGAACTTTGAAGATTCAGTAATATTGCAAAGTGCTGAACATCTATTCTTCATATATTCATATAATTAATATGTCAAAGTATAAATATTTATTTGCGATGGGGCAACATGTCACCCGTCCCATTGCTCAGACTCTGGGGATCGTTCCATATGGCGACCGAAACATCAAACAGGTTCTCCCCACTCAGTGACGCACCCAATGAGAAACCTGATGAAAGTGCTCTAGTTATTAGTGATTCTATTGTATGTACCATAAAAATAGAGACACCAGCCACCATAGTCATAACAAATTTCTGTCTGAATGCTTTAGATCAAATGTGGGTCCTGTACCTCACCTAGTTGCCTGGCAACATTGCTCAAAAATGGTTCCTGTGTAACATTTGCCTCACCACATCCTGTATGTCAAACCCACATTGTGAACAACTTCAGTGTTTTCTGTGCTGCTAAACCAATGTTTTCTATACACATGATAAAGTGTGCGTACACACATACACATATATATTTTATTTTTATTTTTTGCAGTAGACTTGTAAACAGACTGACACACGGTTTCTTGCTGAATCACACTTCCTGTATTCTGCTGTACACATTTCAAAACACAAGATCTTCTGTGTCATGTGACTTGTTTATCTGACTTGTTTATATGACTAACAGGATTTCAGCTAAAACTCCAATGTGAAAATCACCAGTGATGAAATACAACACTTCATGTTGTGACTCTTCTGCTGAACTCCACTATATTTTGTACTCTTCTGTTTGAGTGCCCTGTTTGTGCTTCTGTTTGAACTGCTTCACTTTCTCATTGAGTTTCTGCTTCTGAATCTTCTAAATGTATCTCTGTTTCATCCTGTACAATGTCTAGGGATGGAGAAATGAAGCCTCTGAAAGCTATGGAGATTTCCTCTGATTGTTTCGAGTAAATATTTGAAGCATCGGGAGTGTCTTATAGTACATAAAATTTAGTCCTATTAAGCCTAGATTATGAGTAATATTGATATTTCCACACCTGGACCCGAGTTTCCAGACAAATGAAAGAATACAGCAAGTATTAACAGTATTAGAAAGGAGGACATATGGACACAATCGTAAAAGCTTATAAGAGCAATACAAAAGTTAACACTTTGTCAAAAAAAAAAAGGTTCCTTACAACAGAGTCGAGAATGCCATGTGTTCTCAGAGGTTAAATGTTTAACCCAACCGCAGGGTGAAAATAATCCAATCGCTGGGTTTGTCCATATTTCACCCTTTATAAAGGAAGTCAAATGAGACTTTTTGTCAAAGGAGAACATTCTAAAATTGAGATTAAAATGAATGGTTCTGGCTTTGTGAAGATAAAATTTACCAAGAAAACAAAGTAATAACACACTCTAAAAACATTGGGTTAAAAACATCTCAATATGGGTTATTTTTAATCCAAGAGCTGGGTAAATACAGAACAGAACAAATTTTGGGTTGATTTAGCCAAGCTAATGGGTTCATTTATTTTTACTATAATATAGCTTATTGTTTACTTAATACATGAATTAATGTTTACAGATTAACTTAAATCCTCTAATCTTTTGTAAAATACTCCACACAACCACTGGTTTGCATGGTAACTTTGTTTTCAATTATTTATATCAGTATAGCATATTTTACATTGTTTTTTTTGTTTTATTAAAATATGTAGGTCATAATATTGCCTATATTTAAACTCATTTAACAAACAATAGAAATAAAAATTAATCATTAAACAGATTTTGTGACTCTAGGTATGTATTTCATTTCTTTTAGTTGTCATTGCCAGTCGAAAGCTTTTTTTAAGTGCGGTAGCTACATTCAATTAGACCAATCAGAACCCAGCTTTTCAAACCGGCTTTGCAGGCAATAGTCCAATCACGGTGTATGCTGTTTATGTTAATGTGTTTTCAGCAGAAATCATCCAAGTTTCGCTTGTTTTACTTGTCCTTTCATTTTTATTTCGGATACATATTTTTTGCACAAAATACAACCAATAACAACAAACTAATGAAATACCTTCTTGTCTGCATTAAAGATGGGGTAAGCCGAGTCACGTGACGTGCTCATGAACCTAGTCACACTTGAGTAGAGCTCCTTACCTTTGGCCCCTTTTTGCTGATTTATTTAGTTTTATTTTAAGTTTTATTCATTAATAATACTTTCCCTGATGGCATACAATCGGAAACATCAGGAGTTGTCTCCATCGGCTTCTCTGATTAAGAAGAAATCTCAGCCACCGACCGCGAGAACAGAAAATGAAAATGTTTTTGCCACCAATGTGTTTTTCCCTCAATGAAAATGAAAGTATCATATTCAAAGTTTGTCCTGTGGTGCCAGTCTTGACATTTGCTTTAGTTTCCGTGCGTGAGACTGAACAAAAAGCTTTTGTTCTAGACATTCACGTGATTCATATTTGTGCTGCCATTAGTTCCTCAAAACTAGTTTGTTGAGCATCAGTTAATATTGTTAACATGAATGCGGACATGAGGTTTTTCTTGAGTACTGAAACCATGAAAATACTGACAAAGTGTTTTTGTTATGTTGATGCTTAATCATTTGGCCAGAGGCAAATTTGTTAAATCAATGTAACAATCATGGATAGTCAAGAAGACAGCAACAAAAAAAGTAATAAAATAAAATAAAGGCTCATTACCTTTTTTTTATTGCTGAGTCCAAGAACTTGCAAGTGAGTGGAGTAACATCTAACAGGAAGAACTGGCAGATCTGGTTTAGTCCATGAAGATGAGCTGAACTGCAGTTTTTAAAGCAGCTGTTGGACACATAAGATACTCACTGCTACTTTTGATACTGAACCTCACTCTGTTCAGGGACTCTTTATTCAATTTCTGTCCATCAAATATCTGAGAAACTTGTTCAGTTTGTGTCTCAGTTGTTGAACTCAACTGTTCATACAAATATTTACACGTTAAGACATTTGCTGGAATATATACAACATTCTAATGGAAATGACAGTTCAAAAACACACACACACACACAGTTTTTCACATACTGTAGAACCCAGTCTTCTTAATCATCTTCGGTGTATTTTTTTAAAGTGCCCATATTATGGGTTATGAAAGCTTCATATTTTGGTTTTGGGAGTCCCCAAAAACAGGTTGACATGCATGCAAGGTCAAAAAAAGTTGGAAAGGGAAGTTGTGGCAGGGAAGTTGTGGCCTAATGGTTAGAGAGTTGGACTCGTAACCTAAAAGTTGCGGGTTCGAGTTTCGGGCCAGCAGGAATTGTAGGTGGGGGGAGTGAGTGTACTGTGCTCTCTCCACCCTCAATACCATGACTGAGGTGCCCTTGAGCAAGGCACCGAACCCCCAACTGCTCCCCGGGTGCCGCAGCATAAATGACTGCCCACTGCTCCGGGTGTGTGTGTTCACTGCTGTGTGTGTGCACTTTGGATGGGTTAATTGCAGAGCACAAATTCCGAGTATGGGTCACCATACTTGGCCACGTCACGTCACTCACTTAAAACATTTTCATTGTCTTATAATATGCATTTATTTTCACCTTATTTGCTCAACTCCAAAATGATTTGTTTACCTATTCATTCTTCAAAACCCCTCCTTTGCGTGACTCTAATCTGCGGTGATTGGTCGATTTCATTTAAAGCAGTGTTTGTGAGCTTTTAATGCTCCGAAAGCGGAATCTAGTGACAAAGAATGAATTTGCATTTTCATTCAGACCAACGCGAAAAGACCAACAAGTGGGCGGCAATATGCTAATGTTTAATTTGGACGTCAACATGAAACAGCTCGGGATTCGTTTTAAAAATGACTCATTTCAATGATTCAGAGTCGACTCTTTCTTTTGAGAGACAATGACTTTATACATGGTGCACTTTCAGATTTAAAACTTTGCAGGATGTTTTCATACACTTAATCAAATCAGCTATCCTCATTTCTTTCAGGTTGCATCAGGAGGGGGTCCTAATCGTATGGCCTAATTATACAAACGAGATGATACCCCCATCCTGAGTCTCCGGGCCATCAATCCAAGACGCCCAGATCAACCTGGATATCATCCTATCCCCCTTACCTTTCATTCTCTTCCAACTCATCCATAACATTCTGAACAATAAACTATTCAATTACATATTTGGTTGTGGCGTGGTCTTTGCTTGTGAATAATTGTTTAATGCCTAACATTACAAAAATAATGTGAACAAAATGAAAGCATACAGAACCAACGCTATCTCACGGCAATTTGTACGTATTTTACGAGGTGGCTAATTCGTACAAATTCATATGCCCTCACTCATACGATTTAGTATGATTTGTATAAACCCCAGTGACGGTTAGGTTTAGGGGCGGGGTTAGGTGTAGGTCATTCGTACAAATTCATACGAATTGGCAACTCGTAAAATACGTACGACTTAGCAAAAATCGTATGAATTTGTACGAGTGAGGTCGTACGAATTAGCCACCTCATAAAATATGTACGAATTGCCGTGAGATCGGGCTGACAGAACCAATATATAGGCCAAAATATTTTATGAACGGGTAACACATGAGTTTTGTCAATTTGTTTATTGCTGAAATTATTGTCATAATTTATTTATTGAGCATTTTGTGTCAAGTCATGCAAATGAACTTTGAAGATTCAGTAATATTGCAAAGTGCTGAACAACTATTCTTCATATTCATATAATAATATGTCAAAGTATAAATATTTATTTGCGATGGGGCAACATGTCACCCGTCCCATTGCTCAGACTCTGGGGATCGTCCCATATGGCGACCGAAACATCAAACAGGTTCTCCCCACTCAGTGACGCACCCAATGATAAACCTGATGAAAGTGCTCTAGTTATTAGTGATTCTATTGTATGTACTATAAAAATAGAGACACCAGCCACCATAGTCATAACAAATTTCTGTCTGAATGCTTTAGATCGAATGTGGGTCCTGTATTCACCTAGTTGCCTGGCAACATTGCTCAAAAATGGTTCCTGTGTAATATTTGCCTCACCACATCCTGTATGTCAAACCCACATTGTGAACAACTTCAGTGTTTTCTGTGCTGCTAAACCAATGTTTTCTATACACATGATAAAGTGTGCGTGTGTGTGTGTATATATATATATATATATATATGTATATGTGTGTGTATGTATGTATATATAAAATATATTATTTTATTTTATTTTTATTTTTTTGCTGTAGACTTGTAAACAGACTGACACATGGTTTCTTGCTGAATCACACTTCCTGTATTCTTCTGTACACATCACATTTCAAAACACAAGATCTTCTGTGTCATGTGACTTGTTTATCTGACTTGTTTATATGACTAACAGGATTTCAGCTAAAACTCCAATGTGAAAACCACCAGTGATGAAATACAACACTTCATGTTTTGACTCTTCTGCTGAACTCCACTATATTTTGTACTCTTCTGTTTGAGTGCCCTGTGTGTGCTTCTGTTTGAACTGCTTCACTTTCTCATTGAGTTTCTGCTTCTGAATCTTCTAAATATATCTCTGTTTCATCCTGTACAATGTCTAGGGATGGAGAAATGAAGCCTCTGAAAGCTATGGAGATTTCATCTGATTGTTTCGAGTAAATATTTGAAGCATCAGGAGTGTTGAAAACACTGCCGTCTTATAGTAGATAAAATTTAGGCCTATTAAGCCTAAATTATGAGTTATATTGATATTTCCACACCTGAACCCGAGTTTCCAGACAAATGAAAGAATACAGCAAGTATTAACAGTATTAGAAAGGGGGACATATGGACACAATCGCAAAAGCTTATAAGAGCAATACAAAAGTTAACACTTTGTCAAAAAAAAAAAAAGGTTCCTTACAGCAGAGTCAAGAATGCCATGTGTTCTCAGAGGTTAAATATTTAACCCAACCGCTTGGTCAAAATAATCCAATCGCTAGGTTTCTCCATATTTCACCCAGCGCTGGGTTGTATTTAACCCTTTATAAAGGAAGTCAAATGGGACTTTTTGTCAAAGGAGAACATTCTAAAATTGAGATTACAATGAATGTTTCTGGTTTTGTGAAGATAAAATTTCAAGTCAAGTCAAGTTGAGCTTTATTGTCATTCCGCTACATGTGGGGACATACAGTGGAACAAAATGTCGTGCCTCACAGGACCACGGTGCTACATAAATACAGGCATACAACAATGAAGTAAAACAGTATAAACCTATACACAACTATCCTACTGATAGATTTTGACTATAAATATACTATATATAAAAATGTTTACCTATACATAAACTAAAAATACAAACTATACAAACTATATGAATGCTTCAGATAAATACTGTACATGTGCAAAGAGAAACATTGTGAGTCAAGCAGCTGGCTGGGGAACAGTGCAGTATGATTTGTAGTGCATGAGCGTGTAAACACATATATTACTGAGTCTTTTGTGGGATTGTATACACACAGCAGTGTGTGTGAAAAGTGTCTAGTGCACATAGAGGAGGAGAGTGTGTTACTACAGGTGGTTTGTACAGGCCCACTCACCTGTGTGTAGCACACTTTGATTGCACAAAAAAAAAAAAAAAAGTTACGTAAGTTCTAATGTTTCAGGAGGTAGGGGGTTTGTATGGGGTTTCAGAGAGGGGCGGGGTGATTTGAGTTCAGGGTTCTCCCACAGCCTGGGGGAAAAAGCTGTTGAGCAGTCTGGCAGAGCGGGCTCTGATGCTCCGGTACCGTCTTCCTGATGGTAGGAGCTGGAAGAGACTGTGGGAGGGATGGGTGGAGTCCTTCACGATACTGTTGGCTTTGCTGGAGCATCGTGTAAGGAAAATGTCCAGGATGGAGGGGAGAGGGGCACCGATGATCTTTGCAGCTGTGTTCACTGTCCGCTGGAGGGTCTTGTGGTCTGCTGCAGTACAGTTCCCGTACCAGACAGTGATACAGCTGGTCAGCACACTCTCAATGGTGCCCCTGTAGAAAGTGGTGAGGATGGGTGTCAGCTGTTCAGCACAGTCTTTCAGTACACGGCCAGGTATGTTGTCATGACCTCCAGCCTTACGTGGTTTAATCCTAGATAGAGTCTTCCTTACATCAGCTGAAGACAGACAGAACGCCTGGTTGTTGGGAGGTGTGGGCAGTTTTTGTGCAGGTTTGTCATTCTGCATTTTAAACCGTGAATAAAAGTGGTTGAGTGTATCTGGGAGGGATGTGTCATCATCACAGGCCTGTGGCGGGGGCTTGTAGTCTGTGATGGTCTGAATGGTCAGCACACTCTCAATGGTGCCCCTGTAGAAAGTGGTGAGGATGGGTGAAGGGAGACTTGCTCTTTTCAGCTGGCGGAGAAAGTGTAGGCGCTGTTGTGCCTTCTTGGAGAGTGACATGGTGTTGGTGGTCCAGGTGAGATCCTCTGTGATGTGCACCCCCAGGAATTTAGTGCTCCTGACTCTCTCCACAGTCGAGCTGTCGATGGTCAGTGGGGGGTGGTCAGCGGAGTTTCTCCTGAAGTTCATCACAACCTCCTTTGTCTTACTCACATTGAGGGACAGGTTGTTAGTGCCACACCATTTCACCAGCTGTGCCACTTCCTCTCTGTAGTGCATTTCATCGTTGTTGCTGATGAGACACTGTTGTGTCATCAGCGAACTTGATGATGTGGTTGGAGCGGGACTTGGCAGTGCAGTCGTGGGTCAGTAGCGTGAAGAGCAGCAGGCTGAGCACACAGCCTTGTGGGGCACCTGTGCTCAGTGTGGTAGTGCTTGAGGTGTTGTGGCCAACACGGACTGACTGAGGTCTTCCGGTTAGAAAGTCCAGGATCCAATTACAGAGGGAAATGTTAAGGCCCAGCAGGTTTAGTTTATTAATGAGCTGTTGTGGGATTATTGTGTTGAATGCTGAGCTGAAGTCAATGAACAGCATTCTAACATAAGAGTCTTTATTTTCTAGGTGGGTAAGAGCCAGGTGGAGGGTGGAGGAAATTGCATCGTCCGTAGAGCGGTTTGGATGGTATGCAAACTGGAGTGGATCGAGTGTGTTGGGGAGGCTGGTTTTGATGTTGTGCATGACTAACCTCTCAAAGCACTTCATCATGATTGGAGTCAGTGCTATGGGACGGTAGTCATTTAGACAGGACACAGGTGATTTCTTTGGTACCGGTATGATTGTTGTGGATTTGAGACATCTGGGGACGACTGCCTGGCTCAGCTAGGTGTTGAAGATATCTGTTAGCACATCTGTCAGCTGTTCAGCACAGTCTTTCAGTACACGGCCAGGTATGTTGTCATGACTTCCAGCCTTACGTGGTTTAATCCTAGATAGAGTCTTCCTTACATCGGCTGGAGACAGACAGAACGCCTGGTTGTTGGGAGGTGTGGGCAGTTTTTGTGCAGGTGTGTTATTCTGCATTTTAAACCGTGAATAAAAGTGGTTGAGTGTATCTGGGAGGGATGTGTCATCATCACAGGCCTGTGGCGGGGGCTTGTAGTCTGTGATGGTCTGAATGGCTTGCCACAGGCTCCGTGTGTCTCTGCTGTCTGTGAAGTGATTGTTGATTTTTTTGAGCATATGACCGTTTTGCATTTTTGATGCTGTGGGACAGATTGGCTCTTGCTGTTTTGAGGGCTGCTTTATCTCCTGATCTGCATGCTTCATCTCTGGTTGTTAGCAGCCCACTAACCTCTGCTATCATCCATGGCTTCTGGTTGGCACATGTGGTGATGGTCTTGGTGACTGTCAGATCATCAGTGCACTTTTTGATGTAAGCAGTCACAGTTTCAGTGTACTCCTAGAGGTCTGTGTGGTTGTTGTAGGTGGCCGCCTCTTTAAACATGTTCCAGTCTGTGTCCTGGAAGCAGTCCTGCAGTGCTGAGGTGGCATTGTCTGGCCATACTGTGATCTGCTTTTGAACTGGTTTGGCAAGTTTGAGAAGTGGTCTGTATGCTGGGATTAGCATAACAGAGATGTGGTCCGAGTACCCGAGGTGGGGGCGGGGTTCAGCTTTGTATGCATTCTTTGCATGCAAGTCCAGTGTGTTGTTTCCCCTTGTTGCAAAGTTCACATGTTGGTAGAACTTTGACAAAAAGTTTGTCTTTAAGTTTGCGTGGTTGAAGTCACCGGCTATGATGAAAAAGCCGTCGGGGTTAATTGTTTGTTGTTCGCTGATGGCGCTGTACAGCTCACGAAGCGCGTCCTTAGTGTTTGCACACGGGGGAATGTAAATGGGTTAATATTACCCAGCAAATTGGGTTGTTTATTTAACCCAGCATAATGGGTTGATTTAACCAAGCTAATGGGTTCATGTATTTTTACTATAATATATCTTATTTTTTTACTTCATACGTGAATTAATGTTTACAGATTAACTTAAATCCTCTAATCTTTTGTAAAATACTCCACACAACCACTGGTTTGCATGGTAACTTTGTTTTCAATTATTTATATCAGCATAGCATATTTTACATTGTTTTTAAATACGTAGGCCATAATATTGCCTATATTTAAACTCATTTAACAAACAATAGAAGTAAAAATTAATCATTAAACAGATTTTGTGACTCTAGGTAAGTATTTCATTTCTTTTAGTTGTCATTGCCAGTCGAAAGCTTTTTTTAAGTGCGGTAGCTACATTCAATTAGACCAATCAGAGCCCAGCTTTTCAAACCGGCTTTGCAGGCAATAGTCCAATCTGTGTGCTGTGTGCTGTTTATGTTAATGTGTTTTCAGCAGAAATCATCCAAGTTTCGCTTGTTTTACTTGTCCTTTCATTTTTATTTCAGATACATATTTTTTACACAAAATACAACCCATAACAACAAACTAATGAAATACCTTCTTGTCTGCATTAAAGATGGGGTAAGCGGAGTCACGTGACGTACTCATGAACCTAGTTGCACTTGAGTAGAGCTCCATACCTTTGGCCCCTTTTTGCTGATTTATTTAGTTTTATTTTAAGTTTTATTCATTAATAATACTTTCCCTGATGGCATACAATCGGAAACAGCAGGAGTTGTCTCCGTCGGCTTCTCCAATTAAGAAGAAATCCAAGCCACCGACCGCGAGTGATATGGTGGACAAGATGGCAAACACTGTTACACACTTTGAGGACATTCTAAGAACTGAGTTGACGGGGATGCGAAACAAGCTCGCTTCTCACATGTCAGTTGTTCATTCGCTATGCTCTGAACTGGATCTTCTTACAGGAGAGATGAGAGAACAAAAGAAAGTTATCGAAGATCACTATAGGTGAGTAGCCACCCTCACACAGCAGGTTGTGGACTTACAGGATCGCAAGACATGAGAGAAGCTGGCATCCAGAATTTTCTTCTTTATCCTGCAGCGCTGAAGGTCATTCTCAATCAAGGTGAACCTAAAAGGCTATACTCCTCAGAAGAAGCAAGAGTTTTTCTCAGATCCCATTCATCCACCAACTCTCCGTGAACTCCAGTTGGACATTTGCTGTCTAATCGGAGAAGTGATGCTCTAAATGGTTAGATGACTGTCTCTTACACTGTTCACTTTAATGTTCACTTCTTAATTCATAGTTACTAGAACCTTTCATTGTGCATACAATATCGCTTACTGATTATGATGTTATTTTATTTGTTTTAGTTGTATTTATTATCTCTCTTTCTTTTTCTTACTTTTTTTTTAATAGAGATACTACCTAATCAATATGTGACTATGGGGCCAAATGTTGGTGCTTCAGTAATGTGCAGGTTTTTGTTGATGCCACGGACCATATTAAGGGGTGCTGGCAGATCAAGGTTTGTTCTTGGTTTGATCTGCCATAGTTCATGGGAATGTGTTTATATTTTTTTGATTAGTGATGGGAATTGGGGGGTTAATGGTAGACTCAGCTGGTTTTATTTTCAAACTTGTATTTTGTCTTATTATGCAGTAATTCTGTTTGATACCTATGACTGACCTTAATATTCTGAGTTGTAATATTAATGGCCTCACAAACGTACAAGTTTTCTGGATTTTTTGCGAAGAAGAAAGATTGATTTAGTGTTAGTTCAAGAATCCTGTTTGAAAGAGGAGAATATACACAGGTGTAATAAGTTTTATGAAGTGGTATTTCACTCATCTTCGGATACTAAAACCAAGGGTGTCCTAATATTGGTCCGAGGACTTTAAATATTACTATTTTAGATGAAGGTTGTGATACAGATGGTAGAATAACACACATAAAAACAACAGTGGAGAATAGGAATATTGTATTTCTTTCAGTTTATGCCCCTTGTACTCTTGATCCTACTTTTTTCTCTATTTTGTCAACCTATCTCTTGAAATTTTCAGATTTTGAAATTGTATTGGGTGCATTCTTTAATGTAGCATTATCCTAAATAGATCTGGACCAAAGGAATCATACTCTCAAGCTTTTTGTTCAGCCAGACTTCGGCAATGTGTAACCTCATTCTCATTGGTGGATAGTTGGCGTTTGCTAAGTCTTTCACTTTCTTTTCTGCTACTCATAACTCCTATTCGCGAATTGACTATATTTTCATTTCTATTTGTTCCTTATCTCTGTCAGATCATGATGGAAATTTGTGCAGATTATCTTTGATCCCTCGCCTTCAGTACTAGATGGCGATTTAACCCTAAATTGTTACAGGATGAAAACTTTTGTAGTCATTTCAGAAATAAATTTGCTGAGTTTATTGAAATTAACCAAGGCTCAGTGGATGATCCTCGAACACTTTGGAATGCAGTTAAAGGATTTATAAGGAGAAACACTTTCCTTCAGAAAAACACTTTCCTTCAGAAAAACTGACACAAAAAGATAGTTGAACTGGAATCACAGCTCCAGAATCTGACTAGAGATAATCGGCGTTGTTTCTCAGACAATACACTCAGTAAAATCATGGCGGTTAGGTCCGAACTCAATTCATTACTGAGATCCAGGTCAGAATTCCTGATTGAAAGATCCAGGCAGAATTATTATTTTCAAGGGAGTAGACCAAGCCACCTTTTAGCTCTAAGATTACGCAACAGTGAAAAGTTTGCTAATATTTCAGCAGTAAAATCCTAATCTGGGCTCATTATGACAGACCCAAAAGACATTAATATCACCTTCCACTCTTTTTACTCTAACCACTATACTACTTCTGCTGATGGTGACCCTGACTCTTTTGCATCTTTTCTTTTGCATCTTTTCTGTCCAACCTTGATTTACCTAGACTGTCGGATTCAGATTCGGAATACCTGGCTGAACCGATCACTCTTCAGGAGTTGGAGTCAGCAATCCAATTTATGAACAAGGGGAAATCCCCAGGCATAGATGGTATTCCAATCGAATTGTATACTGCTTTCTGGTCAGATTTAGGCCCCCTCATGTTAGATATGATACATGTTTCAGTTAATCAAGGCTCATTTCATCTATCTATTAATATAGCTGTTATCAGAATGAGCTTTATTGGCCAGGTTTACACATATGAGGAATTTGTTATGGTGACAGAAGCTCCACAGTGCAACAGAAAGACAGCAACAGGACAGGACATGACACAGATAATAAAAGAATAATATACAAATAGGCAAATGTACAAAAGAGCAAAACGTCTCAGGTTACATATGTAACCATGATTCCCTGAGTAGGGAACGAGACATTGCGTCTTCTAGGGGTCGCTATGGGGAACGCCATCAGCGTGACCGGTGTCTGAAGCATATATCTAAACACGACAATAACATTGGCCGGCGACAGCCTATGACGTCATTACCTGACTCCGCCACAGTATGAAGGGGCGCCGGGAAAATACGTCATTCATTTCTTCGTCTGAAGCTTGCATCCGAAGCATGGCACCAAGCCTAGAGGACGCAGTGTCTCGTTCCCTACTCAGGGAACCATGGTTACATATGTAACCTGAGACGTTCCCTTTTGAGGGAACTTCGAACTGCGTCCTCTAGGGGTCACTATGGGGAACGGAATACCCACGCCACCATGCTGAGGGGAGTGCAAAGCCAGACACAAAAGGCGAGCACTAAGTACCAACTCTACCCGGCTAAGTGAGTTGCCCCTGGGACGGGTGGACGGCTGACAGTGACATTATCCCCTTCGGCCAAAAACCTGAGCTGCATACCCCAGAACTTACCTGTTAGGGGCCGGGCCTGCTGGACCCAGGGTAGAGCTCAAACGCTTGGAATCAGAAGCAGAGATTCCTTTAAGGGGATACGACCAAGTGCCTAGGATAGTAACTAGGTCTTGGCCTGTCACCAAGGGGCTACTGCTTGCTCTGCATGAGCTCGCTGAAGAAACTGTCTCAACAGATCCTTGGTAGCAACACCCTGTTAAAGTCAGTATCACTAGGGATACATAGATAGAGTGGGGCCCAAGGTGAAACCGGGGCCTGACCGACTCAAAGAAAGGGCACGAAGCCGAAGCACGTAACCCATACCGTACAGGATTTTAGAAAGACCGCAAAACACTTGGTGTGCGATCTTACCACAACATGGCTTTCAGAAAGTACACAGAGACTAGCGTGCGTACTTACCATAACATGGATTGTAAACACTGTTCTAGGGTTCTGGAGAACATAGGGTCACAGAGCTCTGGGGGAGCGAAGAACCCAACTTTCAGCATGAGAGGGAACTCAGACGCTCAGAAGGGAGCGGCATGCTCATAGGTGATCCTCTATGGTGAGGGGAGCAATGCTAGCTCGACCAACAAATATAGCTCTGGAGAACCTAACTCTCAGCATGATAGGGAACTCAGACGCTCAGAAGGGAGCGGCATGCTCATAGGTGACCCTCTATGGAGAGGGGAGCAATGCTAGCTCTACCAACAAGGAGAGCAACCTAACAGGGAGGCATAGAGAGGCCAAACAACCTGAGGCTGCTGAATGACAGCTCTGGAGAGCGGAGAACTCATCTCTCAGAATGAGAGGGAACTCAGACGCTCAGAAGGGAGCGGCATGCTCATCGGTGACCTTCTATAGTGAGGGGAGCAATGCTAGCTCGACCATAAAACAGCCTATCAGGGAGGCAGAAGGTGGCCCAACTACCTGGCATGACTGCTAACTGGAGCTCTAGAGAGCGGAGGCCTAACTCTCAAATAGGAGAGGGACTCAGACGCTCAGTTTGGGAGCATTATGCTCATAGGTGACCCTCTAGGGTGAGGGGAGCACTACTGAGCTCAACCAACAAGGAGAGAAACCTAACAGGGAGGCAGAGAGGGGCCTAACAACCTGAGGCTGCTGCTCAACAGAGCTCCAGGGAGTGCAGGACCCGGTGATAGGAGTCCTCAGACGCTCGACCGGGAGCGGCAAGCTCAAAGGTAACCCTGTAAGGTGAGGGGAGCATTGCCAGGCCTGACCAACAGGGACCCAATAACCAAACATATCTGGAGAGCTATCGCTCCTCAGAGCCAAAGCACTCAGGAAGGGTTTCCGCAGAAACACCTCTCACTCGTACCTCAGGGAAAGCAGTGTACTCAAGCCCACTCCACACAGAGGCGATTCACTGATTCGCCATAAGTAATGGTTATGGGATGACTCAAATCTCAGGAAGCCTCTCGAGGCGAGACATGAGTAGTACGTCCTGCCTGGGGCAGCTTCTCGAAGCAAACACTCCAAACAAGCCAGGACGTCAGGGAGCACATCATGAAGCATTACACTCCGAAAAAGGCTCAGCCTGAATGGAGGACTGCAAGTCCTGGGGTTGCAGCGCTATACTGGGGACCTGAAGGCCAAAGAGGCTCCCGCAGAAGCCTAGCGACTTGGCTGCATGATCCAGCAAGCATGAAGCTGAAGAAGTAGGCTATCATCCAGGCTGGATCCAGTACCAACGGGTGAGACCATCACCACAATCAGTCGACAGATCGAGAGGACTAGAGTCAAAGCGTACAAAAAACAAGCCCACATAGCGCTGTGGAGAAATTGAATGGATCGTACTCACCAACCACAGCTCCCGTGCAGGTCCAACATAGGACTGTAACGCAAGTGCAGGAGGGTGGTGGCTTCAGCAAGCATCGAGGAGGCTCGCAAGCCAACACTTGAGCACGGAGAGTCATACAACCCCTGCAGAAAGAAGGGCTCCTGGAGTGCAGTATAATGTGGTTAGAACATGTTATAAAATACCTTAGGAAATTACTGATAGGGAAGATTTCCCATCATGTCCTTTCCACGTTCTGCCCATGAACTGCGAATCGTGGGCAATGGGCAGATAATTCTCACCGCACCCGCAACGCTCAGCATGTATTCAACTCCCACGGGAGCTAAACGCGCTCCGCCCACACGCTAGATTACCTCGGAAATTAAGCGAGAACGGAGCCGCCGCCGCGAATGCGTCGCTATTCCCGCGAGAGGCGAACACACTCATACAGACACTGGTATACAACTCGGGTAAAAGTGAAGCACTCACCTCTCCTCTCAGTAGTCCCGCGAATGCATCACGATGAGCACGAGCAGTCTCCTCGTGAGTGGAGTATGTTGAATTCATGCCTATTTCTCACGAGAAATAAGCAACGAATCCAAAGAGTACATTCAACTCCCTCGAGAGCCGAACGCGCTTGCTCTTCACCACACACACAACACGCGAGCCGCGTGAAACTGCGGGTATCAGAGCGTGCTTATCCCTCACAAGAAACAAGCAATGGATGCAACGAGCGCATTCAACTCCCTCAGGACTGAACGCGCTTGCTCTTCACCACACACACACACAACCTGCGAGCCGTGTGAAACTGTGCGTATCAGAGCAAAGCCTCTGGCGAGAGAACATGCACTCCTAGTCGTGCTTAGCTTCTGCTAGCATAAACAAATGGTCAGTGAAGACGAAGAAGTGAATGACGTATTTTCCTGGCGACTCTTTATACTGTGGCGGCGCCAGGTAATGACGTCATAGGCTGTCGCCGGCCAATGTTATTGTCGTGTTTAGATATATGCTTCAGACACCGGTCACACTGATGGCGTTCCCCATAGCGATCCCTAGAGGACGCAGTTCGAAGTTCCCTCGAAAGGGAAACACAATATATAATATAGACAATTATGTGTGTACAGGTCTGATATGTGCAAATTTGAAATGAAAAAAAAAAATAAAAATAATAATAATAATAATAATAAGTATGTGTGGTGAATAAATAATGTATAATAGTGTTGTGTGTTCCACGTTTATTGTTAAGTGTCCATGAGATGGATTGCCTGAGGGAAGAAACTGTTCCTGTGTCTGTTCTTTCTGGTTCTCAGAGCTCTGTAGCGTCGACCAGACGGCAACAGTTCAAAGAGGGAGTGTGCTGGATGTGAGGGGTCCAGAGTGATTTTACCAGCCCTTTTGCTCACTCTGGATAAGTACAGTTCTTGGAGAGTGGGGAGGGGTGTACCAATGATTCGCTCAGCAGTCCGGACTACCCTCCGTAGTCTTCTGAGGTCAGATTTGGTAGCTGAGCTGAACCAGACAGTTATTGAAGTGCAAAGGATGGATTCAATGATGGCAGAGTAGAACTGTTTCAGCAGCTCCTGTGGCAGGTTGAACTTCCTCAGCTGGCAAAGGAAGTACAGCCTCTGCTGGGCCTTTTTCACAATGAACTCAATGTGATTGTCCCACTTCAGGTCCTGAGAAATTGTGGTGCTCAGGAATCTGAATGACTCCACTGCAGTCACAGTGCTGTTCATGATGGTGAGTGGGCGGAGAGCAGGGGTTTCTCCTGAAGTCCACGATCATCTCCACTGTTTTGAGTGTGTTCAGTTCCAGGTTGTTAAGACTGCACCAGACAGCCAGCTCCTTAACCTCCTGTCTGTAAGCAGACTCGTAACCATCCTGAATGAGGCCGATCAGTGTGGTGTCGTCTGCGAACTTCAGGAGCTTGACAGAGGGGTCTTTAGATGTGCAGTCGTAGGTGTAGAGTGAGAAGAACAGTGGGGAGAGGACGCAACCCTGAGGAGCTCCAGTGCTGATCATACAAGTGTTTGGATGTGTATTTTCCCAGCCTCACTAGCTGCTGCCTGTCTGTCAGAAAGCTGGTGATCCACTGACAGATGGAGGTGGGGACGGAGAGCTGAGTTAGTTTATTCTGAAGGGTATCTGGGATGATGGTGTTAAAAGCGGCGCTGAAGTCTACAAACAGGATCCTCACATAAGCCCCTGGTCTGTCTAGATGAAGTGCAGTCCCATGTTGACTGCATCATCCACAGATCTGTTTGCTCTAGTAAGGGTCCAGTGGAGGCCTTCAGATAAGCCAAAACCAGTCTTTCAAATGATTTCATGGCCACAGACGTTAGAGCCACAGGTCTGTAGTCATTAAGTCCAGTAATTTTGGGTCCAGTAATTTTTTTAAAATAAAAATATAAAAAAAATAAATAAATAAATAAATATATATATATATATATTTTTTTTATATATATTTTTATTATTGTTATTTATTTTATTTTATTTTATTTTTTTAAGTCTACCAAGGGGTGGGTTTTAAATTTGTACAGCTGCTTTTTGTTTTATACTACTGTTCCCTGAAGAAAATTCAATAAATAGTTGTTAACAAAAATAAATAAATAAATAAAAATAAAAGTGGGGTAAGCGATTTCTGGAAGCCAATGTTACTATTTGAAATCAGTAAAACAAACACGCCCCTACCCCAAAAGGGTATCACCCCTATTTTGATTCAGATCGCAGGCCTTCCGCTCCTGGAGTTCTCTCCAGTGCTGGAAAGCTGATCCGATATTTACACGGGTCCTACTTCTTGCCTTATCGTTCCACAGACGTTTTCCTCTTTTGTTTTTTATCCGCCATCTCTATCTTTCTGTCGTTTGGCTCAGCTGTTCACTGAACGCTCTCTCCTAAACACATCATGAGTAGACACGCCCCTTACTGCTGATTGGCTACAAGTTTGTTTTGGTACTCAGCCCAGACTCAGTTTTCTAAAGCGGTTTTGAAAAATTGCATACCCCACCTTTAAGTAAAACCTGAATCATTTCACAGATAAATACATTCATTAAAACTGTGAGTGTGGAGTAGAGGGTGACACGGAAGTGGATTTTCAAAAACCTTTCCCGTCCCACTCCCACAAAAAAAAATCCCGTCCTGTCCCAATCCCACGAAGAAACTGGGGGAAAATCCCGTTTCGTCCCAATCCCAGAAGAATAACTCCCATTCCCTACCACTCCCATGTTGTGTTTTTTTGGCTGGATCACAGCGTGCCCACCTTAGTTGAATAAAAATCCAAAATGTAGTTTTTTGTTATTATATTGAACTGAAAGCCAGCTTATGCATAGTGTGCATTGCACACACATTAAATTTCATGTAAATCATCCATGCTAACACACACATTTTCTATTTGATTTTTTTTTTTTTTTTCATTTGAAAGTAGACGTTTCACTCTCTATAGATATATTTTTCATACATGGAATTTCAAAGTTTCTCACTCAAGTTCACAGAGACCTAGACGGCAGAAAGCGTATCCTGATTGCTTTAATTGCTTTACAGAAGTGCAACATTTCGTTGATATTCTGAGTGCACACAAATAAATGCAGAGTCTTTACAGATTCGAAAGATGTATTAGGTTACTTTTATCTGTATGACCAAAAATTACAGAGTATTTTAAGAGCAAGTGAGCACACCGGTGCCTGTCCTGCAGCGAGCACTACTGTTCAGCTCCACACTCCACACATACACTTCAATGGCGCACATTTCTCTAGGTTAAGATTAGCGTAAGCAGCCATGTAAAGTTACTACTACATACATCTTTCAGATGAAAAGCCATATTTGTGGTCAATGAATGATAGGTGGGCGTTTGGTTGTCCTGCCCGATGTACTATATCACCACATAGACCAGCCATTTACAATCTGTCTGTCACGGACTGCGTCATTCACTTAACCAGCCACACCAAAGTAAACAGGAGGAGAGCATAAAGAGACAGGGCAACTAGAATTGAGTTCAAAATTAAAATATACAGATTATAGTTTATTTATATACAGTGGGTATGGAAAGTATTCAGACCCCCTTAAATTTTTCACTCTTTGTTATATTGCAGCCATTTGCTAAAATTATTTGTTAATTTTTTTTCCTCAATGTACACACAGCACCCCATATTGACAGAAAAACACAGAATTGTTGACATTTTTGCAGATTTATTAAAAAGAAAAACTGAAATATCACGTCAAATATCACATGTCCTAAGTATTCAGACCCTTTGCTGTGACACTCATATATTTAACTCAGGTGCTGTCCATTTCTTCTGATCATCCTTGAGATGGTTCTACACCTTCATTTGAGTCCAGCTGTGTTTGATTATACTGATTGGACTTAATTTGGAAAGCCACACACCTGTCTATATAAGACCTTACAGCTCACAGTGCATGTCAGAGCAAATGATAATCATGAGGTCAAAGGAACTGCATGAAGAGCTCAGAGACAGAATTGTGGCAAGGCACAGATCTGGCCAAGGTTACAAAAAAATTTCTGCTGCACTTAAGGTTCCTAAGAGCACAGTGGCCTCCATAATCCTTAAATGGAAGACGTTTGGGACGACCAGAACCCTTCCTAGAGCTGGCCGTCCGGCCAAACTGAGCTATCGGGGGAGAAGAGCCTTGGTGAGAGAGGTAAAGAAGAACCCAAAGATCACTGTGGCTGAGCTCCAGAGATGCAGTCGGGAGATGGGAGAAAGTTGTAGAAAGTCAACCATCACTGCAGCCCTCCACCAGTTGGGGCTTTATGGTAGAGTGGCCCGACGGAAGCCTCTCCTCAGTGCAAGACACATGAAAGCCCGCATGAAGGACTCCAAGATGGTGAGAAATAAGATTCTCTGGTCTGATGAGACCAAGATAGAACTTTTTGGCCTTAATTCTAAGCGGTATGTGTGGAGAAAACCAGGCACTGCTCATCACCTGTCCAATACAGTCCCATCAGTGAAGCATGGTGGTGGCAGCATCATGCTGTGGGGGTGTTTTTCAGCTGCAGGGACAGGACAACTGGTTGCAATCGAGGGAAAGATGAATGCGGCCAAGTACAGGGATATCCTGGACGAAAACCTTCTTCAGAGTGCTCAGGACCTCAGACTGGGCCGAAGGTTTACCTTCCAACAAGACAATGACCCTAAGCACACAGCTAAAATAACGAAGGAGTGGCTTCACAACAGCTCCGTGACTGTTCTTGAATGGCCCAGCCAGAGCCCTGACTTAAACCCAATTGAGCATCTCTGGAGAGACCTAAAAATGGCTGTCCACCAACGTTTACCATCCAACCTGACAGAACTGGAGAGGATCTGCAAGGAGGAATGGCAGAGGATCCCCAAACCAGGTGTGAAAAACTTGTTGCATCTTTCCCAAAAAGACTCATGGCTGTATTAGATCAAAAGGGTGCTTCTACTAAATACTGAGCAAAGGGTCTGAATACTTAGGACCATGTGATATTTCAGTTTTTCTTTTTTAATAAATCTGCAAAAATGTCAACAATTCTGTATTTTTCTGTCAATATGGGGTGCTGTGTGTACATTAATGAGGAAAAAAAATTAACTTAAATGATTTTAGCAAATGGCTGCAATATAACAAAGAGTGAAAAATTTAAGGGGGTCTGAATACTTTCCGTACCCACTGTAAAAGGTATATTTGTGTATAAAGTTGGGTATCATAGTGTTACTACAATCAGTTTCCACCTCACTGATTGGAGTGTTTTTGAAGCTGCGGCCACTGATCTGGACGAGCTCACAGAGACTGTAACATCATATATCAGTTTCTGTGAGGATATGTGTATTCCTACCATGACTCACCTAACTTACAACAATGACAAACTGTGGTTCACTGCAAAACTCAGACAGCTCCGTCATGCCAAAAAAGATGCTTGCAGGAATGGGGACAGATTCTTGTATAAACAGGCAAAATACACACTGGAAAAGGAGATCAGAGTGGCAAAGAGGAATTATTCTGGTAAGTTAAGGAACCAATTCTCTTCCAGTGATCCTGCTTCAGCGTGGAAAGGTCTGAAAGACGTCACCAGTTACAAGAAACCATCCCCCAGCACTGTGGAGAATCAACAACTGGTAGACAATCTGAATGAGTTTTATTGCAGGTTTGAAAAAACACCATTCACACCTCCTGCAAACCTGTTGATCAGTGAAGATGATGTGTGCCAAGTCTTCAGAAAGAACAAGAGAAGGAAGGCACCAGGCCCAGATGGTGTGACACCAGCCTGTCTGAAATCCTGTGCTGACCAGCTGGCCCCCCATCTTCACACAGATCTTCAACAGATCACTGGAGCTGTCCGAAGTCCCCTCATGCTTCAAACGCTCCACCATCATCCCCATCCCAAAGAAACCCAAGATAACAGGACTTAATGACTACAGACCTGTAGCTCTAATGTCTGTGGCCATGAAATCATTTGAAAGACTGATTTTGGCTTATCTGAAGGACACCACTGGACCCTTACTGTACCCCCTGCAGTTTGCTTACAGAGCAAACAGGTCTGTGAATGATGCAGTCAACATGGGACTGCACTTTATTCTGCAATATCTGGACAAACCAGGGACTTATGTGAGGATCCTGTTGTTACATCCCTAGGATGTATGTATTTAATAACTCATGGTTGAAGTGTGCGTGTTCCCGCCCCTTTGGGTGTGGTTATGTTTCCCTGTGTGCTCTCTCACTCTCTGCTTGCTTGGCAGTTGTAATTGCCCACAGGTGGTGATCATCAGAGTATGCTGCGGAGTGTGCTGCTACAAGAGCAGAGTGAACGCTGCTGGAGAAGGTTCATTCCTCCCCTGCTCCAGAATTGTGCTGGGTGTTGTTTCAGCCTTTGTCCGTTGAGTGAGGTGCAAACTTTGAACATTTCTCAGTTGAATAGCTCTTGTTTGTTACCAGTGTATTCCTGTTGTTTAGCAGTGTTGGGGCTGATACTAGACAGGTAGTGTGTCTACTTTTACTTAGGTTCTGTGTTAAGGTATTAGAAGGTATTGTAATTTTCTTTGTTTATTTGTTTATGATTAAGTGGGAAGCTGTAGGGAGAGGGTGCCATTTTGTTTTGTGTTCCTGTTTATCCCTGTTTGTGGTTAGTGAGGGAGTTGAGGAAAGCTTTTGTTGTTGATTTCTTTTCTTTTACCCATAGGTTATTTAGTACTCCTCCTGTTAGCCATCTGTTGTTTTGTTTGTTATTTTGGTCAGGCCCTCTCCTGAAGACATTTATTGCTCCCATGTTCCTTGCTTTCTTAATAAATTAAGTTTGTCAAAGCTAAGTGGTTGTCGCATTTCTGGGGCAGAGGACTAGGGTGACTACTCCTCGTTTTATTAATCTCTTTCTTATAACTTTTCGTTAAACCTGTTACTCCCATTCCCCAACCCTAGACTGGGGGGAAAGGGAACGTAACAAGTGGGGGCTCGTCCGTCCGACCATTGATTGGTAAGTACTCCTCTTTTCTCAAAAATTGACTGTTTTTGACTGTAGGTGGGGAGGATAGTGTAGTGGGCGTACATATAATGGAGTTTGACTTTACTGCCTTTACTCTTTCTCCTACTATTGAAGCCTTTAAGAGGTGTAAAAAAAATTATTTGTTATTAATAGCAGATTTTTTTGATATTACGGTAAAGAAAGGTGTTACTAAACAAGTACTCAAAGAGGAATTGTTTGGGAAATTAGTAGAGGCAGGTATTTTGCCTAGGGACTCTGAGGATAGTGTTGAGGTTCAGTCTGAAGCAGCAGTGCAGGCTGAAGAGGTGAATCTCAACTATGACCTTGCTGTGGCTCAAGATCCATCAATTGTTCTAAAATTAAAAGAATTGGATCTTTTGATTAAGAAGCAGGAGTGTGAGGCAGAGATAAGGCTTCGGGTAGTGGAGAGGCAAGCTGACAGGGATATCCAGTTACGTAAAATGGATCTGGAAGCAAAGCATTTAGCTAAGAAACCAGTTCCGCTCCCACATACTAGGCCTACGTCAGTCTTGTCACCTGTAACTCCTGCCAGTAGTACAGGAACAGAGGATTTTTTGCGCACATCCTCCAATGAATCTTTTGACATTAGTAAGTATATAAGACTTGTGCCTCCATTCAGGGAGACAGAAGTTGACTCTTACTTGTCGCATTTGAGCGCATTGCTAGTAAATTGGGTTGGCCAAAAGATATGTGGGCGTTGTTACTGCAGTGTAGCCTCACCGGGAAAGCTCAGGAAGTTTGCTCGTCTCTGTCAATTGAAAGCTCTCTTGACTATGATACAGTTAAGGCTGCAGTACTGCGAGCATATGAACTGGTCCCCAAGGCCTACAGACAGAAGTTCCGTAGTCATCCGAAAACAGTCAAAGAAACTTATGAGTTTGTGAGAGAAAAGCGAGTTCTTTTCGAAAAATGGTGTTTGTCTAGTAAGGTTTCAACCCTGGAGGATTTACAGGAATTAATCTTGCTAGAGGAATTCAAAAATTGTATTCCATCCAATATCACTGTGCACTTAAATGAACAAAAAGTCACCTTGTTGTCAAATGCTGCAGTGTTGGCCGATGAGTTTGTATTGACGCACAGAAGTGTTTACTCATTGAACACGTCTGCCAGATCTCCGCTTGCGAATGTGGAAGGTTCAGGGGTGGCAGGCGTTACACGTACTGCTAAAAATGAAATGTGGCACAAAATGACTCGTAGGCCTTCGGATGGTGGTAAACGAGTGTTGTGTGTGTTTTTTTTTTTTTTTTTTTTTTTTTTTTTTTTTTTTTTTTGTCTTGATCCGAATCACTTGATTGTAGATTGTAAGGCCTGGAAACAGCGAAATGCGACCTCCAAACTTAAGAATGTAGCACTTGTGGGGACGCCACATAATGTAAGTTCTCATAGTGAGGAGAGCTATCAACCTTTCTTGTTTGAAGGTGTAGTCTCTCTGTCTCCTGATTCTGATTTTAAAACCATAACAATCTTGAGAGACACTGGGTCCGCGGAATCCTTTGTATCGGCTGACGTATTGCCTTTTTCTGCAAAGTCTTTTACTGGTAGTGATGTGTTAATTCGAGGAATCGAAATGCACTGTGTGAACGTCCCCCTTCACACCGTGTACCTAAAGTCTGACATTGTGAATGGTCCAGTCAGTTTAGCTGTGCATGCACAGTTACCTGTTGAGGGGGTCGGTCTAATTCTAGGAAATGACCTTGCAGGTGGCATTGTTTTTCCAAGGCCAATAGTGTCTTACACCCCTAGTGCTACTCAGAAACCTGACCTGGCTGAGAAGTTTCCCTCTGCTTTTCCTGCTTGTGTAATTACTCGTGCCCAATCAAAAAAATTGGAAGATGTAGTGAATATCTCAAACTAATTTCTGGTTAATGATCCTGACTCTGTGGAGTGTGTCCTGTCTGTAACTCCATTTCCTGACGCCAATGAAATCTTCCACAACAAAACATTAACTTCCGAGGCCCCTCTGAATGCAAGTAGAGAACACTTAGCTGCCGCACAAAAAGCAGACCCCTCCCTGGCCAAGTGTGTAATGGCTGCGGATTGCGCTACCCATGAGCTTGATTTGGGGGTAGCTTACTTCTGGGAAGAGGGGTTGTTAATGCGTAAGTGGAAGCCCCAACAAGAAGAGTTAGGGTGGCAGGAGGTGCAGCAGATTGTTTTGCCTTCTGGCTATCGACAGCAGGTCTTAAAACTTGCCCATGAGAATGTGTTATCTGGGCATGCTGGTATAACAAAAACCTACAACCGCATTGTGAAGTGTGGTGTGTGTGTGTGGTGTGTTTTTTTTTTTTTTTTTTTTTTTTTTTTTTTTTTGGCCTGGTCTTAAGTTGGCGGTTTCTAGGTTTTGCAAGTCATGTCATACGTGCCAGTTGGCAGGAAAGCCCAATCAGAAGATTCCACCTGCCCCGCTCTGCCCTATTCCTGTTATAGGTGATCCTTTTGAGTGCCTAATTGTTGACTGCGTTGGGCCCTTGCCCAAAGCTAAATCTGGGCACCAATATATTCTGACCATTATGTGCGCTGCGACTCGGTTTCCAGAGGCTGTCCCATTGCGCACACTGAAAGCTAAAGTCGTGGTAAAGGAACTACTCAAGTTCTGCACTACTTTTGGACTACCGAAAGTGATACAGAGTGACCAAGGGTCAAACTTTACCTCTAAGGTTTTTAAACAGGCTCTAGAAAAGCTTGGTATAAACCACCAAACGTCCACTGCCTATCACCCGGAGAGTCAAGGAGCCCTCGAGAGGTTCCACCAGACCCTTAAAAACCATGCTGTGCCGATACTGTGAAGAGACTGGGTTGAGGGTCTACCTTTCATGATGTTTTCCATAAGACAGTCTGTGCAGGAGTCTCTCGGCTTTAGTCCAGCTGAGCTAGTGTTTGGTCATACAGTCCGTGGCCCAATAAAGCTGTTAAGTGAGAAATTTCTGAATCAATGTTCCAAACCTGTTCCTGTCGATGACTACGTTTCATCTATTCGTGAGAAGCTGCATAGGGCTCAAAGTATTGCAAAACTTCATCTGTCTACTGCCCAGATTAAGATGAAGCGTCAGTTTGACGACAAACTCTGTAAAAAGAGATTTTTGTCCTGGTGATTCTGTCTTGGTCCTACTTCCAGCTCCTGGTTCAATATTACATTCCAAATTTGCAGGTCCCTATCTGGTCGAAAGAAAGCTAAATGAGACAAACTTTCTTGTTGCTACTCCTGACCGAAAATGTAAGAGTCGTGTGTGTCATGTAAACAGGCTGAAGGCCTATGTAAACAGGGATCACTCTGGAATGGCTCATGATAAACCTGTCCCTCCACCAGTTTCTCCTACAATCACTGTGGGGGTTATATCAACCTACACCTTAGAGGAGGATGACTTGTTGAATAAAGATGTCCCAGTTTCCTCTACTCGGCTGAAGAATTCTGCGATTTAATGCGGGATCTTCAGAGATTTCTTTCCCATTTGACCAATGAGCAGTCTAAAATTTTAACGGGCTTACTACATACCTTTCCAACCTTATTTAGCGATGTGCCAGGAAGAACTACAGTATGTGAGCATGACATTGATGTTGGAGATGCTGCCCCTATAAAACAACATCCTTACAGGGTGAATCCAAGAAAATGTGAAATCATGCAATCTGAGGTTGAGTATATGCTATGTCATGGGCTTGCTGAACCCAGTCAAAGTCCCTGGAGTTCCCCCTGCCTACTTGTCCCAAAACCCGATAACCCCTTTCGATTCTGCACAGATTATAGAAAAGTCAACCATGTAACAAAGCCTGACTCTTTCCCTCTTCCCAGGATGGAAGACTGTATAGATAGAGTTGGTCTAGCCAAGTATGTCACAAAATTGGATCTGCTAAAGGGTTATTGGCAGGTGCCTCTCAGCCAACGTGCCTCAGAGATTTTTGCGTTTGTCACCCCTGACAGCTTCCTACAGTACAAGGTCTTATCTTTCGGGATGCGAAATGCACCCGCTACGTTTCAGCGAATGATGCATCAGATACTGTCAGATGTGGCTGACTGTGAAGTGTATCTAGATGACATTGTGGTATATTCAGAAAACTGGACAGATCACGTGAAGACCCTTGAAAAGGTTTTTAAATGCCTGACTGCTGCATCGTTGACCTTAAATCTTGCTAAATGTGAGTTTGCAAAAGGAATTGTCACATACTTGGGAAAGCAAGTTGGTCAAGGAAAGGTGAAACCTGTTGAAGCTAAAATTTCAGCCATCATTGAATTTCCTGTGCCCTGTAACAAGAGGGAATTGAGACGTTTCCTGGGAATGAGTGGATACTACAGAAGTTTCTGTCGCAATTTCTCTGCTCTAGTCTCTCCCCTTACAGACCTGCTTAGCATGAGCAGAAGGTTTGAATGGACCAGTGATTGTGACCTTGCCTTCAACGCTGCAAAAGACCTGCTCTGCCATGCCCCTGTTCTCTTGGCTCCAAATTTTAAGATGGCCTTTAGATTGCAGGTGGATGCAAGTGCTACTGGAGCTGGGGCAGTTCTGTTGCAAGAGGACGACGCCCATGTTGAACACCTAGTTTCCTACTTCTCAAAAAAAGTAGACTTCGGTTCTGCTTTTAACACAATCATCCCATCATTCCTCCAAATTCACTCAGCTATCCGTGCCCACCTCCGTCTGTCAGTGGATCACCAGCTTCCTGACAGACAGGCAGCAGCTAGTAAAGCTGGGAAAATTCTCATCCAGCACCCGCACCATCAGCACTGGCGCCCCCCCAGGGTTGCGTCCTCTCCCCACTGCTCTTCTCCCTCTACACCAACGACTGCACATCTAAAGACCCCTCTGTCAAGCTCCTAAAGTTTGCAGATGACACCACAGTCATCGGCCTCATCCAGGATGGTGACGAGTCTGCTTATAGACAGGAGGTTAAAGAGTTGTCTGTCCGGTGCAGTCTTAACAACCAGGAGCTCAACACACTCAAAACTGTGGAGATGACCGTGAACTTCAGGAGAAACCGCCCTGCACTCCCCCCACTCACCATCATGAACAGCACTGTGACAGCAGCAGGTTCCTGAATGATGAATGAATGATGCATTTATATAGCGCTTTGTGTATTGCTGTACACCCAAAGCGCTTTACAATCATGTGGGGGGTCTCTCCTCAACCACCACCAGTGTGCAGCATCACTTGGATGATGCGACGGCAACCACAGGACAACGGCGCCAGTGCGCTCACCACACACCAGCTACAGGTGGAGAGGAGAGAAAGTCATAGAGCCAATCAAGTGGATGGTGATTATTAGGAGGCCATGAATGATAAAGGCCAGTGGAGGGAATCTGGCCAGGACACCGGGGTTACACCCCTACTCTTTACGATGAGTGCCATAGGATTTTTATTGACCACAGAGAGTCAGGACCTCGGTTTAACGTCTCATCCGAAAGACGGTGCTTTTTGCCAGTATAGTGTCCCCGTCACTATACTGGGGCATTAGGACCCACAGAGACCACAGGGCACCACTATCTCCCAGGACCTGAAGTGGGACATTCACATTGAGTTCATTGTGAAAAAAGGCCCAGTAGAGGTTTTACTTCCTTCGCCAGCTGAGGAAATTCAACCTTCCACAGGAGCTACTGAAACAGTTCTACTCTGCCATCATTGAATCCGTCCTCTGCACTTCAATAACTGTCTGGTTCAGCTCACTGCTGAACAAATCATTGCTACAACCCTCCCCACTCTTCAAGAACTGTACTTATCCAGAGTAAGCAAAAGGGCTGGTAAAATCACTCCGGACCCCTCACATCCAGGACACTCCCTCTTTGAACTGTTACCGTGTGGTCAACGCTACAGAGCTCTGAGCACCAGAATGGCCAGACACAGGAACAGTTTCTTCCCTCAGGCAATCTATCTCATGAACACTTGACAATAAACGTGGAACACAAAACAATATTATACATTATTTATTCACCACACTTATTTACATTTCAAATTTGCACATCATACCTGTACATACATAATTGTCTGTTATATATTGTGTTTTTGCTATTTTGTACATTGTCTATTTTGTATATTTGTATATTCTTTTTATTGTCTGTGTCCTGTCGCTGTCATTCTGTTGCACTGTGGAGCTTCTGTTACTATAACAAATTCCTTGTATGTGTAAATGTAGCACGTGACTTTCAATCTAATAAACAACCCACTTTCTAATGCCTTGGACCAGATCAGAAGACTACGTTCACTCTTGAGGCAGCGTTGCAGCAAGACAAGGGAAATAACCACAGAAGACAGGGTTATAGTTGAAAAGGTAAGTAATTTCCTTTTGCATTTCTTTGTATTACTTTTTTGCGTTGGGAAAACAACAACAACAACAAAAGGAAAAAAAAACAAAGTGACAGCTTAAAAAAAACCTATTAAAAAAAAAACTTTTTAATTAACTTACTGAAATAAAGCGGTTTTTACTCAGATAAGGACTCTGTGTGTGTTTAGTTATGTAGTTAACTCTTTAGTTATTCTGTTAGTTCTTTACTTAGTTCTGGTACTCCTTATTTACTCAGTTTCATTCCCAGCTTGGTTTGGTTTATAGATATCTTTAAACAACTGTTTCTTTTCACATAAATGGTACAGCCAGTTAACATTCAAAATTCAAATTACAGTTATACGACTCAACCTTTGTATTCCCTTTTTTCCAGAACAATTTCAATAAAAGATGGGAAAAATCAAAACAAAAAAATAAACAACAGTTTGGACGATAAATTTCAGGTAAAATGTCTGATGACACTCAAATCAGAGTTCCTTTCGATTAAATGTCTTTAATGGAAATGACTTGGGCAAATAAACAGGAGTTTAACTCAGTTCAGTGTCCTTTGTACTCCTGTTTCAGTGTCCAGTTAAAGAACGCAGATACGCAAATTTCGAGATGCAAAGGAAAAAAAAAAAAATGTTCTTGTCCACAGTTGTGTTACTATCCAGGGAAAGAGGAAAAAAAATAAATACGTGTGGTCCTACCACTTCGATGAAACATCAAATGTTGTCCAAGCTCAGAGAAAACTTAGCCTGGTAATACCAAACTCTGCTACTTCGCTTTGCTTCGTAGACAGAGTCTGGAAGGGCATAATTGACAAGCGTTTACTTTCTCGTGGGCGGGCGCTTGTCTGAAGTTTAAAATCATTGGTGTACCCGTAAGCCAAACACATAACGGTTGGTTATGACGTATGTTATTCACCGGCTCAGCCGCCTCAAACTTCCGCTGTAAACACAGGTATGCGGCGAAAACAAAACCATCGAGCGAAATACCGGAGTGAAGATGGCTGTGAATGACTTTTGCAGATTATGTGAAGTAATCACATCACATCACACACACACACACAATCACAATTATTGCCTTGCCGGACTTTGGCCTCCCCAGTTTCTCGCTGATGATCGGTAACAGTTGATAAATTAAACATTTCCCAAAACCTGTCGGGAGTAGGGCCACAACATCACCTCCATTCAAAATGTGAACCAAACACTCTTCTTGTTTGGGCTTCAGTTGGCAAATGCTGGGAATATTCTCCACAACAGAGCGAATAGCATCCCGTGTCTCCGTGTCTCCATGTCCGCTGTCGTTTTAGATTTCCCTCACCTCTTAGCCCTCCCTCTGTTCGTTGGTTGGCCGGCTGTTGCGGAGCCGGAGATAAACTGGGAGATGGTCTTCTATATCAGAATGAGTACAGAAGCGAAATGAAATTGAGCGGAAGTACGAAGTCTGACGTAGTCAGGCTAGAGAAAACCAGGTTGGCCTGCCAGTTTCCACCAATGTTGAGGATTGCTCATTGATGGCAGAAACAGTTCTAACTCAGAACTCCAAGAAACTCTTCATTCAATGTGAAGAGAGATATGGAAGGACAAAATCGAGAAAAGGTGGAGGAGAGAGAGAGAGAAAAAAAAACCCAACCTTGCAAAGAAAAGAAAAAAAATCACAATTAATTCCCATTTAACAACATTAACATTTCAGATAATCACTTTAAACACAAATGTTTTCAGATGCATCGATACACATTTCCAAACACTTATTTCCTTCGTTAACACATTTTCCTAACAGAAATATAACTATATTAATGAAGGATAACTTATTAGAATGACGTATGTGCACTCGATTAGCTTGTAGCTCGTAGCACATGAGCCCGCATGGTTAGCAAAAACTCCACGTGGGCTACATTACACGCACTACACTCATAAATTTAGCAAACGTACATAAACACTTTTAAACAAAAAATCAACAGTCAATTTATCACTTTACTCACATCTCTTAACATATTTCACAAAAATTATACATCACAGTATCATTTAAGAACACAACTCCGCAAAAGACTGAAATGCAAAAACCATAACTAAATGTAACAGGTATGGAAAGTAATGTTCATTTCATATGTAGAATTGCACAAAAATGTTCACGATGTATACCTGATATGCCTGTCTGTGTGTGTACCTTCCCCTTTAAATTTCTGACAGCAGCGTTAGTCTTAATTTCCTGTCTTTGCATGTCCTCTTCCCTTGCGGAACGGTCTGTGCATGGGAGAGGTGAATTTTTAATGAGCTCTGATTAATCTAATTTCATCTTTGCTTTTAAAAAATCACTTTTATACTCTTTAAATCATATACGTGACATTAATTTAGATGTATATTTGATTGATTATTTCTGTATTTTCACTAAGTTTGATCAATTTTATACTTCATCCATGCACTTGAAGCATATGCTAATTGTGTTGCACTTTACATTCATTTAACAGAAAAGACAAGAAGGGGGCGAAAACACACTGTAAAGACGGTTTCATGTTTTATTCAGGTATGCTGTTTTGTCACTCATTGTTAAATTGATTTTATTGTTTGAAAGTTTTATTGTATTTCCTCTTCCCTTGCTGCACGGTCTGTGCATGGGAGAGTGTTACAGTTTGTGTTTTTGGTATTTGCTGTTGTGTGTGTGTGTGTGTGTGTGTGTGTGTGTGTGTGTGTGTGTGTGTGTGTTTTTTTTTTTTTTTTTTTTTTTTTTTTTTTTCCCCTCCCTCTTGTTCTTTATGGCCTCTGATAGGTTGTCCAATGATGGGGTGTATGTTCGTCATTGGTGGTTCAGACGAGGCGGGACCTTTATAAGGACACTGCCGGCATTCAACAAGGAGCTTATTGTTGGTTCGGTCGCGTCTGGGTTGAGAGCTCCTGGATCCCTCCTCCGGCTGATGATCAAACTTGTTGAATTTAAGTGAAGTGTGAAGACTGTTGATTATGACCATCTGTTCTAAAAACATTTTGTTTTGAGAACGGGGAGCGTAGGGGTGTCCTGCCTATTTATTTTGTTTGGCTTGTTTGGGTTTTGTTTTTCGTTAGGTAGTTAGGGAAGTAAAATGTAATTTTACTTTAACTCAATTAGGTTAATACTTCCTCCTTTTTCTTTTTAGGTTGGTTTTGTTTATTTTGGTCTTTGGACACCCCGAAGAGATGCTCCCTATTTTCACTTGATGTTTATTTTTAAATAAATCTAATCACCTCATTTGACTAATACTGTGTAGTTGTTTGATTATCGACCAGAGTGGCTTGAACATCTGGGATTCCATCACCACAACCCAGTTCGGTTATGCCCTGGTTAGAGATTGTTTCTAGTATTCCCGAGCGCGGGGCGTAACAGAGAGAAAAGACAAGAAGGGCGAAAACGCACTGTAAAGACTGTTTCATGTTTTATTCAGTAAATGAAGAGTCAAACCATCAACTGATGTCCGTCTGGTTACTACTCTGGGGGAAAAAAACAAAAAAACAAAAACAACGCAGATTACACAGGTCACACGTGGTCCCGTGACCATTTCGGATTACCAGATCAGCGCTTCACAGATCGCCGTGGTTGCGTGACGGCTCGCTGGCTTCGCCAATCTCTTCTCCTGGTCTTCCTGACCGCCATCGCTCACAGTGGCTCCATGCTCGCGGATAAGAAGGGCGCTTGTGTGAGAGACGAACAGCGCGTGACATCCCGTGTCAGTCTGTTTCATCTTAAAGGAAGGGCACAGAGTTTCATTGACTTCCTGATCGATGACTTTTCTCTCCGGGAAGCTTTTATTCATCATTGGTGCATGTTAATTGAGAGAGACTGTGTGATAGGACCGCGGGACACTTCAGTGACATCGAGCATCGTATCCTTTATCTGAGCAGTATATTATGATTGACTGATGCATTTTAAACGTGAAATGGTGACTAACTGACTTTAAGAAAATATTTTACTTCAGTCAAGCAGACAGACGAGAATCTTTCCTCTTTTGAACTGTATTCATTATAATAATGAACTGAGTTGGTTTGAACTTTCCTGGATCTTATATTAAATTTGACTTATTTGAACATTTGTGAATCAGTTAAGGTTTTGCTGTTTGAAGCAAATTAATTTGTAGTAATTTTTCGTGTTTTCATTTTGCATTTGAGAAATGTTTGAGGATATTGGTAATGACGATTTCAGCCCTATGAAACAATCTAATGTAACTTTTCCAATGGGCAGGGGTGGTGGGCCTGAAATTTATCACAAAAGAAGGATGTCTGAAGTTACATCTCATTGTTATGGGAGAGGGAGAGCGTTAGCTAATGTGGGTCTTGACTATATGCACACAGTTGATTCCGCAATAGTTGCTTCTGTAGGCCCAACAGCTAGCTCCACCCCAATCGCACGCCCAGATACTGAACGTGTCATTTCTTCCATGGCATTAGGAAGCATAATTTCAGATTTGGCTCACAAAATAGGGCAGAGTATTTCAGCCAGCCTTAATATTGTGCACCAGCCCAGCCCAGTACAGCATAATCCTCCTTGCCAGTCTCAGCAGTCCAGTGAGTGTATTGATGCATCTAGTCTGAAGGTGATAGTTCAGCAAGATTCAGCACCTCCGCCATTCTTCAGGGACGATAAGACTGATTCATTTACTGTCCATGAATGGGAGGATATGATGTGCAGTTATTTAGCCAGAATGAAATGCAAACCGCAAACTGATGTTTCTGATCTCATCATGAGCAGACTGGCTGGAAAAGCGAGAGATGTTGTTGTAAAGGTGTCCCTACGAAGCCATCCTGAACTGAATGCCAGTGACCTTCCAAATGCGGTGTTTGACATACTGAAACGCAACTTCAGCGAGTTGGCTTACTCAAATATGCCTATAGCGGACTTCTACAATACTGTCCCAAGAGCAGATGAAAGTCCCATGGATTACTGGATACGTCTTAACAAGGCCATAGATGTTGCTGACGAGTGCTTGCGCAGACGTAATAAGAGCGTTGAGGATCCCGCTGCAGAAGCTGTCATGATGTTTATTTCACATTGTCCAGACCCAAGTCTTTCTATGTCTTTTCAGTTTAAACCAGCTGAGAAGTGGAGCGCCGCTGAGGTCCAGGAGCGGTTGGATAGTTATCAGAGGGATCTAAAGAGAGTTTCATCGAGGACGCAGCATGCAATGTCTTTCTCAGCTTGCAACCAGTGCACTGTTATAGCATGTCCCAATTCTGTGTCCAGTTCTCCACAGCAGCCTGCGTCTATGCCAGCCCAGTCTCTGCCTCCTGTAAGTCATCTTAATCCTAATGCCATTCCATTCTCTCCAGACACCAGTCTTCAACATATGGTTGGCATGATGGATAGAGTCCTGTCATTGTGCACTGCCTCTTTAACTTCACCCAGTCAGGTTCATGCAGGCAAAACTTCGGACTTCAAGGCCAACTTAGGCTCTGCATGTAGGGTCTGTAGATCCAAGGAACACACTACTTACTCGCACTGTAGACGTCACAGGCTATGTCGTCACTGTCTCAGTCCTGGCCACTTTAAGAGCAACTGTCCCAAAGCAGCATGCCCTGCGACTCCCTCAGATACTGCTCAGTTAAACTGAATAGCCCATGTGATGAGAGGGGTAACATGGGCAATTTTAATGAAACCTCCCTCACAGAAGCAGCAGATATGCAAACTGTTTTCGTGAACAGCTGCAAGTCATTGCCAGAAGACAAAACTGTTTTATATGTGGAGTCTCAGAGAGTTAATGGGGCAAGTGAGTTGTTTTATGCTCCAGTGACAGTTTGTGGCAGTTGCACATTAAAGGGGTTACTGGATTCTGGAAGTATGTCCTGCACGCTTAGTGAAGAGGGTGAGTCCAAGCTGGAAGCTAATGGTATTCTTCCACATCCTTAAGCGATTCCAAGTAATGTGGTTCTGGTTGGCTGTGGTGGCCTTACGATTCAGCCAAAGTGTACATACGACTTGGAGATTGAAGTCTATGGATTTAAGTTTGTCGTTCCAACTTTTGTAGTGCCTGGACAAAGAGATGAATTCATAATTAGAAGCAATGTGATCAAATGCATTGTACAGAAGATGAAATCTCATGACAAGTACTGGAAACTTGTTTCCTGCAGTAACCATAATCCTGAGTGTGAGCAATTCCTTGAGCTTCTGAGCTGCACCTCCCGATGGTCTGGCCCTCAGCAGCCTGATAAACTTGGTACTGTGAAACTCTGTCAGGCAGTCACTCTACTTCCCTGACATGAGTATCTTGTATGGGGGAAATTGCCCGCAAATGTCCCTGTTTCCCCGGGAAGCACTGTAATTGTTGAGCCGACCACCGCATGTTCAGCACCTAAAAACATTCTTGTCGGATGAGTAGTAACACCAATGTGGGGTGATCAATGGGTGCCAATGAAGATACTTAACCCTAATCCAACATCAGTGACACTCCGCCACAACTCTAAACTGGCTGACGTTTTTTCCTGTCTAGCTGTCGAAGACTTCACTGTCATGCAGGGATTGAGTATAAACCATCGTGACATTCCTATTTCAGATCCCCTCGAAACTGCCTCGCCCACTGATCCCATGCAGTTGCTGAAGGAGTATGGTCTGAAGGACGTTGACATTGAAGGATGTGAAGCTTCCGAGATGTGGAGGAGAAAACTGGCAGCTCTTATTGTGTCTTACCGTGATGTTTTCTCCAAAGATAAGCTGGATTGCGGAGAGGCAAAAGATTTTGTGCACAGGATCCATCTTTATGATGAGCACCAATTCCGTCTTCCCTATCGCCGCATCCCTCCTGCCCACTACCAAAAACTGAGGGAAGTATTGTCAGAAATGGAGGAGAAATGCATAATCAGCAAGTCTGTCAGTGAGTACACATCGCCTTTAGTGATGGTCTGGAAAAAAGATGGTAATCTGAGGGTTTGTACCGATTTCCACTGGCTCAATGCTAAAACCATCAAAGACGCCCACCCTTTACCACATCAAGCTGACTGTCTTGCAGCTTTAGGAGGTAATTCCTTTTTCAACACCATGGACTTAATTTCAGGATTTTACAACGTCCTGCTCCATGTGTCTGACCGACGATACACTGCCTTCACGACGCCAATGGGATTATACGAGTATAATCGTCTCCATCAGGGCCTTTACAATAGCCCCGCGTCTTTCATGCACATGATGCTCAGTATTTTCGGTGACCTTAACTTTTCCAGTCTTCTCTGTTACCTTGATGACTTGTTGGTCTTCGGTCCATCAGAACAGGAGGCGCTGAGGTGCTTGGAGATCGTGTTTACTCTATTGAGATCCAGCAACCTGAAGCTCGCTCCTAAAAAGTGTCACTTTCTGAGGTAGTCTGTAAAGTTTCTAGGCCATGTGATAGATGATACTGGCATTTCAGTTGATGAAGAGAAAGTGAATGTCATCTCTGCTTTTCGAAAGGAGGATCTAATGAAGGAAGATGGAACCACGCCTTCACAGAAAAAAATCAGATCGTTTCTCGGTATGGTGCTGTACTATCAACCCTTTATTCCAAGTTGTTCTCGTATCGCCAGACCCTTATACAACCTGACGGCTGGCCTGAAACGTTCATTGAAAGGTGCTGGTGCTCGTAGGAGAGCAGGCACTTTTCGGGAGTTGACATCTCAGGACTGGACCCCGGACTGTGACGTGGCATTTGAAGAACTGAAAAGGACCCTTGTTGACAGTGTGGTGCTGGCTCATCCAGATTTTGAACATCCATTCCTGCTCTGTACTGATGCTTCTTTAGATGGCATAGGTGCTGTACTCTCTCAGATACCAGCTGGTGAAGACAAGGCGAGACCGATAGCGTTTGCTAGCAAGGCTTTGAACTGCAGCCAAACAAAATATCCTGCACACAGATTAGAATTCTTGGCCCTTAAGTGGGCAGTGTGCGACAAGTTCAGTCACTGGCTTAAAGGCCATGAGTTTACAGTGTGGACGGATAATAATCCGCTTACATACATTATGACCAAACCGAAATTGGATGCATGTGAGCAGCGCTGGGTCTCGAAACTTGCTCCATATTCTTTTGAGATCAAATATGTTCCTGGGAAACTCAACGTGGTGGTGGACCAGTGAGTCAGGCCAGTGAGTCAGCGGCTGCTGTCAGAGCCTTATTCTGAGCTGTTGAGGCAAGTACATAGTGTTGAGGATGGAAGTGTGCAAGAAGTGTTCCGACTTACCTGCCAAACGCAAACATTAAGATCAGGTCCACTTGACCTCGGGCTGAATACATCGTTGTCTGCCGATGACGTGTCCTCAGTTCTGTCCTCCTGTGACGAATGGGAAACAGGAACTGAATGTAAAGCAGCATCATTCACCGAACATCTTAACTCTTTGATCAGTGGTGACGAAAGGTGTTTCATTCCCTTTCCCTGACTGCATTATGAGAACATCAGCACAAAAGACCCTGTCATTGCCAGAGTGTGTTATGTTGACAGAAAGCGCAGACCATCAAGACGTGAACATGCCAATGAAATCCTGTTTGTGTTGCGGATTCTAAAGCAGTGGGACAAACTTTCAGTGCTCAACAGAATTCTGTACAGAGCTATTAAAGACCCGCTCACAAAGCACAAGGGATTTCAGTTCATTTTGCCCGAATCCTTGAAATGTCAAGCACTTTCTGGCATTCACGACCTGGCTGGTCATCAAGGGCAGCCACGCACTTTGTCTTTGGCCCATCAGAGATTTTTCTGGCTTGATATGGAGCGTGATGTGCGTGATTATGTGAAGAAGTGTCCCAGGTGTGTCTTCAGCAAAACTCCAGAACCTGCAGCAAGAGCCGCCTTGGAGAGTATTAAAACCACAGCCCCACTGGAGCTCGTTTGCATCGACTTCTGGTCTGTTGAGGATCGGCATAACAAATCTGTGAATGTTTTAGTAATTACGGATCACTTCACTAAGCTGGCACATGCATTTCCATATCAAGACCAAACAGCAAAAACAGTGGCCAAGAAACTGTGGGACGGCTTCTTCTGCGTCTATGGATTTCCCCAATGCATCCATTCTGACCAGGGGGGCTTCATTTGAGAGTGAACTGATCTCTGAGCTTCTCGAACTGGCTGGCATTGACAAGTCTAGAACCACTCCCTACCACCCAATGGGGAACGGTGGTACCGAAAGATTCAACAGGACATTAGGTAACATGCTGAGGTCCCTTCCACCTAGACCTAAGCAGAAGTGGTCGCAGTTGGTACAGACTATGACATTTGTGTACACCTGTACAGCACACAAAACAACAGGCTTTGCCCCATTTTACTTAATGTTTGGCAGAGTACCACGGTTGCCAGTTGACCTTATGTTCCAGAGTGTTCTGCGGGATAAGTCCGTTTGTGACTACGACCAGTACGTTAAATTGCTCATCAGTGACCTCCAGTCTGCTATGTCAGTGGCGCAGAAGAATTCTGTTCAAGAACAAAAACGCCAGTCCAATCAGTACAACAAAAGAGTTAAAGGCCTTCCTCTAGCCATTGGTGACCAGGTGCTTGTGGCTAACAAGGGTTGTAGAGGGAAACGGAAACTTGCTGACAGATGGGAGCATGTTGTATACACTGTCGTTGCCTCAAAGCCTTCCATACACGTATATAGGATCTGTGACAGAGCTGGTAATGAGCAAACAGTACATCGCAATCTTCTTTTGCAAGTGAACTTTCTCCCTTTGCCTGATACAGACTCAGATAGTTCTGGTCAAGAGGATGCTGGAACACCTACCTGCAGTATCCCTTCGCAGTCTGATCCTACACGCTCTGGTGGTCTAACTGCCCAGAATCACAGTGATGCTTGCTCCTACATTGCCGAGATTGAACCTGCAGATGATGAGTGGAATGAGGCTGAGGAACTCTCGCAAGCAGACTCTGTCCAACATCTCCAACGCACCACTTCATGGGTGCATTCTCAGTTGCCCTGCCAACAGGAGCCAAATCCACATCTTACTGTGCCAGTGGCTGATGACAATACTGTGGCTGGTGCTGGTACTGACCTTTCTCCCCAAAATCCTGTCTATGACAGTCTACCTGTTGTGCAAGATCCTGTAGCTGATTTAACCCCCTGGGGTCAACCGTCTCGCCGGCGAGACAGGCTCATTTTTTTTTTCTTATCAGTGTGAAAGACACTAAAAATACTAAAAATACTCCGTCGATTTTGGTCATACAGATAAGTGTTATACATCAGTTGAAACTTTGAAGTATCTATTTTTTTTCGGGTACACTCACAATAAAAACAAAATGTTGTGGTTTTGGAAAATAAAAACTCTCTCTGTCTTCGCCGTCTCCGCGAGCTGCTTTTAGAAACACATCACTAAAATGAACTGTAACTCGGCGAAATCTCAACACGGAGACATGGGAGTTATATCTATAGAAAGCTTGAAGTGTCTACGTTTAAATGAAGTAAGTCTTATCAAAAACAAATATTCTGTGATAAAGTAATCCGTATGAAACCAACACTGTTCAGTCTAACTCATTATCTTTAATGCAATCCCGCCCCCTCGCGGCTCGTGCCGTTCATATGTAAATATCCACGTGAGGCAGGGGCGTCATGCACTCATGATTTTTGAGGGGGCATGGGGGGGGTCATGTGACACAGCAGCCACGATAGCACACGATATGTGTAAGTAAATGCGCTTTGCACCTTCATAGATTGTTATTTGATCAATAAATGGTGATGGGCAAAATAGACTATTACCTAGGGTAGACTGAGTACAGTAGAGACACTTTCTGCTTTTTTTCATCACTACACAAAAACTAGATGCTGAAATTAAGTGATTTTTCACATATCTCTTTTGCTTGTGTACTAAAATACCATAGATTGGTAATGGCCATAAATAGTTCATATTTTCCACATTTAGCTCATAAACATGAGGTGCATTTTTGTCTCAACTGTACCCATATGGTGTACAATTGAAACAGTAGCATGGTACAGATGAGACGCCCATTCTTAATGCTTTAAAGCTGGCTAACCATTTATAGCAAATGTAATAAATTACAAAATTACAGTTTTAAATGATTACAGTTTAAAAATAAATTTATTTATTTGCTTTATTTAATTCATATTCAGTTAAACAAAACAGGAACAAATATTTAACACTACAAAAATATATGGCAAACAGTACAAATGTAAACATAACAGTAAAAATAACAATATACATACCTGTATATTCTATAGCCCTATACCCTAAACCTACGCATCACTCGAATCTTTCTGCATTTTTACATTTTCAATCATTCTGTATGATTTATAAGCTTGTTTCATCATGGGGACCTAAAAATATTCCCATAAGGTTAGAATTTACTGGTATTACTATACTCGTGGGGACATTTGGTCCCCATAATGTAGGTAATAGCAGTACACAAACACACACAGCCTCTGTATGCATTTTATTCTACCGTAAAAAATAAGCTAAGAACATTTTAGGTTTTACGGTTTTAACTTAAATTTGCAGTTAAATACAGTAATTTCTTTAACTGATATAATGTTAATATACCAACCTATTGAAGTACTGAAATCTGTTTTGTACCTTTGAAATACATTGATAACCACCAAATGCAGGTGGTGATGAGAAAGCCACATGATGAGCCAAAGCCCATCACAAGCAGCTTTTAAATAATAACATATATAGAAGGTGCACAGCGTCATTCACACAAACACTAAACACCATCATGGTGAGACTCATTAAACTGAAATATGCAATAAACATTAATTTAACAACATTAGACTAACATACAACCCTAATAAACATAACTGATAAGAAAAAACTAAGAAGAAACATAGTTATTTCAAAGAAAAAACATCAAGTTCAAACAAAATTTGAAATGCAGCGCAGGGAATTCTGGGAACGTCAGTTTACGTTTTTTTTTTTTCCCTGTAAATTTTACAGGAACTTACTGTTAACCATTTAACAGGTTTTTACTGTGGCATTTTCACAGTTTTTTACCGTTAAAATCACGGACATTTTTTACAGTGTACCCACTTTACCACCTTGTATATTTCTTAAAATGCTATGTAATCCTTTTAACATTCATGTTAGAAAATATGTCCATTAATAATAGACAGTTGGAATATCACAAATATAATTTTTAACAGAATTTGCGTAGCATGTGTGTAAATGTGACTTTTATCCTATTATCATAACACTGTACAACTAAACAGCATGTGAAGCAATAGGACACCAATCCGGGTTCAGTTGATACACTGTGTCTCAACCGTACCCCACTGACATACTCACACATTTCTCTAGATTATGAAAAGACCTTGCATGGCACAATGTCATAAAATATATCTATTTTTAGAGCACAGAGTAATGTTTGCAATGATGGATTTTAAGTTTTAACAATCATAAAAGAATAATAAGTTATTCATTGTGGAAGGGACATGGTGAAATGAAAATCTCACCTTGGAAAAAAAAAACTTTTGCCGATATCTTCGGAGAGGAAAGACGCACAAATTTCAAATTTCCCACGATCAAAGAGAACACTAATTCACACGTGTGGAGCAAAAATCACAGCTCGGGGTTCTTGTGTATGCAAGTTATTTAAGGTGTTTCAACTGTACACGTCTCAAATGTACTCAGTCTACCCTACACATAAAACCAGACTTTTTACTTAAATACCAGATATGGGTGTCATGCCGTAAAATATTTTTTAATACGACTGACTTTGTATTTAATGTGAATTTAATAACAATATTGTAAGTTACTAATTATAACACTTTCATTTTACAGAGAGCAAAGAACATTTACATTTTCAGAGAACATTTTCATTCAGTCTAGCCAGAGTTCAGTCACTCTCAAAAACTCCCATTAAAATCACTGAAGCTGTTTACACTGTGAAATGAACGTCTTGCTTACATTCGTACGCACATCTGCACTTTCTTGTTTCTGATGAGAGAATTGGCCAGATAATTAAGTGAGCGAGCAAGTGAACAAAACACCGCGTTTCAGCGATGACTCATCTGAACGTCTCTGATTGGCTATTGCATTTATAAGCTCAACAGAAACGTGTGTGATTGGTTATAATGCAGCGCTGAACAAACGCGTCTATCTCTGGCTCAGCGCCAGCCAGCAAACACAGATTTGAATTTAGCAGCTGATGCGATGCCGATCTAATCACACCGGTGTGATTGCATCAAATATAAAAAATATTATTCGGCTATTTTTTGTCTTTTGGAAGCTGCATTCAAAATCCACTTGGCTCAGAAATCTGAGGGGGCACGTGCCCCCTCTCTTTCAATGGGCATGACGCCTCTGACGTGAGGCACGTGCGCATGGAAACGCCCAACATAAACAAAGCTCGAGGAGATCATTCATAGCGGCTACTGTTCGTTTCTGCAAGAAGACGCGCTGAGTAAAGACTGGATTTCCCTCAAAAGAAGAACAAGATTTCATCGAGTAGAGGAGATCAATCTGATGAGTAAGTAATGTTTCTTTTTTGCATTACTTAACGTGTTATTGTGACATAAACAAGAACACATTTACTAGTTAGGTTGTTCCCAAACTACAACATGATGAATGCTAGGCATCTAAAAATGTTTAGACCATGTTTATTATTAATACTCTGTTCACAAATAGATTTTAATAACATGCTAAACAATAAAAATTAGTTTCTCAGATGTAAAATATCCTTTTTTATAGTACAAAGCATGTGTGAGTCTATAGCTACAGAATCATATCATAGGCTACATAAAACCATACATACTAGGCTATATGACAACAAAATCATAGTTGGGTTTTTCCCAAACTATAATTCCTGACTACAATGTTTGAAATCGAGTAAAACATTTTGAATATGAAAGGCAATTCATTGTATTTAAATTGATTATGGCGCGATGATGTTTTCATGCTCTATATAAAACAAAAGTAATATGAGTGTACACTGTAACATGATCAATGCTACGAGTCTAAGTATGTTTAGAACATGTTTATTATTAATAGCCTACTCTGTTCAGAAATAGATTTTAATAACATGCTAAACAATAATTAGTTTCTCAGATATAAAATGTCTTTTTTTTTAATAATACAAAGCATGCGTGAGTCTATGGCTACAAAACCTACAGATGCTCCTGATATTAACATGCTCACAAATGTTTTTTGTTGTTGTTGTTGTTGTTGTTGTTGTTGTTGTTGTTTTTTTGGTTGTTTGTATTTTAGTGAATCGGGTACCTGAACCACAGATGAATCCTGATGACTTTCTTCAAACTGTTTTCCTCTGAGAGCGCTGTACCAACATCAGATGTTCAACTACACTGATATTCTATGGTAAAACAATCTCCTTGACTACTGATTGTTTTTTTTTTTTTGTTTTTTGTTTTTTTTCTTCTTGAATCCATGGAAAGAAGCATAAACACTTAAATAACACACGTAAATATCAGGTATGATTTACTTGTTTCACTTGTTGGACAGAATCTGTTGCAGGAATGACTCAAAGTCTGTTCACATCTCTGTGGTCAGTGTGCACAATGTGTCTTTGACCTTCATTATGTATGTTTTGATTATACTGTGTTGTAAATAAAATACAAATAATTTAAACAACCCATTTTTTCAGTCTCCTCACATTCTGTCTTACCTGCCTCAAAGTCACAGTCACACTGATGGGCCATTAGAGGCCATTAGGGGAGGGCCCTTTGTCTCTCAGGGGAGAATCACTTAATATTCAGGGCCATTGCCACTCCTTCGCATAATGGCTTTCAATCACAAAACATGTCTTTAAAATTAAATCAATATATTGTTTTCTGTGAATGAGTAAGCAGAATGATTTTCACATAATTTTGAAGTAAATATTCTAGCCTACAAGACTAATTACTCAAAAGTCTTATTCAGAACTATTTAGTGTGGGTTTTATGGCCTTATTTCAGCTACATTTTCTCCCCCAAAACTTACTGACCACGCATATTTTTTTTCTAAAAAATGCAAACATGTACATCCATCAGGGTCACATATTATTGTAGCACAGTTTGTGCTGAATACAAACAAATTACATGTTGGTCAATAGTATGTTTTAAGTAGCTGAAATAAGCGCAAATATCAGGGCATGTTAAAACATCTCAAGGGCCCCAAAATCACCTCAGACCCCAGGGGGTTAAATGCAGCCAATCGTTACTCTACCAGGTGTGGGAGAGTTATCAAACCAGTGCGTAGACTTCTATGGTTCAACTTGAAACCCTGTTAGGTTTGAATTCTGGGTCAACAGTAATTCATGTTTAAATTTAAACTTTGACTCTTAAGTACATGCAGTTTTTGGAACTTGCTTTTTGTTTTGTTTTCTTTTTCCAAGTGAAACTTGCCTTAATTGAGTATGTGGTCTAAGTGTACGAGGTGTAATGGGCACCTTGATTAAGTCTAAAGAATGTGATGAAATTTGGCCAATTTCAAAACATTTTTATCCTTTCATTGGGTAGCTTTTAATGCTGACTGTCTTCACTGATTGTTTATCAGTGTGGAACATGTTTATCTGAGTGTAGACCATGTAATTCTTATGACCAGTATACAGTTTTTTTTTTTTCCTATGTTCTCAATTTTGTGTAATTCTAGGGGGGTGAGTGTAACAGGTATGGAAAGTAATGTTCATTTCATATGTAGAATTGCACAAAAATGTTCACGATGTATACCTGATATGCCTGTCTGTGTGTGTACCTTCCCCTTTAAATTTCTGACAGCAGCGTTAGTCTTAATTTCCTGTCTTTGCACCTCCTCTTCCCTTGCGGCACGGTCTGTGCATGGGAGAGGTGGGTTTCTAATGAGCTCTGATTAATCTAATTTCATCTTTGCTTTAAAAATCACTTTTATACTCGGTTTAAATCATGTATGTGACAGTAATTTACGTGTATATTTGATTATTTCTGTATTTTCACTAAGTTTCATCAGTTTTATACTTCATCGATGCACTAGAAGCATGTGCTAATTGCGTTGCACTTTACATTCATTTAACAGAAAAGACAAGAAGGGCAAAAACACACTGTAAAGACTGTTTCATGTTTTATTCAGGTATGCTGTTTTGTTACTCGCTGTTAAATTGATTTTTATTATTTGAAAGTTTTATTCTATTTCCTCTTCCCTTGCTGCACAGTCTGTGCATGGGAGAGAAAAGACAAGAAGGGCGAAAACACACTGTAAAGACTGTTTCATGTTTTATTCAGTAAATGAAGAGTCAAACCATCAACTGATGTCCGTCTGGTTACTACTCTGGAAAAAAAACAAAAAAAAAAAACAACGGAGATTACACGGTCACATAAACATGGTAGTTTATGAGCTTACTTACCAAGAATAAATTGGTAATGATTAGAAATAATCTCAGATGAATCAAGGAAAATCTGTTTTATGCAGTTTCCGTCAGATCAATCAGCTCATCTCCTCGTTTAATCCTTAGAGTCAATAAAAGCGCGATTAGAACTAATTGAACAACTCTTTCCAGTTAGCGATGTTTTAACTATGAATTTCAGTTGTTAATCTTGTATTTCTCACTTACTTTCTTAACTTTAGAACTGCAACCGACACGCATCAATGCTCCAGCGGCCATTTCACTTCACTCCGTGACAAGAGACTGTTCTTCTCTATTAGCGCTAGAGACGATGCAACCCACTAAGGGCGGAGCTATTCCTAATTGTTCAATTTAATTTATTTTCTAGTTTGTGACATTTACTACATTTCTTCAGCAGTATTTGATTCCTAAAACCTTAAGCTATAATAAAATATATTATATGTGCATTATAATAATTATTTTTCTTTCTTTTACAGGTTTAATATGGGCTTTAGTAACCTTGGTTACATAAACATACCTGGCAATAAAGCTCATTCTCATTCCCGGTCCCGCCCACTCTCGCTGACATTTTTTCCTGTCCCATCCCAATCACATGATACGTAGTAATTTAGTTTCCCATCCCGCAGGATTCCTGGAAAAAAGGCCTCTAGTGTGGAGGTAAGGAGGCAGACTTTTTTTTTTGTTGTTGTTTATTTTACAAGTCGAGAGATGTGCATGTGCTCCACAGCATTCTACATTCTGATTGGTTACTCTCATACTGATACACAGCAGACAGCATTTTCATATTAATCACTAAAGTCTAGATTTATTAAATCATATCAGTATTTATAGACTAGATAGTACATACAGGACATTTTTACTCTCCTGCAGGACCTGCTATTTTGTGAGAAAACGTTTTACACAACCTCCCCAGGGCACAGAGCAACATAACAGGGCTGCAACAACTAATCGATAAAATCGATTATTGTCGATAATGAAAATGGTCAACAACTATTCTCATTATCGATTAGTCGGGTCTGCCCACAGTGCACGTCCAACTTCAGCCGGTCGCGTCAAATTAACGTTACAGCACTGAATAACGCATTTCTATGGCCAAAATTCATCTAAAAATAGTGGAGGAAACAGAATGAGATGCTGCGGGAGAAGTACGTGATCCAAGCTGCACAAAACATGAGAATTCTTTATTTTAAGTGTTGCCAGCTAACAAAATAAATCAATTGACACAGAATCAGATTTTAGATTTGCTCATTTATTTTGGTATTTTAACAATCCGTGGTTTAGATTTTCTTGTTTGTGATCTTAGGCAACTTTTAAATCAATGGTTCAACAAATAACAGGTGATAATTCAATATCACTCAACTTACATCAAAGATAATACTCAGATTCACCACACGGGGTCACTATAACTGCGCTTAAACTCCAAACGGAGGTTTCACAAGAAAAATCAAAAAGTAAATACAGAAAAACTCAAAGTGTCAATTCTTCCGACTGTACAATTATTTCTAATGTTAGGGCACACTTTTAGGGTGAAACAATACTCTTAAGGATCACACAAACATGGTAGTGGCACCCGAATTCTGTTTTACTGATAATACGTAACACTTGTCATGTGCAATGTCACACAATCTCCGTTCATCCAAATCCATAAATAATGGATTTAACCTAGGATGATACACTAGCGTCTTCGTCTCTCATGCACTGCTTAAAGGGTCTGTCTCTGTATCGCACTCTTAGCACGTCATCATTAGCAGCCGCTCTCTAAAAGGGGAAGTACACTCTTTGTGTGCCCCACACTCTAATACCACCCGGTTACATTCTCCCCTGCCGACCTGTCAACGTCCTCGGTGACAGTGTAAGAATTTCTTAGCTCTTTGACCGCTTCTCTAAAGAACACGGTTCCCAAATTGGCTATCATCTGAGAAACAGCACTGTGACTAAGGGCTGATCTGGGCTCATGGTGTGGATTTGAATGTTGACCCACATTAGATCTGGTACTCCTTCGAGGTGGGGGCAAACTAGGAACCCAACCTTGCTCTTGAGACCCTTCCCCAAGTTCTATACTGGCCGGAGCTGTGGGATCACCAGAAGACACCTCTGAAGCTCCCATCTCATTTTCAGCTTCAGCGCATGTTTGAGTTTCATCTCCGTTTGGGCCAGTACATTCCAAGAGCGCTACACCTTCCTCCAAACTCTCATCATACACATCGCTTGTTGAAGCCTCATCCACTTCCAGATTAGGCTCAGCACCCCTCTTGAGAGACACTGGATCAGGGATGTGCACACATGGTCTGAGATCCACCCGATTCACTCTCTTGATAGGGCCTCCTTCCAACGGTTCCACGGTATGAGTAGTCCCTTGAATCTCTATCACTCGATATTGGGTCGGATGCCAGGCATCCTGTATTTTATTCCTTCCCAGGGGTCGATTTCTCAGGTATACGATCTGACCAACCTCAATGGTGGGGCAATACACTTTATCCAGGGAAAGCTCAAGACGCTCTGCTGCTTTTTTCTCAGCATAAGCCTTGGCACGTTCATGAGCCTCCTTCAGCCGTTTCTGATGGACTGCTAACCAGTCATGAGTTGTCTCAGCCCCCGATTCTCGTCCCACCAATGCATCCACCGGCAACTGAGGGTCCACACCGAACATCAGATAGAAAGGAGAATATCCTGTTGATGAATGCGGGGTAACGTTGTATTAGTAGACCAGTTCTGCCAGATGTTCAGGCCACCGTCTTTTGGTTTCAGGAGGGAGTGTTCGAAGCAGCTCGTGAAGAGTGCGATTGAAACGCTCGCACTGGGCATTTCCTGTAGGATGATGGGGGGTGGTACGGCTCTTCTTAACCCCGTATAGCTTGCACAATTCTGCAATTACCTCGCTTTCGAAATTGCGCCCCTGGTCTGAATGTAGCCGTTCCGGGACCCCAAATTTCATGAACCACTCCCTCAAGAGAACTTTAGCTGTGGTGTCAGCTTTCTGGTCCCGCGTCGCAAAAGCTTGTGTGAACTTGGTGAACACATCAGTGACGACTAAGACGTTCTCCCTTCCATCAGTGGCTGGCTCCAGCAAAGTGAAATCTACTGCCACCACTTCTAGGGGCCGGCTGGCAAGGAATGACTTCATGGGTGGGTGCACTTTAGGCTGAGGCATTTTCGTAAGAATGCAGCGCTGGCAATTCTTAATCCACTGTTCAACGTCTCCATGCATTCCCACCCAGTAACATCTTGGCTTCAGCAGTTGCAGGGTCCTTTCAATCCCCTGGTGCCCCATACCAGCATGCACACTCTCAAGCACCTGGGTTCTTAAACAGGCAGGGACTAACAGTTGGAAGCACTCCCCATGATGCACATCCTCCATTACCCGATATAACAATCCCTCCTTTTCCCTTAATCGGGTCCACTGCTTCAGCAAGGATCGTACAGATTTAGACAGGATCTTCACCTCCGAGCCTGCAGGTTTACGTTTCTGATCCCAAAAGATCCTGAACTCCTTCAACACTGGATCTTGACTCTGAAATGTGGCCAACTGCTCTTTAGAATAGCCAGGCCAAATAGGAGTACTCCCTTGCACCTCCATGGGTGCCAGTCCACCTGCTTTCACAGCACGCATCTGCCGGACTTCGCACCTCTCAATTCCTGCTTGGACCAATTCGGCATCAAGAGCAGTCCCACGTCGTACCAGGCTACAAATAGTCACACAGTTGTCATATTCAGCATCTTCTGGGTCCACCACGGGCTCCCCTGCCAAGGGCTGCCTAGACAATGCATCTGCGGCCTGATTACACCGACCTGGTCGGTATTGGACATCAAAATCAAATGCCGCTAGCTGCGCCACCCACCTTTGTTCGAGGGCTCCTAGCTTGGCAGTACTCAGGTGGCATAATGGGTTATTATCTGTGATGACGGTAAATTTCGAACCCAGTAAGTAGCTCCGGAATTTTTCAGTTACTGCCCACTTGAGACTCAGCAGCTCTAATTTCATGCTGCTATAATTCTTGTCATTCCTTTCAGCATTTCGCAATCTTCGGTTCGCGTAAGAGATCACCCTTTTCTTACTCTCTTGCTGCTGCAGAAGGACAGCTCCTAAGCCCTGATTGCTGGCGTCAGTCTCAAGAATAAATGGGGCAGTGAAATCAGCAAATCCGAGCACAGGCGCACTAGTCAGTTTCTCCTTCAAAACGTCGAAGGATGCCTGACACTCAGGACTCCACCCACCGATCACCTTTTGGTTAACTCTAGCTGGAGGTCCCTCATTCAGACATTGGTTGACTAAATCATGCAGCGGCCCTGCGATTTTTGAGAAGCCAGGTACAAATCTTCTATAGTACCCACTGAACCCGAGAAAGGACCTAAGAGCTTTCAAAGTAGTGGGTACCGGCCACTGCTTCACAGCAGAGATCTTGTTAGGGTCGGTGGCTATACCCTCGGCGGATACCTGGTGTCCCAAAAATGTCACGGTAGGCTTTAGGAAGTGACACTTCCCTATTTTGACTTTAAGTCCAGTTTCCTGTAGCCTTGTTAACGCAGTCCGCAACCTCTCCAAATGTTCGGGAAATGTTTTGGAGAACACCAAAATGTCATCCAAATACACGAGCATAATCTGGAAGATTAGATCACTCATGGTTGTTTGCATTAATCTTTGGAAAGTTGCGGGCCCATTACACACCCCCATCGGCATTCTCAGATGTTCGTACAGCCCAAATGGTGTGGTAAAGGCTGTCTTGTGCCGATCCTTTTCTGCTACAGCCACCTGGTGATATCCACTGGCCAGGTCGATGCTTGAAAAGAACTGGGCGCCTCGTAGCACATCAAAACTCTCATCCACTCGTGGCAGTGGAAATGCGTCCCGCTTGGTTTTCAGATTTAGCTTGCGGTAGTCAACGCACAACCTAATACTACCATCGGCCTTTCTCACAAGCACCACTGGGGACGCATAGGCGCTTGAACTCTCTTGAATAACACCCTTTCTTACCAGTTGCGCTATATGTTCCTTGGCCTCTCTGTAATGGTTCGGCGGAATTCGGCGATACGGCAGGTTAACAGGCACATCGTCCACCAACTGAATCTCATGCTGTACTCGGTTCGTGAACCCGAGATCCTCATCCTCCAGGGCGAACACATGAGCATATTCAGCGAGTAATGCTTTCAACTCTGCTTGCTGCTCCACTGTACCTCCTATGTCCAGCTGAGATACCACTTTCGTCCACTGCTCTTGATTTGATAGTGACTTGGCCCCCAGAGAGATCTCTTCAGCATTAGCAGAAATGCGATGGAATGTTACCTCATGTCCTGGGTCATTATCCACCAACTCTACTTGTGAAAGGACACCAATGCGAGTCCTAGGGTGCAACCACACATCCTCATTAGACATGTTAAGAACTTGGACGGGGCCCTCATTACGGTGTGTGTGCTTACTACTGTCGGCATAATCAACAAACCCCCTGGCAACGGTAAGTGTGTAGGCTCTAGCAGCCACTGGCTTTCACCTTTAGCACTCACTAGCCATCCTTTTGCCATTACCATAGTTATGGATGCCGCTGGCACATGGACGACACTCTTCCCTGCTACACGGGCCACCCGACTCTTACGAACATCACAGGTCTGTACATGCTGGAACACGTTCCTCCAATCAGTCTCTAGCCCCCCTTGCAACGGAGCCTCGAACTCAGACTGCACTATCTGCCTGCACCGACTTATGATGTTCATACCCACAATACAAGAAACAGCTTTTGAGGAGGGTGAAGGATCCTTTACCACTAAGAAACCGCAATTTGGGATCTTTCTGCCCATAGTCTCTATTTCCAGCTCAAGATATCCCAAGTACGGGATGTCCAGTCCGTTGGCGGCAGTAAGCTTGAGCCATCCAGGGGTTGAAAGCATGTCTTCTTCATCACCTCCCAAGTGCTGTCGGAAGAAACTTTCTGATATCGTACTAACTTGACTGCCTGTGTCCAAGAGACAGGATACTTCTATGCCAAGGACCTTGATATTTACTTGGGGGCATGTTCCCACAGCCCGCTTCAGCAGTTCTTCTTGACTTGAGTCTACAGGTTGCCCCCGGATTGCTCGACTCACAGCAACCGGGGCGTCACATTTCCCGACTCACTGGAAAGGGGTGAAGGTTTTTTAGAGCTGCGTTTCTGCGGGCAGTTCCTCGCAATATGCCCTGGTTCCTGACATTTTAGGCATATGGGCTGGCCATCCTCCGTGAACCGTAACTGGGCTCTTGTGTTATTTGCTCGCAGACCCCCTATCCCCTGTTGTGGTGTCAATAAGCCTTTAACAGCCTGTGTTAGCTCAAGGATCTGCCTCCCCTGTTCAGTGACTACATCCATTACCTGAGACAAAGTGACTGGGTTGTGGCCGATGGCTTTCATTTCTGCACACTGTGAGCTCTCACTGAAGGAGCCATAAGTACCACTTTCGACTTTTAGGGGTACGCACCCTCCCTGACTGCTCCTCCCAGCTCCATAGGTAAGCTTCCTCCCTCACCTCTACCATAGAAGACTCAGGTTTCTCCCTTACATACCGTCTAAGTTCCCGTCTGAGTGCAGGGTCTCGGATGCCCTCTACAAACTGGTCTCTTAACATTATCTTTTCATTTCCCACAGCCCCTGGTGCACTCTTAGAAATTCGACCTAAAGCTTGGGCTAGTGCATGAGAGAAATCACGAACATCCTCCCCCTCTTTCTGTTTACGACTATAAAAGTCCTGGAGAAGTTGGACACTGCCACGCCTATCAGTGAAAGACTCTCTTAGATAAGTAAGGACATCAGTGGCCATATCAATGTCTACATCGCGTCGCAGACGAACCTCTTCTAATGCAGCGCCTCTCAGCAAAGACATAACAAAATCACACTCGTCATCTGGTGTCAGGTTCCGGGCCCTTAAAGCCCGCTCAACCTCTTCTATAAACTCATCTACTGTTCTTCCATCTTTTTCAATGTCCCCTGTGAATGGGCTGATGTGACGTTCGCGGGGTACATATACATAAGTCTTGTTAAGCCCACCCTTCAAAGACTCAATTGTGTCCATTGCTTTTTTATGCTTTTGGCGCAGTTCTTTTAACTCCTGACGAATGTCATCCTCTTCCCCTTCCGAATGATCCGACATGTCGCAAGTCACAGTCTTAAGCAAGACCACTAACAGGGTCAGTTCGTGCCTACTTCAGAAATCCACAGGAAACCGTTGTCACCACTCTGTCTGCTCCGTCACGTCCTGGCCAACCACGTCCCGTCTCTGCGTCAAGCCCTCAGTCCCGCTGTCACTGGCTCTTTCCACACAGGAGGCTCCTCTTCACCACTACCGTGTTTGCTCACCCGTGTGCCACTAACACTTAACTGTCACTGGCAAAATTAAATTGTAAAAGGACCCCACTCCTGGTACCAAGTTTTGCTGCCAGCTAACAAAATAAATCAATTGACACAGAATCAGATTTTAGATTTGCTAATTTATTTTGGTATTTAAACAATCCGTGGTTTAGATTTTCTTGTTTGTGATCTTAGGCAACTTTTAAATCAATGGTTCAACAAATAACAGGTGATAATTCGATATCACTCAACTTACATCAAAGATAATACTCAGATTCACCACACGGGGTCACTATAACTGGGCTTAAACTCCAAACGGAGGTTTCACAAGAAAAATCAAAAAGTAAATACAGAAAAACTCAAATAAAGTGTCAATTCTTCCGACTGTACAATTATTTCTAATGTTAGGGCACACTTTTAGGGTGAAACAATACTCTTAAGGATCACACAAACACGGTAGTGGCACCCGATTTCTGTTTTACTGATAATACGTAACACTTGTCACGTGCAATGTCACACAATCTCCGTTCATCCAAATCCATAAATAATGGATTTAACCTAGGATGATACACTAGCGTCTTCGTCTCTCATGCACTGCTTAAAGGGTCTGTCTCTGTATCGCACTCTTAGCACGTCATCATTAGCAGCCGCTCTCTAAAAGGGGAAGTACACTCTTTGTGTGCCCCACACTCTAATACCACCCGGTTACATAAGCTTGAAGTTTATGCTTTAGCGTAATGGCTTTCCCTGTCAGGCGCTTTGACAGATGCGTGTGCGTCCTCAGCGCAAAAACGTTCAGTTTACAGTCATATCCTTATCTGTAAATGTCACAAATTCACGCGAGCATTTCCATTTTTGCATAAAGTTCCGTCCTGACAGTCTGCGTTAAGTTTAAATCTTTACTGAACGAGCGCCAGCGCGGCGGACGCGTGAACGCGCGTCAGAGAGGGATTAATATTCAGCGCAAAAACATTCATTGTGCTGAAATATCTGTTGTTAAACGTTAAATTAAGGTTTAAAAGTCAACATGTAGTGCGCGTATTTAATGAGAGTAGGAACTGTAAAGGGATAACCGCGTATATAGTTGTCTGAATATAAATATCAGATGCTTCTTAGCCGCCTTTTACAGGATAAATAAATTACAGTAAACGTGACTGTGATCAAAAAGTTGCTTAACACTGAGTTTGTGTTTTTATTCGTCTTTATTATCTTTATTATTAACCTAATTTTTGGTGAAGAGATTTAAACTATAGGCCTATATACAGTGCTTAACAAATTTATTAAAACAAATTTATTTAAGGTTTATAACAAATAATGTAAGCTTTGTGCCACTGCTGCTCTAAACAACAAATTTTGGTTTTACTAAAATATTTTTTTATCTATCTGTATTGGTTAGTCCTCCAATATGCCTAAGCTCTTTAGCAATAGTTCGCTTTTTCTAATACTATAATATAATTATTTCTGTTATCTATGAAAGAATGAAAGATCTATGAAAAACTTTTTTCAGATACTCAATTACAGTCAAAAAGTAGCTAAACAATGCCAGCAAGGATGCATGCTGTTATGAAAGGCAGGAGGCTATTTTTTTTTTATTATGTGAATAAATACTTAGTTGTTTCAGTTTGTTATTTGCCCAATAAATGACAATCACATTTTTAGATTTAAACAATTCTTTGACAGATTCCTAAAATATTTGTGTTTTCTCTTTATTATGACAGGTTGTCTAATAAATTGTTAAGCACTGTATGTTTTCATAGCATTCATTTGGCACGTTTGTTTGAAGGACATTGGGGAGAATGTGGAAGTGTTTTTGTCAATAAAATAAAAAAAAAGAAAATGTAGCTTTTTATCTGATTAATCGATTAATCGAAAAAATAATCGGCCAACTAATCGATTATCAAAATAATCGTTAGTTGCAGCCCTACAACATAATTTCAGCAGAAGCATATTTAAAATTTAAAGTAGAAATTGAACATTTAAAAAAGGTGAATAAAAACTCTCAGAACAGAAGCTTTACTGGCAAGTTAAAGTACAAAGAGGGAAGCTTAAAAATAACACATTGTAGGTAGGGCTGTAAGATTCCGAAATTTTTGGAATCGAGTCCGATTCCTGGTTCTGGAATCGATGGGATTCGATTCCGAGAATCGATTCCTCTGTTGTTTTCGATTCTTGTTTTTTTTTTTTAGATCGAAGGAACCTAATCTCGTCGTGACTGCAGGATATAAAAGTCGTAGAAAGTATCCTTCTCATAACATGAAGCTTTATTTGTAAAAAAAAAAAATGACTATAAATTTCTATAGCTATGATTGATTTTTAAATTGTAATTTTGTCTGCTTTGCCCGTGAAATTAGTCATAGGTCACTGCTCAGTAAGGACATGCATTTATCGCATGAATTGAACAAGACATGAAGTGTCTAAAATAAATGTGCACAGTTCAGCTGAATGATGAAGTTTACTTTGACTGTATGCTTTGGATAAAATTAACAAACTGTACATTGAAACAAAATAACCAGAACATTAACAATAACACTGATAGAACTCGTGGTTTATCTGTCAATCAGATGCTCGGCCACTGATCTATGCCCGAGACGTTTTCTTTTAGAATTATCATTGGTTGATAGAAATAAAAATAGAATTTTAAATGGAAAAGATCCTCAATCACGTCATGATCCATTCTGTCGTGCAGCGCTCAAAATTGTGGACAACATAAGCCAGTTCCACCGTAAAATAATCCCTGAATATTTTTTTATTTTTTTTTTAACTGGTTCATTAAAACTATCTGAAAGAACCTTTTCATGGAAACAAATCATACTTCTAATCACTTTTAGCGAGCATGAGGCGAAGGGTAAATATAAAACTGAAATAGACCTTTTATATATAAAAAAAGAATCTTTTATCTCACAACTCTCGTAATTACAGCTTTTATCGAGCATGAGGTAGGCGAATGGTGCTTCTCAAACGGAAGGCTGCATCCTCAAATTCTGATGATCTCAGTACCGACTCGTTTTCTTTCAGTTTATTTTCGTGAATTTAAATGTGTGCAGCCTTCCATTTGAGAGGCATCCATATAAGCTTTGTTGAACTGAAAAAAGCTCTGAATGAGGAGTCGATTCCTCTTGATGGGATCGATTCCAACCTTTGGAATTAACTCTTGATTCCCAACGCCTCGGAATCGAGGAATCGATTCTTTTTGGAATCGATTCCCAGCTCTAATTGTAGTGGCAGATACAAGCAACTAATGCATCACTAATACATAATTCACACATCACCTACATACACACATACATATTTGACATGTCCCCTTTAAGAATTAGAAGGTTTGGTTGATGCGTGGTTACGACGCAAACAGTTCTAATAAATATAACTGTTCTGGTCTAATGCAGCAATCTTGACTCCGTGTATTTTTGATAGCTTAGAAAGCTACATTGGTGACCCCGACACAGAACAAATAACTTATTTGTGATGTCGACGAATGCTGTATCTCTGAAGCTGCTGGAGTTTTGGGAGCAACAAGCAGCCATATGGTTCGCTCAAGCCGAAGCTCAGTTCACGACACAAAATACTATTATGTCGTCACAGCCCTCAACATCTCCACGTTTGTGCAAGCGATCAGCATTCTTGAAAATCCCCCAGCTCTGGATAAATATTCTACACTAAAGGCATATCTTTTGAAGACTTTTTGTTTATCAGAGACTGAAAGAGCATGTCGTTTGCTCTCACTTCCTGACCTTGGAGATTCACGCCCGTCCGAGTTAATGGACCACGTACTAGCGCTGCTGGGTGAGCATAAGCCATGCTTTCTGTTTAAAGAGTTGTTCTTACAACAATTACCAAAGAACGTTCATACCTCTCTTGCAAACAGTACAGTGACTGACTACAGGGAACTGGTGTAACCAGTTGGGAAGAGAAATATTAATTTTATTGTATTCTTGTAATGAACTTCCCAAAACTTATTTTCTGTGGAGCCAAAAGACAGAATGATCCGTGTAGGTGTTTAATACATAACTGTGTTATTGCATGTAGGAACTTTAATTATGGTATTTTGTGCAAATGGGACTTATCTGTGTTGCGCGCTATGCCTTTGGGGAGTGTGGGAGTTACGTCAGCCTCAGACCGCAATTGGACGCTGGCGAGGCAAGATGCAAAAAGTTTCTCCTTATCTCCCGGATGTCCTTGGTACGTTTAACAGTGTTCATTTAACTAAAGTTCATCAAATTCTAAGCTGAATGTGTTCTGAATCGATTTTGAGTATGCATATTTGTATATTATGAGATTTATGTGAGTTTAAGTGAATTTTAGGATAGCGTGGAGAACGTTTTTTCTGATTAAGTGTCCCAATGTGTTCCAGGTATGTTCAGTCCTTCAATTCAAACAGTGAAAAAAGTGATTTGAATGATAATGTATGTGAACTGGTTTTGAATATTGTTTTATTTTTATTATTTTCTCTTTCCCCTTATTCTGAAAAACATTCTATTGCTTCACATTTGGATTATGCACTGAATTTGTGTCTCTATATCGTTGTGAATGTGCATGATATTTTGGGGAATGTTTGTATGCTGGTTCACGTGAACATTAATTTTATACATTAACTTTTGATAATACATGTGAAAAGAACAACATACAACCAGTAATTATATTTCAATTTCTTTATTTCTTATGTTTTAATGTATTTCACAATGTTAACAGAAAATTGTTGTAATTGTCAGCAGATCTGGAACTGCTACATAAAACTGGTGCCGTGACCTCCTAGGATACAACCGATCAGCCGCCGCCGATCACCGGGGTTTGACCGTCTATGTGGGATTTTCACTGTGACTTCCTGGATTCAGCAAGCCGGCCACAGTTACCTGCCATGTGTCAAGCCTAGTATCACGTCCTGCCTTCCAGTGTCAGATAATGAACTATTCTCATCTCAGTTACATTCAATTTTTCCTGACATTCTAAGACATTGATTTTGAAACGAACCCTGAATCATTAAGACATTGAACCAATTTTTTGCGTTTATACAAGTGATCAGTACGGACAGTAAGATGTATAACATGTCTGCACCAGTCTTTGGGAGGGGTAGAGGGTTAATCAGTACAGATAGTGTTGTGAGACGCAAGGAAAATGATCGAACTTGTAATGTTAATCTGTGGTACTCACAAGAGGGGAAAACATTAATTCTGGTGCTTCTTTTACACCTGCTCCTCTCAAAGTAGGGCTAAAAATTAACCCCTCACCTGACATGGTTGTTACCCCTGAAGTTATTTACAAAATTCTTCTACGCTATTTTAGTGAGAGCCCAGAGTCTTGTCTTCCACTAGCAGACTTCTATTCTACACTGCCATATGCCAAAGAAAGCCCCGTCGACTACTGGGTCCGTCTCAATAATGCAGCCGAAATCGGTGATAATCACCTGAAGAAACAGGGTAGTCAAATGAAGAACATCTCACAGGAAGTCGCGATAATGTTTATTAGAAACTGCCCTGATGATGGACTTTCTAATGTGTTTAGATACAAGCCTGTTACCAAGTGGTGCAAGAAGCCATTGATGAGCATCAAAGGGAGTCGAGAACAAAGAAACTGTACTCTCACTCTCTTCCTGACCGCTCGTTTCAAGTAGCAACTGCCACTGTCAGCCATCCAGAAACGAATACTGTGGAAAACACTGCAGTGAATGCAGCAGCGTGCATTCCCAGTACCCAGACCACAAAGCCTGAGACTACCACGACGCCTCCACACATGGCATTGACTGACACTGGCACGTTAAAGCGGGTGCTCAGCATGCTGGAAAGGGTTCTTGAGTGCACTAATATACAGGCTGCCCCTGATAGATCACAGTTGCCCTCTTGGTCTCGTCCATCCAGATGTCGTGTCTGTGGTGAGAGAACCCATTCAACACGGTCACATTGCATGTCAGAGAAAAGATGTTTGATTTGTTTAGAAGTTGGTCACCAGCACAGTACCTGTCCTAGAAGGAGTGCAGAGTCCGGGAACCATGCCCAGATTCAGGGAAACTGACACACCCGCACTGGGGAGGGGGTAGTGCAGGTGAAGAAATTCAGACCCTCCAAGAAGATGCATCAAGCATATATGAGTCGACTTGCAGGTCAGTGACAAGTGATAATGTAGTTCTGTTTGAGAATGTGGCTCAGCTGGCACGAGCAGACAGCCTTTTCTACACTGATGCTTTAGTCAATGACGCCGTTCCTCTAAGAGCCTTGTTAGACAGTGGCTCTATGGCCTGCACCATCAGTGAAGTTGCAGTGTCCCGTCTACTTGATGCAGGATTGACTCTGGATCAGTGTGAGATGCAAGCCAATGTTATGCTGGTTGGATGTTGCGGAGTTCAGGTTGTGCCGAAGTGTATGTACCAGCTGAAGATGAGAGTGTATGAGTATGAAGTCAGTGTACCTACGCTGGTTGTTACGGGACAACGAGACAAGTTGATACGAGGCACCAACGTTCTTAAATTTATCTTGAGTCAGTTTAAGCAGAACCCCACATACTGGCGTGTTGTAAATAGACCTGAAACGACAGAAGAGGCAGAAGCTGAGCAGTTCCTTAACATGCTTTCTGGCCTTAATAGATGGAGAGGTGATGAGATGCCTGATGTCATTGGAACCGCCAAGCTGGTTCAAGCCGTCACCTTGCTGCCAAAGCAGGAGTACCTGGTGTGGGCCAAGCTGCCTCCTACGGCACCTATTTCCGAAGGCAGTGCTGTGTTAATTGAACCTACCAAGTCGCCAACCCATAAGAAGGATATCATAGTAGGACGTGTGGTGGTTTCTATGACTGCTGACAGGTGGGTGCCAGTTCGAATGCTGAATCCATACGACAAGCCCATCACTCTGAAGAAAAATTCCAAGGTAGCCAACGTTTCTCCCTGTGTGGCATTGGAGGATTTGGAAACGGATGTGGAGCGACCCTTCGAGACTGTAAAAGCCCAGAGTCAAGCTGTGCATGATGAAACGCATGACCCAGACTTCCATAACATCCTGCTGAAGATGGGATTGAGCGACTTGGACATTGACTCTTGCGAAGTGCCATCTCAGTGGAAAGGTCAGCTATTGCGCTTGGTCCAGAAGTATCAACATGTATTCTCAAAGCACAAGCTAGACTGTGGGAGAGCAAAAGACTTTGTGCATCGCATCCATCTCTCTGACAACCGGCCTTTCCTTTTGCCTTATCGGCGTGTACCTCTAGGGCACTATCAGAAGCTACGGCAGGTATTATCAGAGATGGAAGAGCGGGACATCATTCGCAAATCCAGCAGCGAGTGGGCTCTCCCTTGGTTCTCGTGTGGAAGAAGAGTGGAGACCTCAGAGTCTGCGTTGATTACCATTGGTTAAATTCACGCACTATAAAGGACGCACACCCTCTTCCTCATCAAGCCGATTGTCTTGCTTCTCTAGGAGGGAATACGTTGTTCAGTGCAATGGATCTCACGTCTGGCTTTTACAACATCCCCATGTGCGAGGACGACAAAAAGCTAACACCCTTTACCACTCCTCTAGGGCTTTACGAATTCAATCGTCTTCCGCATGGACTGTGCAACAGCCCAGCAAGTTTCATGCGGCTTATGATGAGTATATTTGGTGACCAAAACTTCCTTACCCTGCTGTGTTATTTGGACGATCTCCTAGTGATGGCTTCCTGTGAAGAAAAGGCCCTGGAAATGTTGGAAATGGTCTTCGAGAGATTAAGTGCTCACAGATTGAAGTCGGCACCCAAGAAATGCTATTTCCTTAGACAGAGTGTCAGGTTTCTCGGCCATGTTGTGAACGAGCACGGTGTTGCAACTGATCCCAACAAAATTGCAGCCATTACCGCTGTCACTGAAAAGGACCTCATGATGGATGACGGAGTATCACCTTCCCCTAGGAAGATCAAATCCTTTTTGGGTATGGTCATGTATTACCAACGGTTCATCCCCAATTGTTCCAGTATTGCAAAACCGCTCTTCACGTTGACTGCAGCAACCAAAGGGAAAAAGGGTTATTCAAGGGGTGGTGCTGTTTTCAGGAAACTCAGCTGAACAGACTGGACTAAAGAATGTGCCCTGTCCTTTGAAGATTAAGTCAGCTCTTCTGAACTCTGTAGTGTTGTAGTGCTGTAGTGTTGGCGCACCCTGACTTCACCCAGCCATTTATCCTCTCTACAGACACCTCACTGGATGGAATAGGGGCAGTATTGTCACAAGTCCCTGTAGGGGAGTCCAAGGCGTGGCCAATCGCCTTTGCAAGTAAGGCGCTTACTCGAGCTCAGTCCAACTACCCGGCGCACCGTCTTGAATTTCTTGCATTAAAATGTTCTGTCTGTGACAAATTTAGCCATTGGCTAAAGGGGCACTCTTTCACAGTCTGGACAGACAATAATCCATTGACTTATATTTTAACAAAGCCAAAACTAGACGCATGCGAACAGAGGTGCGTGGCTAAGTTGGCCCCGTACACATTTGACATTCAGTATATACCCGGCACCAAGAATGTGGTTGCTGACGCACTGAGCCGTCAACTGTTTGTCCCTGGTCATGTGAGTCATCGACTTGTGGCTGAACTTTACGATCGCTTACTGGGACAGTCTGAATTGTTAAATGAAGAAACAGTACAAGATTCGTTTAGGCTCAGTGCGAACAGCCAGTATGCTGGACATCCATTAGAGCAATGTTCATTGTCTTCCGATCAAGTTTCTGCTGTCTTCGAAGCTCATACGAAGTGGGAAATGGGAGCAGAAGGTAGAGTAATTTCCTGGCTCGCTCAAGAAACCCAACGGATGATGCCTGCTGGTCAGAACCCCTTACCTGTCTACTCTTTGGATGAGCTTCGAGAGAAGCAAGAAGGTGACCATGTGCTCTCGAGAGTTCTTCTTTATGTGTGTCGAGGTAAAAGGCCGTCTCAGAGACAAAGAGCCAAGGAACCTTACAAGGCCCTGAAACTGTTGAAGCAGTGGGACAGATTGAAGCTGTTGGATGGCATACTATACCGTGTCCGCAAAGATCCAGTGACTAAGTTTACACGTTACCAGTTCATAGTTTCTGATTCTCTGGTCAGTGAAGTCTTGCGTGGCATCCATGACGAGGCAGGCCATCAAGGCCAAGGAAGAACATTGTCTTTAGCTGGACAGAGATTTTCATGGGTTGGGCTGGAGAATGATACCCGAAACTATGTGAAACGCTGCCAACGCTGTGTGGTCAGCAAAACACCTGAACCAGAGGGAAGAGCCCCTCTAGAAAGTATCCAAACTGTCAGTTCATTGGAACTAGTCTGTATAGACTTTTGGTCTGCCGAGGATTCTTCTGGCAAGAGTGTAGATGTCTTTGTGGTAACAGACCACTTTACAAAAATGGCGAATGCATTTCTGTGCAAGAACCAATCAGCATCTCAAGTCGCTCGTCCCACAAAGAATTAATTCAGGCCAAGGAGCAAACTTTGAAAGCAGGTTGATAAAGGAACTGTTGCAGATTGCTGGCATACAGAAGTGATGAACCACGGCATACCACCCAATGGGCAATGGCCAAGTCGAAAGATTTAATCGCACCTTGGGTAATATGATCAGGGCGTTACCCCCAAGAGCCAAACAGGACTGGCCGCAAATGCTGCAAACCCTGACGTTCGCTTACTACAATACTGCTCACGAATCAACTGGCTTTGCTCCGTTTTTCCTCATGTTTGGTTGTATTCCCAGATTGCCCGTCGATTTGATGTTCCAGAATGTGGATCGCTATAATAACTTCACAGACTATGATCAGTACATGAGGAAACTGAAAGATGATCTCAAGGAAGCTATGTTAGTTGCTTAGGCCAACAACACCGCGAGTCAACAACAGCAAACTGACTATAACAAAAACATCAAAGGCCGAGACATTAAGGAAGGCGATTTTGTGCTGCTCGCCAACAAAGGAGAGCGTGGACGGCGCAAGCTAGCCGACAGGTGGGACTCAACATTGCATCTTGTGGTATCTGTGGATACAAGATGTCATACCTACCGTGTCAGAAACACTCGGACCAATCAGGAGAAGGTGGTTCACAGGAATCTGCTCTTACGAGCTAACTTCTTACCCATTGAAGAGAGGGAAGACTGTTTAGAACCGATCTCTGATGAATCAAAATCAGATTATGAAACTGATGAGTCTGTGATCGATACTACTTTTAATGGATCAGAGGACGCAGGTAATGAAATTGATGGACCAGTTCACCCCCTAGCTTGTCCAGTCAGTTCATCAGTGGAAGGGGGAACCAGAAATCCAAGTTCTAGTGCAGGATTCGAGCATGTCCTTGATGGTTCGATTCTCGGAAGTGAGGATCGGGAACCTGTTCAGAGTCCTGAGCCTGACACTTCTGATACGGATGTGGAGGAATCTGAACATGACACGGTAGAGTCAGTACCTTCTGACAGAGTCCCTGAAGGGATCGTTCAGCCTCCTTCTGAAACAGATCACCCAGTAAGAACGATTAGTAAAACCAGTTAATAGACTTATTCAAATTATGACTCAGAAAACCCTTCTGCGTAGCCCCTCGCTCAGCATTCTCAGGTCAAAAGCTTCTTAAGTCATTGTTACAAATTTCCTGTTGGTGTTATTCATCTGGGGTATTGTTTGAGTGTGATCATTTTAAGTATCTGTGAAGTAGTGTTTATGGCACTTTTTTTTTTTTTTTTTTTTTTTTTTTTTTTTTTTTTTTGTGTGTGTAGACACTTGAGAGTCTGGCCAACTTTTAGGTATGAAAGCCAAAAAGTGCCGTCCTCCATTCACATTTAATGTGACCCGCAATATGCCGATTGTCAGTAGCATAGTAGCTAATGACACTGCTTACTTACTGTTCATCACTGACTTGCTATCTGGCCGACATTTCCTCTGTGATACAGGGGCGCAGGTTAGTGTCCTGCCCGCATCAACAGTGGATATGCACTTGGGCGAGGTTGGCTCACCGCTCGAGGCAGCCAATCAAGGCAAAATACGCACCTACGGGAAACGGCTCGTATCACTATGCTTCAATGGCCATAGTTTTACATGGGAGTTCGTGTTAGCAGATGTAAGTAGGCCCCTCCTGGGTGCAGACTTCCTGTGCACCAATGGACTGTTGGTTGATGTCAAAAACTGCTGTGTAGTCACTGCGGAAGGTTTCAATGTTTTACCTTGTTCAAGGAGCACCTTTCCCACAACCACTCTGTCCAGCGCATTGACAGATGACTGTGAGTTCACCCGACTGATCTGTAAATTTCCGAACCTCACTAAACCCACTTTCTCCTCAGCAGTGGCCAGCCATGGGGTCATACATCGTATCTCTACATTCGGACTGCCGGTTCATGCCCGGGCCTGTCGATTAGATCCAGTGAAACTGGCAGTTGCAAAGGCTGAGTTCGCTAACATGGAAAAACTGGGTATAGTGCGACGCTCTAACAGTCCTTGGGCCTCGTCCCTCCACATAGTCCCCAAAGCGGATGGTAGTTACCGCCCATGTGGAGATTATCGTCAACTCAATGACATCACCACACCTGACCAATACCCAGTTCCACACATTCAGGATTTTTCGTCCCGACTGGCTGGAACTATTTTCTTGAAAGTGGACCTTATTCGAGGTTACCATCAGGTGCCAGTCTTCAAGGAGGACATCCCAAAAACAGCGGTGATAACACCATTTGGGCTTTTTGAATTTTTGCGGATGCCTTTAGGGCTCAAAAATGCAGCACAAACCTTTCAAGCGCATGATGGACTCCATCCTACGAGACCTGGATTTTTTGTTTGTGTACTTGGATGACATTTTAGTCGCCAGTGCTTCCAGAAGAGAGCACCTCACTCATTTGCAATTGCTGTTCGCTCGCCTCAGCCAACATGGCTTGATAATTAACCCCGCCAAGTGCCAGTTTGGCCTGGCTGCTATTGACTTTCTTGGTTACCGGATCACAAGCTCTGGGGCAGTTCCTCTACCAGACAAAGTCAACGCTATTGCAAAGTTCCCTGTTCCCCACACAACCAAACACTGCAAGAGTTTTTGGGGATGGTGAATTTCTATCACCGTTTCATTCCTCGAGCAGCTGAGCTTATGCACCGTTTGTACAGGGCCCTCAAAGGACAGGAATAAACAGATTGCCTGGTCAGAGGAGATGACTAAGTCGTTTGAGGATGCTAAACTCGCCTTAGCACAGGTAACCATGCTGTCTCATCTGATTCCAGATGCCCCCATTGCTATCACTACTGATACCTCAGACTGTGCAGTGGATGCTGTACACAAACAGCTGGTAGATGGTGTTTGGCAACTCCTTGCATTTTTTCAGTCGGCAGCTCCACCCAAATGAGCAGAAGTACAGCACTTTTGACAGAGAGTTGCTCGCGCTCTACCTGGCAGTAAGACACTTTCGTTTCTTTTTGGAGGGACATGTTTTCACAGCGTTTGTGGATCATAAACTCTTGCTTTATGCTATGTCAAAGGTTTCTGAGCCCTGGTCATCACGCCAACAATGCCACCTGGCCTTCATATCAGAGTTCATGACGGATATCAAGCAGTTCGACGGAAAAAGCAACGTCGTGGCAGATTGCCTTTCCAGAGCCACTGTACAAGCAGTACACTTGGGTATAGACTTTGTCCAGTTAGCAGCTGACCAGAAATTCGACCCTGATGTGCAGGCTTACAGGACAGCTATCTCAAGTTTAAAAATAGCTGACATGCACTTCGCAGAGGCAGGAGCAATGCTGGTGTGTGATGTCTCCAGAGGCCACTCTCGTCCAGTGGTACCTGTGCAGTGAAGGAGAGCCGTGTTCGACAAGGTCCACAGTTTATCACACCCTGGGCGGAAAGCTTCACAGAAACTAGTCTCATCAAAGTTTGTGTGGCATGGATTGAAAAAGGATGTTCGGATCTGGGTTTCAGCGTGTGTGGCATGTCAGCGGCCTAAAGTGCAAAGACACATCAAAGCGCCACTGGAAATGTTTGAGGTGCCAGAACAATGTTTTGACCATGTTAACATTGACTTGGTTGGTCCACTGCCAACCTCCCGGGGGTTTACTCACCTTCTGACTAATTGTTGATCGAACCACCAGGTAGCCGGAAGCAGTCCCATTGGCCTCAACGACAACGGCGGATGTAGCACATGGACACTTGGGTTGCATGTTTCGGCACACCATCGGACATATCTTCCGACCGCGGCCCTCAATTTACATCTGAGTTGTGGAAGGAAACGGCTCAGATCCTAGGTGTGCAGCTTCACTGTACTACGGCCTTTCACCCACAGGCCAATGGGCTGTGTGAACTCTTTCATCGCTCTCTCAAAACTGCACTGATGGCCAGTTTGACAGATGACAGATGTATTGAGCGACTGCCCTGGGTTCTCCTGGGCCTATGAACGGTTCTCAGGAGGCTCTACAAACTTCCTCGGCAGAGTTGTTGTATGGTCCGACTCTACGGGTCCCAGAAGATTTCATTCCTGACAGCACAAGGCCCTGGAGTCTATCTTCTGAACGCTCTGCCCTCCTGAACAGAATCAATACTTTCAAACCCGTGCCTACCTCTCAGCATGGGCTGACGGTAGCTTGGATGCCTAGAGACCTCTCTGCGGCTGAGTTTGTTTTCATCTGTCATGACACTCACCGAAATTCTTTGCAGCCCCTGTATGATGGCCCGTTTCGAGTTCTGGAGGCTGGAGTCAAAACTTTCCTGGTCGACGTCGGAGGTCGTCCAGAACGAGTCACTGTTGATCGACTTAAACCAGCTCATGGAGAACTAGGTCAGCCGATGGTTCCCGCGCTGGCTCCTAGGAGGGGTCATACAGCTGCCAACAAGGGGACAGACCTCGGGAAAAAATCTCAGACTGCTAAAGAGGTTCAACCTGCTGCAGACTCAAGTCACTGCACGCGTTCAGGGAGACGATTTCGAGCTCCAAGCAAGCTGATGTTGCCAGTGTTGGTGAATTCTGGGGGGGGGGGCTGTGTAGGGGCAGATACAAGCAACTAATGCATCACTGATACATAATTAACACATCACCTACATACACACATGCATATTTGACACGTCCCCTTTAAGAGTTAGAGGGTTTGGTTGATGCGTGGTTACGACGCAAACAGTTCTAATAAATATGACTGTTCTGGTCTGATGCAGCAATCTTGACTCTGTGTATTTTTGATAGCTTAAAAAGCTACAACATAAAAGTTCTTCTGACTCTTAGGAGAATATACCTAAACTTTCAAAACTCGAAATGAACAACAAAACTCTTGTTTGTTTCAAAAATAATTTTCAAGTCCACAAAGATGAGGAAGAGAAGCGTATCATGGATCAAATAACAGTGTAACTTTAATAAGCACAACAAAAGCAAGTACTCAAGTACACCAGACAATGAACAGAGGAAACTGAGGGCATTATATAAATTATAGCATGATAATCGCTGAAAACATACTAAAAACCATGACAATCAAGTAACAGGAGGAAAGAGCAGTAAACAATGGGGAAACAAACTAAAAGTCTGTGAAAATCAAACAGAATATAAATACAACCTTCAAAACTTTGTGTCGAAGCTTATCTGCTAATTTTGTCATTTTTGATTTATGATTTGTCCTTTCTAATTTCTTCTTTCCTTTCTTATTCAAATTCTCTTGAATGTAGTTCTCTCTTTCATCAACCAGGTCATTGGTGAAGTGCATCCATCCATTTTCCTCCACCATCATCTCTATTTTACTGATCAGATCTTTGAACTGTGGGAAACTGGCAGACTCATTGTCCAGAAAGAAGAATCGGTTTCCATGTTTGAGATCTGGTTCACTTTCATGTAGAAACTCTTCCACGGTTTTATTTTTCTTCTTTAATTGATCTTTTTGGGTGAAGAGTATCATGGTGTATTTTAGGATCTGTTCTCCCAACACTTCTTTGAGCACCTCTATTGTATTTTTCTCCTTGTCAGTGAACTGACCCCCTTTAATCACAATAATAAAAGCATGTGGTCCTGGAGAAGCGTATGTTGCACATTTCACTATTTCGGTTTTAACCTCCTCAGTGAGTTCAGTATGATAAAGTCCAGGTGTCGATCACTGAAATATTTCTACCAAACCTCACTGTAGTTTCTGACTGACACTGTTTTGTATGGGAACTTGAACCGGTTGATGATTTGAACACGTTTCTGCCGATGATGGTGTTTCCAGTGGCACTTTTCCCAGATCCGGTTCTTCCCAGCAGAACCAGCCTGAGCTGATATTTCCTCTCAGGAATCACATCAATCTCATCTGGATCTTCAGCTGGAGCTGCTCCTGAAACTGACAGAAAGATAAAATCACTGATAGAATAGCCTCTGTGGAAGTGAAGAAATCACCATATTGTGTTTTTGAAGTCATTAATAATGGCATATATATTTTCTCTTACTAAAAGATATATATATATATAAACTTACAAAAGGCATGAGGAGCATCTTTGCTGTCACTCCTCTTCATTTTTGCTTCTTAATTTCACCAGTCGCTGGAGATCTGCAAGGTTTTATGTAGATTTGGAGAATCAATCACATGAACCTGTTTCTTCTGTGTTGCAGCAGCAGCAGATAAACTCACATGCCACTGACTAAAATTATAAATACAATAACAATATAATTTATATTTTGCTCAGTATTGAAGGAGAGTCTGAAGATAAGAGCTGTTCTATATTTACTTAAAACTTATTGATATAACATTATTTACAAGCTAAATTAAGAAGTGTGTGTGTTTGTGTTTGTGTGGTACTGGTAAACCCTACATTGTGTGGACATTTTTTTGGTCCCCTTGAGGACACAGGTTAATAAATCATACAGAATTAATTTTTTTTTTTTTTTTTTTTTGAAAATCTGAAAATGCAGGAAAAAAAAGTTTCCTGTAAGGAGTAGTTTGGGGTTTGTACAGTATAAAAACAATTACACCTATGGAGAGTCCCTATAAAAGATGGAAACCCAAGTGTGTGTGTGTGTGCATGCATGTATGTATACAGTACATCAGTGCTGGCCCTAGGCAAGATCATGAAAATTGGCCCCACCGGTTTAAAAACTGTCACAGCAATTTGACAAGTGAAGAGAAATCATATAAAATAATTGTTTTTTTTTTTTTTTTTAATTAATAACAAATTTATGCCCCCCTGGATCTTGTGTTCTGCAGTGAGGACCATCTCAACAAACGAGGAGGAGCGATAAAGGAAAAAAATATATATATATACTTTTTTTCTTTTTTTGGCACGCCCTGCAGCAACACACAAACTTGGGTTCAGGAGAAGCTAAAAGACTGCTTTCGTTTTTACAGAGTTTTTTTGTCCCAATAAAAAATAAATAAAATAAAAAAACTTACAAAGAAGATTGAACCACATGTCAGAAGCAATAGCTTACAATCTAGGCTAGTAAAAGTCTACTGAAATAGTGAAATATTCGAACTGTGGACATTTCTGAAAATAGACAAACAAATTCATAATGCATTTCATACCTTAAGCAGATCCATCGAGAAAATAAATGAAGAGAGCTGAGAACAGAAGTACTTTCCCCAGAAATCTGTTAAGATTTAGTGACAGAGCACTTGTCTTTGAAGCAGCTTTATAGAAGCAATGGGAGGAGCAAGACAGGGGCATGTGCAGTCAGGGACATGCAAAGGATTTTCACTTTCATTTTCACCTTTCGTCTCAGTGTCTCATTTCTGGATATAGATAAACAAAGAACGTAGCTACAAAGAAGACTGATCCAAACTTTGTTGTAAGCAGAGGTTTGTTGAAAGTACAGATACTACTGGTCAAAAATAGATTTTTACTTACAGTAAGTGAAAGTACGAAAGTACATGCTTTTAAAAGAACTTAAGTATTGTTGAATCAGATCCCTACCCGCCTAATGTGTTATTCCCTGATCGATCCTCTAACAGAAACTATACGAACCAGTCAGATAGCATAGAAGTTGATTTTAGTGATTTTTTAGTTCAAGGAGTGCAACGAGACTGGAGCAAAGAGATCAAGAAGCAGAAGAAGAAGGAACCTCGCAGGTGTGCCCAGGAGAGAGCTGGGAGATCCAAAGATCATCTTCAAGATGAAAGCAATTCTGAAGCTGATACGGAAACAAGGAACGATGAATAAAAGAGTTGCAAAGTTAATAAAAGAGGTGATGGAATTACAGGGTTTTTCAAAAGAATTACAAATGTTAATGAGTGATTTAGAGAAAATGGATGTTCAATCTTCTGTTTCAAAAGGGTAAAATGTCAGAAAAATGTTTGTGTATATCTTAATTTTAGAAGCACAGATGTTGAGTGCTTTGTGGTTTATATCTGCTATGTAGTTGCTTTGCTTATTTTGTAGAAGAGCGGTTACAAACAAGGGGATGCATTTCGCAACATGGGTGCGAGATGGAACTTCTAGCTGAACCGTTACTTAGAATCAGATAGCACTTGCTAGAGGTGTTACTTTGTGGTTTAAGGTATAGGTGCTTAAGCAGGGCTCATAAAAGGTGTCGCTATTTTCCCTATATCTGAAAATAGAAATAGACATGCTTACTATTTAGAAGTGATGTTTTTTCATTTGTATTTTTTTTTTCTCTGTTTGAACTTTTGATACTTGTGTGAGTCAGACTCTGTGACAAAGGTCATGTTTCCTGCTTTCAAGGAGGGGGCAGTCTTAGGCAGTAGCAGAAGGAGGGTTTAGTAGCAAGATTATAAAATGCCTGGGAGACCATTGTCCAGGGCCGACAATTCGTGGTGAAGACTTTACTCGTTGTTATTTTGTGTTATGTACTTATGAGTTATTGTTTTTAATAAAACGAAACCATTGTATTGGTGATTCGTTAACCTTTTAAAACAAGTCTCTGAGTACTTCATTAATAATAACCAGTTATCTGAACCTGAATTCTACCCCATCGAGCTTCAAGTGGTCTGAACTTGACTGAGCTAGGACGGACACTGGAAACAGGACCTGAGATTTCCAATCATATCCATCCAGACACGAGGTAACTATACAGCGGTTGATTGTGAACTGTTTATGGATGTTAGGATTGTGAATTATATGTTTTAGCCCTGTAGTATGGTGTAGAAGCAAAACAGTATCAAAAGTAAAAAGTAAATGCATAGTTTTATTGTCACATTATTGTATACTTACAATACCATATGCCACTAATGCATTCTACTGAATACACTGATTAGCTTGTATTATCTTTGGAATTAAGACTGCTTCGATTATTTTCACAATTATTTTAAGCAAACCTTGTTCCAGATCAGATATAATCAGTTTTAGCTATGTGTGTATTAGTCTGCATCTGGTAAATAACTAGTGGTGGAGCATGAAAGTAGTCTACATCCTTATTGGAAACTTGTCCATGTAAAGGCATTTCTATTGTTCTAATGTGTTTTATAAATACTACATTTATTGTTAAAATGTAAATGTTGTGCCCTGTGGAGCATTAATGTCCTGGTCAGTTGCATGCCTGTTCGTGACGTACTGTTATACTGCTGTGCTACATTTTTCCTTGTGTAAGGATTTTCTTTAAAGAATGGTTTTGCAGTGTTCAATACCTAGCTAAAGTTCAAACGGCTAGTATGGCGTTGTTGTCAAATATAAAGTGTTCTTATCCTTCTGCAAGGGTAATGTACCACAAGGTTTATTTTTTTCTATATTTTCTCATTCTTAGTATTTCTTTAAGTTATATTTCATGTGATGTGGTTTCTCTGGGGAGTTTCAATCTTTGGGTTCCAATGGTTAGATGGATTCCTGTCTGCAGAGTCTATCAAATGTTTTGTGGAAGTTAAGCCCGAGAATAGTTATATTCTCTACAGTTCCAGTGTTTATGCTTTTCTGAGTCTTTCTGTTAAAACTTAACTTCTATATTCTATCACTTTACTAACCTAATGGCCATTCCATCACAATGCAGTCATTTAGAATCACATAACCACAGATGCAGAGAACTGTGGCTCTTATCTCATCTTTACACAGGTCATTCTTTTCCGGTCAGTAGATGGAGTTTTATCAAGCGCATGGAGTCTAGCCTAAAGAATGTTTATTATATATTTGTATGCTCTTTCTTAGCATGACTTTTCACATACAATTGTGTATCACAACTTTATTTTTCATGCCTATTGAGGCTTTTACATTATACAGCCGATTGTGGCCTATTGTGACCATCAGGTAAGTCTGACCATTATTATGTCACTTGGCTAACTTGGCCCTTCACAAAATTTGTATATCATGACTTTTCTCATTACATGAACTACCCTGTCTTTCTGTGTTAAATGGCATAATGCAGCATGTCATAACATAGCTCATACAGTCATTTGTTTATAAATATTTATTATTTATGCTGTCTCATAAAACTTAATGCTAATCTTTTGACTTTTAATTTTAGGAAATCCATTTAAGAAAAGCCTCAACTAGTGGGTATCAATTCACACTTCTTTATGGATCCGCCCCAGCCTTCATCTTCAGACAGGATCAGCTAAATCAGGATTTGGACACAGGACAGGGGTCTACGCCAAAGAACTCTTCTATACAAATATACATGAATTAGTGTAACTCACCACCATCTGTTTACACTTTACAGAATAAGTACCATGTAAATGTTTACCTTCTCTCTGAGTCTTTCTGATAGATCTCTACACACAAAAGCTCAAAACACACACACAACATGCAAAACATCACACACATCTTGGAAAAGCAAACACTTCATTCAAAACTATTTTAACTCTTCTAAAAATGGTATTTTTGCACAGTAACTGTACACACAAATATAAACCAATTATGCCAGATACACACCAAATGACACACAGACGTGAAAAATGTAAAACACTACTTTTATGTGCAGGAGCAGACTTAACATTTAGGTGAGAAAAGCGGCTGCTTAGGGCCCCGGGGCCCCATCTGACATTGGCAAAACATATTTGCAGTGTTGAGCAATGTAACCAATCACAGACATATCTGTTGATTTCTTGAAAGCAATTACCAGAAGTTTTTACAAGGTTTTTTTTTTTTTTTTTTTTTACTGCTTAAACACAAAATCTTTACTTGTCACACATTTTCTGAAACCTGACACAAACACCAGAAGGACACACCAAATCTGCAAAACCATGCACTAATTCTTGGCCTTTGACTCAGTTTTCAATTTCACAAAACACTTTTTGCAAAACACAACACACAATTTCTGAAAGCTGACACTCAAACACCCGAACCACACACCAATCTAACAGGAATATCTTGATTTCCTTTTTCAACCACAGCCATGCACAAACACTCTTTGTTTTACTGAACACCAACCAATCATGGCTTTAGAATAGGCCTATAAACACACATCTACACAAACACATGGCTGATGTGCTTCTTTTCTTTTGTACTGTGTACTAATACTCTATTTTGTACTAATTCTCTATTCACAACCACAAATGCTTACGGAAAAAAAAAAAAAAATTAAAAAAAAAAACTTTCGTTTCAATCTTTGAGAGAGTTTTTCAACATCTTTTTTGCTAATTACTTTCAGATCTCTTTATTTTTCTCATAATAAATATACATACATACATACACACACATACACATATACACATTCACTGACTCATTGAATCATTTTAAAATAGCTTTTTAATCGTTGTAAACTCCAAAATGCTAAAACCATGTTTAAAGTGGAAATGAAATGTGCTTGTTCCTTCTCAGGAACTCGAGCTGCGTTACCATGCTTTGGGAACGCCTCCAGCGTGACCATGCTCTGAATCTGCTGTGTAATCTGTCCAATGAAAGGGCGCGACGTCATAGGCGGGTGACGTCAGAGACCAGGAAGCTTAAAAGCACGCGCGGCACAGCCGGTGTCAGCCTTCTGTCATTCAGAACGCGCTCTCTGTGTCTCTCTGTCGTTTGTCCTTGTGAGTCTTATTTACTGTCGTTTGTCCTAAGAAGTGTACAAGCATTCAAGACTGCCTTAACTATGGCTAGCAAGGCTAAGGGTGATAAAGGCAAGTCACGCTTCTTTAAGCGGTGTGTTTCTCCGTGCCCGCGTTACACCACGACCGGTGATTCACACTTGCTTTGCGTGGCTTGCGTGGGAGCTGAGCATGCAGCGGCCGCTGCGCACGCTCCGCTCCCGAAAATCCCTTTTTATCGATGGGGTTTTCAGCGCGATCTGGAGGAGGAAATGGAAACAGGCGAGTCTCTATCTCCATCTTCTCACTCCAGATCGCTTGCCCTGAGGGGTCGGAGGCACGTTCAGACAAGCATAAAACGGCTGCCTCCTCCCACGGAGCGGGCTCGACGCTCTCTGTTTCTTCCTCAGAGGAGAGTGATAGTGAGAGCATCAATGAGCCAGTCAGGTGAGCTCAGATGATATCGCTGAGCTCCGAAGGACCGCTGATTTATCTCTCTGCGCCACCAAGGAGACCCCCCGCGCCATTGGGAGGTCGATGGCAGCGATGGTGGCAGCGGAGAGGCATTTATGGCTGACCCTGTCAGACATGCGTGACAAGGACAGGGTCTGCCTATTGGACGCCCCGCTCTCGCCTTCTGGCCTGTTCGGCGACACCGTCAACTCGGTCATCGACCGGTTTCAGGAGGCGAAGAAGCAAGAGGCAGCGTTCCAGCGGTTCCTCCCACACCGCTCACAAGCTCAGGGGGCTGCTGGGTGGGAGCAGCCCTCCACGAATACCCACTCCTCATACTGGGAGGCTCAAAAAGAAAGCGTTGCTTCGCAAGCACCCCCACGGCGGGGCCGTGGTTTGAAGCGATGCTCATCGTCTGGGGCCTCGAAGCCAAAGCCAGATCTCAGATCCGTACTTACGGCTAAGAGGTCCCAGACAACGAAGTCCTGACAGATTGGGGCTCAGGACTTCTGAGGGCAGGCCCCTCTGGGGAAGAGCAGTGCCCACCGCTTTACACGGTGCCTATCTATCCCCAGTGCCATCGACGCTGCGCTCAGGCACCCAGAAATGACGGAAAGGGACTAAAACACGCATCACCCCTGAGGGGGTCTCCAAAGTGGCTAGTTTGGGCTCCACCTGACGGTGCGCCGTCACAAGGGTCCGAGCTGCCACCTCTAATACCAGAGGCCAGCCTCGAGAGGCTGGTTCCCTTAGTAGATTATTTAGCAGCGTGGGAACTACTGCCAAATGTATCTCAATGGGTCCTGTAGACTGTAGAAAAGGGGTATCGAATTTCCACCACCTCGCTTCAGCGGCGTGACTCCTACTCTGGTGGGCCCCGGGCAGGATCCGGTTATGGGACAGGAAGTAGACACTCTTCTGAGCTAGGAGGCCATCATAGTTCCAAAGAAGGATGGGGGGGGTTGCATCCAATATTAGATCTGCGTCATCTGAACTGCTCAGTCAGTCAGCTGAAGTTCAAGATGCTCACGCTGAGGCAAGTCATGTCCCAAATCAGGTCCAAGGACTGGTTTGTCACGATAGATCTAAAAGACGCATACGTCTCCATCCTTCCATGTCACAGGAAGTTCCTAAGGTTCGCTTTTGGGGGCAAAGCATACAAATATCGGGTTCTTCCCTTCGGTCTAGCACTCTCACCCCGTACGTTTACAAAAGTAGTGGATGCAGCACTAGCCCCGCTGCAGCTTCAGGGCATTTGCATGCTAAATTACATCGACGACTGGCTGATTTTAGCTCAGTCGGAGATGGAAGCAGCGAGACATCGAGATGTCGTCCTCGCTCACATGAAACAGTTGGGGTTAAGACTAAACGCCAAGAAAAGTGTGCTATCTCCATCACAGAGGACCACTTATCTTGGCGTGGTGTGGGATTCGACCACGATGCAAGCACGAATGTCCCCTGCTCGGATCGAGTCGATCCTCACGTCAGTCAAGAGAGTGAGAGCAGGCCAGTCACTCACTGTCAAGCAGTTCCAGAGACTGCTGGGTCGGATGGCAGCTGCGTCCAGCGTGATACATACTGGCCTGCTGTACATGAGACCCCTGCAGTGGTGGCTCAAGACCAAGGGGTATTCCCAGAGGGGAAATCTATTGCAAATGATCAAGGTCTCGTGACGGTGTGTTCGCGCCCTAGACATGTGGAAGAAACCTTGGTTCCTGCATCAGGGCCCGGTGCTTGGAGCTCCGTGTCGCCAGTTATCTTTAGCGATGGACGCGTCTCTCACCGGTTGGGGAGCAGTCATGAGTGGCCGCTCAGTCCGCGATCTGTGGAGCGGTCGCCATCTCACTTGGCACATCAACTGCCTGGAGATGCTGGCCGTGTTTCGAGCACTGAAACACTTTCTCCCAGACCTGAGAGATCGTCATGTGTTGGTGCGCACCGACAACACAGCGGTGGTCTCTTATATCAACCAGCAGGGGGGTCTGCACTCGCGCCCATTGTACAAGCTGGCACATCAGATCCTCCTGTGGTCCCAGGACAAGTTGTTCTCACTGAGAGCACTATATATTCCTGGGCATCTAAATGTGGGAGCAGATGTCCTGTCGAGACAGGGGCCAAGGCCCGGGGAATGGATACTTCACCCTAAGGTGGTGAAGCAGATATGGAAAATGTTTTATCAGGTAGAGGTGGACCTCTTTGCGACTCGAGAGAGTTCACAATGTCCCCTCTGGTTCTCTCTAGCTCCTCCAGCTCCCCTGGGACTGGACGTTATGGTACAGACATGGCCGAAGCTTCGTCTGTACGCCTTTCTCCCGATCGCTCTGCTCCCGGGAGTTCTGACAAGAGTGCACTGGGACGGTGTTCGCCTACTGTTAGTAGCCCCGTTCTGGCCGGGCCGAGTATGGTTCTCGGACCTGATCGCCTTCCTAGACGGCTCTCCATGGGAGATTCCAGTCAGGAGGGATCTCCTCTAACAGGCAGGGGGCGCCTTTCTGCACCCCCGTCCAGAGTTATGGAAACTGTGGGTGTGGCCCCTGAGGGGGCAAAGCTCATAGCTTCTGGTCTCCCAGCTGATGGGGTCGAGACCATTCTCCAATCCAGAGCTCCCTCTACGAGGAAAGTGTACGCCCTGAAGTGGAATTTCTTCACTTCATGGTGCAGAGTTTGCCAGCAAGACCCAGCTAACTGCTTGATCGATTGCTTCAGTCTGTTCCTGTCTGTTGTGCTGCTGAGAGGTTTGCGATTGTAGCTCCGCTTTTTTATTGAATCTTTACCTTACTTTCAGTCTCTGTTGTTTAAAGTGATAATATATAACTTAATTCCCACCATACTTCTGGTATTCTCTATCAAACTAATCTAACTAATTTGATCGTTCGCTTTTAAAACCGCGCGTGTAGCGTGTTAGCCGGTTAGCTTGTTACTCGCGGTTCCATTCACGTTTCTGTTCGCGCCTATTATTGTTTTCTTTTTTCTCGCTCCGTTTTCATTTCTCTCTCGCTCCGTTTTTCACAAGTTCATTAAACAACAGTGGTAAGTGGTAAGTTAAGTTGGTATCATTCATCAATCACGGTGAGTAATGGCTTCTCCTTCTCTTGTTGTTTGCACTTCATGCCACATGTACAGTTTATCTCTCTCTGTCGGCGACGAGGGATTCACATGTAATAAATGCAGGGAAATAGTTAGGCTGACAGAGAAGATTTCAGAACTAGACACACGCATCCAAATTTTAGTTGAGGATAGTAAGAATGTGGGGGCTGTAGATACTGCTTTGGATGCGACTAGCTCAGGGACTTTTGTACATTGTTCGGTTCCGGTTGTGCCCGTGCAGCAGGGCAACTGGGTGACTGTGAGGTGGCCTAGTCGCGGGTCAAAACACCACTCTTCCGTTCCGATCAGAACATCAAACAGGTTCGCCCCACTCGGTGACGCACCCACTGAGAAACCTGATGAAAGTGCTCTAGTAATTGGCGATTCTATTGTACGGGACGTGAAAATAGAGACACCAGCCACCATAGTCCAATGTTTACCGGGAGCCAGAGCGCCTGACATCTTGGCAAATTTAAAAGTGCTGGCTAATGCTAAACGTAAATTCAGTAAGATTGTTATCCACGTCGGCGCTAATGATGTTCGACTTCGCCAGTCGGAGATCACTAAAAATAATGTTAACCCTCTGGGGTCGACAAACGCGGATATGCGTTTTGTGGCAGATTTTCCTGATAAGGCCGAAATGAGCTTAAATTACTCTGCCATTTTTGATCGTACAGATAAGAGCAATACACCATTTAAATCTGTAAGGGGTCTACTTTTATTTGTATACACTCATTATAACAACTAAACTTTGTGCTTTTGAAGAATAAAGAAAACAAACAGGGTGCGCTCTCTGCCTTTTCCATCTCCGCGAGCTGCTTTTAGAAATGAGTCACTAAAATGAACTGTAACTCAGCAAATACTCAGCACACAGACATGGGAGTTATATCTATAGAAAGCTTGAAGTGTCTACTTTTAAATGAAGTAAGTCATATCGAAAACAAACATTCTGTGATAAAGTAATCCGTATGAAACCAACACGATTGTGATAAAGTCGCATTAGCTGCCACCGCTGGGGAAGCAGCACTGACACACATACACACACACACACACACACACACATACATACTCGCCTACTTACCTCATTCATCCTCCGTACCATTCCTCCCTGCCGCCGCCGCTATCGGAGTAGCGGGTGCACACGCGATCCTGATAGCACATGGACATTTTCCCATTGCAGCACTCTCCCCTGTCCATATCCAATTCCCGGTCATTTCATACACTTACACTGCACTTGTTGTGTCGTTTCATCCCTGTAATGTTTGTCTGTGTGGGCGTAGTCAGTCTTCTGGCAGGAAACACCGCGCCGGCCAAACCGAACGAACAAGCGGCAGTCGATTATAACATCACGGGCTTAGTCGCGCTACACAGCGCAACCGGAAGCTGGCGAAACCATTGTCTAGTATGAATAGGTGTTTCTGTGTGCATTTAAGTGTGGAAATTATGTGTTAAATGTATTATGTGTTAATGGATTATGTGTTTATTTATATATATATATATATATATATAGATCGGAAGTGATTATTGTTGATTAAGTATTGCAGATGACCAATAGATGTGGTATTTGTGTGTGTGTTAAATGTTATTTTTTACCTGTGAATGGTATAGCCCAAAAAAGGGGCGGGGTTTGGCCTATATAAGCCGAGGCCAAACAGAAAGACGGGACTTGTTTACCAAGTCGATGCAAGAGTGCTACTGCGGTGCCTCAAGCAAAAACCCCTTCGTATATTGTGGATACCTGTTTGCTACCTGATTATATCATTGTTGGATTATTTTCTGGTTTATTTTTCCCTTTTGTTGTTTATTTGGTACTTTGGATTTTTGTCATTTTTAGGTGCACTTGTATATATTCTTCACTGTGGACAATCTTTCTGGCACTGTAAATAAATTCCACCTTGCACAAAAGTGCTTTTGCGAGTGAGCCATCGTTTTTACATCCCTTCACGGACTCACATTTTTCCCCGAAGGCGAGCTGGTGGGCTCATCTTCATCACATTTGGTGGCAGCGGTGGGATGGCTACTCGCAAGACAGCGCCGAAAGGTAGAAAACCCAGGCCGGGTTTACGATCCCAAGTGAAGGTGGCGTCAGAGGAGGAGGCAGCCTGGAATTCGGTTGAGACTACGGAGGAGGAGGAGGGAGCCACGAGTTTTCCCAAAGTCTCCCCAAAGTCCAGTCAACCACTGACCAAGCCCATCAATCCTGACGCTACAGCTGGCGAGGGAATGATTTCCCTGATGCGCAGATTTCTCGACACTCAAGAGCAGAGAGAGGATCGATATCTGCGGGAGCTCCGAGGTCTTCATGAGTCCATCTTGCAGTCAATTCGTCCTGCTGAGACCTCGCTCGACGCGGAGAGTGTTCGAATGGAGCTACCGACGCCAGCACCAAAGTTATCCACAAGACACAGACCCGCCTACGTCCAAGACTCCCCGAATGTCACAGCGCCAAGAGAGCCAATGCAGTGGGCTGATCCGAAGATGCCGAGCTTCCAGCAGGGGGAAGACGTCGAGAATTATCTTCGGCGGTTCGAGCGTCTGGCCAGGACCTGGAGGTGGCCTGAGGAGGAGTGGAGCTATCGTCTGGTTCTGTTGCTGACAGGGCAGGCATTGGAGGCGTACCTGGCAATAGACGAGGAGCAGGCTGAGGTCTATGCTGACCTGAAGGAAGCACTGCTGGAGAAATTCAACATCTCTCCAGAGACCTACCATCAGCACTTCCGATCGACTACAGTCCCAGCTGGAGAGTCGCCAACAGAGACTTACCACCGGCTAAAGAATCTGTACAAGCGTTGGGTGCGACCAGAGGAGCACTCTAAAGAGGAGATCGGCGAGGCCATCATCCTGGAACAGCTTCTTCGGGTGTTACCCTACGACGCACGCACCTGGGTGAGAGAGCACGAGCCGAGGTCAGGACTGGCGGCAGGGAAGTTGGCACAGCAGTACCTGAATGCTCATCGTGGCAGTCCTCGTACTCAACCACTCAAAGGTACTGTACGTGGCATTTCTCATAACTCTGGGTCTGAAAGGGGTCATGTTGAACTATCTGACAATGCACAAGGTCCAAAGTCAATGGCCAAAGACTTGCTTTGCTTTTACTGCCAGCAGCTGGGCCACAAAGCAGCTGTGTGTCCCGCTCGCAAAGCGAAACTTACGGGGTTTTGTTATGTGCCTAGAGAAGGGGACTGTGATTTTGACTCTGTAGGGGAGAGTCAGAATCTATATGATGTGACTGTTAATGGACATGAACTGAAAGCACTCTTGGACACTGGAAGTTCTCTGTCAATGTTGAAATCATGCTTTGTAAATAATGTAAATTATGTGAATACTACCTCTGTTCAATGCGTGCATGGGGACGTAAAGCAGTATCCCCGAGCTGAGGTAATGGTGGAGGTACAGGAACAAATGTACTTACTGAATGTTGCCGTAGTTGACAATTTACCAGCTGATATGATTCTAGGAAGAGACTTGCCAGTATTATATGAACTCTTGCAACCCACCATCAAGGACTCTGAACATTCTGTTGCCACTGCCAATGTTGATTTGTCATGTCCTACTCTTACTAGAGCTCAAGCCAGGGCAGGTCTGCAGCCGCTGCCAGACTTGGATGGTAGTCTGCTGCAGGGTGGGACTAAAGGCCCTAAAAAGTCACGACGCCAATGGCGGCTTGAGAAGTACCTAGGTACCCCAGCCTCTGATGCCTCAGTGGAGGGTCTTGAAGTCAGTGGCTGGAAGGTCCCAGGGAACATAGCACAACTTCAAAGGGGAGATGAAACTCTGAAACATTTATTTGTCAAAGCTGAGTGTGACAAACCATCAAATCTGTGCAATGAAGAATATTTAGTGATGAATGATGTGTTGTATGTGCGAACCAATGATGTGATGCGTCTAATTGTACCATCTTGTTGTCGTCCTCTTGTTCTGCACCTTGCACACACTGTCCCATGGGCTGGCCACCTGGGCCAGCAGAAAACATATGCACGCATTAGCTCATGATTTTACTGGCCCACACTATACACTGATGTACAAACACACTGTAACACATGTGCCATCTGCCAAAAGACAAGTGCTGTGTCCCAGCGGGGCAGAGCACCCCTGCAACCTCTCCCTGTCATTTCTGCACCTTTTAGGCGGATCGCCATGGACATTGTGGGGCCGTTGGAAAAGAGCAGTGCTGGACATCGCTACATCCTGGTAGTCAGCAACTACGCCACAAGGTATCCTGAGGCCTTCCCACTCCGTTCCATCACCACACCTAAGATCATTCATGCCCTGGTTCAGCTCTTCTCCAGAGTCGGCATACCTGAGGAGATACTCACGGACCAGGGAACAAACTTCACGTCACGGCTGATGGGGCAGCTGAATAAACAGCTGGCCATTACCGCCATCCGAACAACTCCCTACCACCCGCAGACAGACGGTCTGGTGGAGAGATTCAACCAAACTCTCAAGAATATGTTGCGGAAGTTCGTTGCAGACACAGGACGAGACTGGGACAAGTGGCTACCATTTGTTCTCTTCGCTTACCGAGAGGTACCCCAAGCGTCAACGGGATTCTCACCGTTCGAGCTCCTTTATGGATGGCAGGTACAAGGACCCCTGGACCTGCTGAAGAAAGACTGGGAGGAGGAACCTGCATCCAAGCAGGAGGAGAAAGGCATCGTGCAGTACGTGCTAGAGATGCGAGATCGACTGGAGCAGTACAGAGAACAAGCTAAAGAGAACCTACAAGAGAAACAACAAGCGCAGAAAAGATGCTATGACCAACACGCCAGGCTACGACAGTTTCAACCTGGGCAGAAGGTATTACTCCTGTTGCCAACTTCAACGAGCAAGCTACTGGCTAAATGGCAAGGGCCGTACACCGTGGTCCGCAAGATGGGGCCAGTCACTTATGAAGTTCATCACCTGGACAAGGGCAAGGCCAGGCAGACCTACCACGTGAACCTGCTAAAGGAATGGAAGGTGCCACCCGGTAAGGGACCAGAAACATCACTGCTGGTAAGGAAGGTGGAGGTGGAAGAGGAAGAGGAATCGGAGGATGCAAAGCGACAGCCGTCTGTGGTGAGTCTAACTCACCTAGAAGACTCCAAAAGGAAAGAACTGCAGCACCTCCTGAGCCAGTTTCCTGCTTTGTTCTGTCAGAGGCCTGGACGGACTGAGCTGTCCCAACACACCATCCACCTTTCCAATCCATCACCATCACGTCAGCGTCCTTACCGGTTGCCTGAAAGGCTGGTGGGACCCTTGAAGGAGGAGATCAAGATGATGAAGGAGCTAGGAGTGATCGAACCTTCAATGAGCGAGTGGAGCAGCCCAATGGTGATCGTACCCAAGAAAGACGGTTCCCTGCGTGTCTGCATCGACTTCCGCAAGCTCAACGCCCAATCTAAATTTGATGCATACCCCATGCCAAGAGTGGATGATCTGCTGGAGAAGATTGGAAGAGCCCAGTACATCACCACGTTAGACCTGTGTAAGGGGTACTGGCAGGTACCCCTCAACCCTGAGTCCAGACCCTATACCGCGTTCCGAACACCTCTAGGATTGTTCCAATTCACGGTCCTTCCTTTTGGCCTTCACGGGGCACCAGCCACATTCCAGAGGCTGATGGACCGAGTACTCCAAGGCTGTGAAGACTGGTCTGCAGCATACATGGATGACGTGGTAATCCACAGCAACTCTTGGGCAGAGCATCTCCAACATCTCCAGCAAACTCTAAAGAGGATAGAGGAAGCAGGATTGACATTAAACATTTCAAAGTGTGAGTGGGCAAGGCAAGAGGTGAACTACCTGGGGTATCAGCTGAGACCACAGGTGGACAAGTTGGAGGCAATTCGAAGGAGCCCACAACCAAAGACCAAGAAGGAAGTGAGGTCGTTCCTAGGACTGGTGGGCTGGTACAGGAGGTTTGTGCCAAATTTTGCCTCCATCGCGGCTCCTCTGACCAACCTGCTGTCCAAGACGGTGAAAAACCCTATTCCCTGGACCGATGACTGTGAGACAGCTTTTAATACCCTAAAAGAAAAGATGTGCTCCAGCCCAGTCCTGCAGAGTCCAGACTTCTCTCAGAGATTCCTGGTGCAAGTAGATGCATCCACAACAGGGATTGTAGCGGTCCTTGCCCAGGGAAGTGCAGGTGAAGAGAGGCCAATTGTCTACCTCAGCCGCAAGCTACTCCCCAGGGAGACAAGATATTCAACGGTCGAGAAGGAAGGTCTCGCCATCAAGTGGTCCCTGGACAGCTTGCGCTATTACCTCCTTTGTCGAGAGTTCGATCTAGAAACTGACTACCGGTCTCTAACCTGGATCCAGTCCATGAAGGACCAAAATGCCAGAGTCACACGGTGGTACCTCGCCCTGCAGCCGTACCACTTCAAGATGCGGCATCGACCTGGCAGACTTAATGTCGTAGCCGACTACCTGTCCAGGTTTCTGGCCAGTACGTGGCTTGGAGAGGGGGAAGGTGATGTGATAAAGTCGCATTAGCTGCCACCGCTGGGGAAGCAGCACTGACACACACACACACACACACACACACACACACATACATACTCGCCTACTTACCTCATTCATCCTCTGTACCATTCCTCCCTGCCGCCGCCGCTATCGGAGTAGCGGGTGCACACGCGATCCTGATAGCACATGGACATTTTCCCATTGCAGCACTCTCCCCTGTCCATATCCAATTCCCGGTCATTTCATACACTTACACTGCACTTGTTGTGTCGTTTCATCCCTGTAATGTTTGTCTGTGTGGGCGTAGTCAGTCTTCTGGCAGGAAACACCACGCCGGCCAAACCGAACGAACAAGCGGCAGTCGATTATAACATCACGAGCTTAGTCGCGCCACACAGCGCAACCGGAAGCTGGCGAAACCATTGTCTAGTATGAATAGGTGTTTCTGTGTGCATTTAAGTGTGGAAATTATGTGTTAAATGTATTATGTGTTAATGGATTATGTGTTTATTCATATATATATATATATATATATATATATATATATATATATATATATAGATATATATAGATATATATATATATATATATATATATAGATCGGAAGTGATTATTGTTGATTAAGTATTACAGATGACCAATAGATGTGGTATTTGTGTGTGTGTTAAATGTTATTTTTTTACCTGTGAATGGTATAGCCCAAAAAAGGGGCGGGGTTTGGCCTACATAAGCCGAGGCCAAACAGAAAGACGGGACTTGTTTACCAAGTCGATGCAAGAGTGCTACTGCGGTGCCTCAAGTAAAAACCCCTTCGTATATTGTGGATACCTGTTTGCTACCTGATTATATCATTGTTGGATTATTTTCTGGTTTATTTTTCCCTTTTGTTGTTTATTTGGTACTTTGGATTTTTGTCATTTTTAGGTGCACTTGTATATATTCTTCACTGTGGACAATCTTTCTGGCACTAAATAAATTCCACCTTGAACAAAAGTGCTTTTGCGAGTGAGCCATCATTTTTACATCCCTTCACGGACTCACATTTTTCCCCGAAGGCGACCTGGTGGGCTCGTCTTCATCACAACGATGTTTAGTCTTTCCCATCTAACTCATTATCTTTAATGCAATCCCGCCCCCTCGCGGCTCGCGCCCTTCATATTTAAATATCCACGTGAGACACGTGCGCATGGAAACGGCCAACATAAACAAAGCGTGAGGAGATTGTTCATCGCGGCTACTGCTCGTTTCTGCAAAAAGACGCGCTGAGTAAAGGCTGGATTTCCCTCAAAAGAAGAACAATATTTCATCCAGTAGAGGAGATCAATCTGATGAGTAAGTAAGGTTTCTTTTTTGCATTAGTTAACGTGTTATTGTGACATAAACTTGGAAAAAATTACTAGTTGGGTTTTTCCCAAACTACAACATGATGAATGCTACGCATCTAAGAATGTTTAGACCATGTTTATTATTAATAATCTGTTCACAAATATATTTTAGTAGCGTGCTAAATGATAACAATTACTTCTCAAATATAAAATATCCTTTTTTATAGTACAAAGTACATCCTTTTATAGTACAAAGCATGCTTGAGTCTATGGCTGCAGAATCATATCTTAGGCAACTATAAAATCATACATGATGTTCAGGGTGGCTATATGACTACAAAATCATAGTTGAGTTTTTCCCAAACTATAATTCCTGACTAAAATGTTTGAAATTGAGTAAAACATTTTGAATATGATAGGCAATTCATTGTATTTAAATTTCTTACCGCGCGATGTTTTCATGCTCTATATAAAACAAAAGTAATATGAGTGTATACTGTAACATGATCAATGCTACGAATCTATGTATATTTAGAACGTTTATTATTAATAGCCTACTCTGTTCAAAAATAGATTTTAATAATGTGCTAAACAATAATAATTAGTTTCTCAGATATAATTTTTTTTGTTTTGACGATAGTACAAAGCATGTGTGAGTCTATGGCTACATATATACAGATGCTCGTAATATTAACATGCTCACAAATGGTTTTTTTTTTTGTTGTTTTTTTTTTTATTTTGGTTGTTTGTATTTTATTGAATCAGATACCTGCAACCACAGATGAATCCTGCTGACTTTCATTCTCTTCAAACTGTTTTCCTCTGAGAGCGCTGTACCAACATCAGATTTTCAACTACACTGATATTCTATGGTAAAACAAGCTCCTTGACTACTGATTATGTTTTTTTTCTTCTTGAATCCATGGAAAGAAGCAGAAACACTTAAATAAAACAATTAAATATCAGGTATGATTTACTTGTTTCACTTGTTGAACAGAATCTGTTGCAGAAATGACTCAAAGTCTGTTCACATCTCTGTGGTTAGATCAGTGTGCACAATAATGTGTCTTTGACCTTCATTATGTATGTTTTGATTATACTGTGTTGTAAATAAAATACAAATAATTAAAAAAAAAAAAAATTCAATCCCCTCACATTCTGTCTTGCCTGCCTCAAAGTCACAGTCACACTGATGGGCCATTAGGGGGCCATTAGGGGAGGGCCCTTTGTCTCTCAGGGGAGAATCACTTAATATTCAAGGCCATTGCGACGCCCTCGCATATAGGCTTTCGATCACAAAACATGTCTTTAAAAATTTAAATCAATATATTGTTTTCTGTGAGTGAGTAAACAAGCTGATTTTCACATAATTTTGAAGCAAAAACTCTAGGCTACAAGATCCAGGTCTCAAAAGTCTTGTAAACAGATGTTCTGTATGTGTTTTATGGCCTTATTTCAGTGACTTCAAAATTTTAGTTTTTCACTAACCACGCATAAACATTGCTTTTTCAAAAACACAGTCATGTACATAAATGCTGCTAACATATTATTATAGCCCAGTTTGTGCTGTTTACAGTGTTATTAGACTTTAGCCATTTACATTTTTATAAGTAACTGAAAAAAGCACAAATGTCAGGGCATGGCGAAACTTCTCCAGGCCCCCAAAACACCCTCAGACCCCAGAGGGTTAAAGAGGTGTGTGAACTTGCAAGTACGATGTCAGACACTGTAATATGCTCTGGTCCCCTCCCTGCTTACCGTGGCAATGAGATTCATAGCAGACTATCGTCACTCAATGGCTGGATGTCTAAGTGGTGCCCGCAGAATAATGTAGGTTTCATAGACAATTGGAAGAGTTTTTGGGGCAGACCTGACCTGTTGAAAAGAGATGGTGTTCATCCCTCCTGGGGTGGTGCCGCTCTTCTCTCTAGAAATATGGCACATAGTCTTAGAGTTCGTACTTGACTAACTAGGGCCCAGGTCAGGGAGCAGACAGACTGGCTAAACCGACCGTCTGCTAGCCGCCTCACGTCACAGAAGTCAGTTAATTCTCAGCACATAGAGACTCCTTCACCTAGATATCACACTATAGAGACTGTGTCTGTTCCCCGTACTAGAAAATACAGAAAACGTCCAAACCAAAGTAATAGTAACAATTTAATTGATGTTCAACAAATAAAAAATGTTTACAATACAGAGAAACAATTGATAAAACTTGGCTTACTGAATATCTGTCATGAATCTGGTCCATGGACCTCCATTTGTTCGCCACCAGAGGTCACCCTGCCATCACATTGACTCTCACACCACACACTACCCCGGAATTCATTTCCCAGCAGCCATTTCCCTAATCACATGCTCACACCTGATACCCATCTCGCAATCACACACACTACTAAAGCCATGGACTTCCTCAGTCAGATCGCCGAGTATTGTACGCAAATATCCTAGTGATAGCTACCCTACGACGCCCTCTGAGTTGTCTTAGTCTTGCCTTGCCTGTTTTCCCGTGTTTTGATTTCTGCCCGTGTTTCCTGGATTAACCCTTGCCTTGCCGTTTCGGACTCTGTTTGCACCTCGTTTGGATTATTGCTCGTGTACCTGGATTATTGCTCTGCCTTGCCCCGTTGGATATTGTTCGCCGATCGTCGACCCACGCTTGCCCTAGGATTACTCTTTGTCTTGTCCCTGCCATACCGGTTTGCCATTGTTTCGACCCTGCCTGTATTTATGACTATGTCTTTAAATAAAAGCATGCATATGGATCCGCACGTCTCTCGTCTCATCAGCCGCATAACAGAATACTCGGCCACACGAGGATCCAGCGGCTTTTCTAACGGACCCTGGTCAGGTATGGACACAGAACTACTTCTGTTACACTTCAAGCAGGGTACCCGATCCCTTGAGGAGTGCATAGAGGAATTTTTAATTTTAGCGAATGACTCTGAGTTGCTGGACTGTTTTTTAATTGACCTATTTTGTGATGGAATTAATCAACCGCTCAGATCCAAGCTTCTCCGGGAGGGTCCGCGGTCATCATTAGTACAGTTTATGGACTATGCTCTGCTGTGTGTTGGCTCTTCGTTTACTGTGGGTGTCGCGGAAGAGGAACGCGACACCGCGTCTATGACTGAGATGGCGGTCGTACCAGAGCCCGTTCACAAAATGGCGGCCACCACGACGTTCCGTCATGTCACAACTGTCATTCCTGAGCCAAGTCACGTCACAGTCAATCATCATGAGTCAAGCCAAGTCACAGTCGATCATCGTGAGTCCAGTCAGGTCACCATTGATCTTCATGAACCCAGTCAAGTCACTGCTGATCATACAGAGTCCCAGCACGTCACTGCTGATCATCCAGAGTCCCAGCACGTCGTCGCTGATCTTCCAGAATCTCATCACATCCCAGCTGATCTGCCAAAGTCTCGTCACTGCTCATCAGATCTTCCAGAGCCATTTCACGTCATGTCTGCCGCCCCAGAGCCACGTCCTGTTGCGGGTGTCGTACCACAACCCTCCACCATCCTATCAAGGGAGCCTGTCATCAAGCATCAGAGGTTGGCATCCAGCGTGGAGGATCCTTCGCTGGTGTCAGCACGCACAGCTGGTATCCCCAAACCTAATCACTCTAGTCCTCCTTCTCATGAACTCCTTCCCCTATCTGCAGCACTTCCCGTATGGGGGGTTGCTTTATGGTGTATCTGGGCCGCATACACCACTGCCGATTTGCTAGAGGTGGCGGCGCCGGCTACAACATCTCCAGAGGTGGCGGCTTATGCTGTGGAACCTTCTGAGGTAGCGGTGGCCGCTACTGTGCTCCCAGAGGGCATGGTGTCCGCTGCAGAACCTTCGGAGGAGTCAGTGGTAACCACCGGTGAGCTCTCGTACTGCCCTGAAACGGCTATGAAGGCTGTCCCTGAACTCTCATCCTGTCCTGTCACGGCCAAGGAGGCCGTCTGTAAGCTCTTGCCCTTTTCTGTCACGGCCAAGGAGGCCGTCTGTGAACTCTCGTACTGCCCTGAAACGGCTATGAAGGCTGTCCCTGAACTCTCATCCTGTCCTGTCACAGCTATGGAGGCCGTCTGCGTATCCTCGTCCTGTCCTGTCACAGCCAGAAGGGCTGTCCCTGAACTCTCGTCCTGCCCTATCACGGCCACGGAGCCCACTAATGAACTGTTAGCCCGGGAAAAGATCAGTGAACTTCTTATGTTCCCTGCCTCTGTCCTTGAGGCCATATATTCTCTGCCTGTCTCTTGTGTCTCAGTTTTCCCTAGGTCCCAGTCTCTGCTGTGGGTTCCTGATCCGTCATGCTGTTCTCCTGCTCCGCCGTGGAGGTCTTCTGCCCCATCTGCTCCGCCGTGGAGGTGGTCTACAATTCCGGTCTGGTGGTCATCTGCTCTGCCGTGGTGGTCTCCTGCTCCGTCTGCTCTGCTGTGGAGGTCTCCTGCTCTGTCTGCTCCGCCGTGGAGGTCGTCTGCTCCGCACTGGTGGGCTCCAGTTCTGTCTGCGCTACCCTGGTGGGCTCCTGCTCTGTCTGCTCCGCCCTGGTGGGCTCCTGTTCTGTCTGCTCCGCCCTGGTGGGCTCTTGCTCCGTCTGCTCCACCCTGGTGGGCTCCTGCTCCGTCTGCGCCGCCCTGGAGGGCTCCTGCTCCGTCTGCGCCGCCCTGGAGGGCTTCAGCCTTGTCTGCGCCGCCCTGGAGGAATTCAGCCTCGTCTGCGCCGCCCTGGAGGGCTCCAGTCCCGCCTGCTCCGCCTTGGTGCCCTGTTCTGCCTCGGTCCTCGACCTCTCCACTCCCAAGTGGACCTGGCCCTCCGTCCCTCCCTCTGTTTCGCCTCCGCTCCACCACCCTCTTGGATTGTGTAATGTTTGGAGCGTCTGGAAGCCGCTCCTTGGGAGGGGGCTATGTCATGAATCTGGTCCATGGACCTCCATTTGTTCGCCACCAGAGGTCACCCTGCCATCACATTGACTCTCACACCACACACTACCCCGGACTTCATTTCCCAGCAGCCATTTCCCTAATCACATGCTCACACCTGATACCCATCTCGCAATCACACACACTACTAAAGCCATGGACTTCCTCAGTCAGATCGCCGAGTATTGTACGCAAATATCCTAGTGATAGCTACCCTACGAAGCCCTCTGAGTTGTCTTAGTCTTGCCTTGCCTGTTTTCCCGTGTTTTGATTTCTGCCCGTGTTTCCTGGATTAACCCTTGCCTTGCCGTTTCGGACTCTGTTTGCACCTCGTTTGGATTATTGCTCGTGTACCTGGATTATTGCTCTGCCTTGCCCCGTTGGATATTGTTCGCCGATCGTCGACCCACGCTTGCCCTAGGATTACTCTTTGTCTTGTCCCTGCCATACCGGTTTGCCATTGTTTCGACCCTGCCTGTATTTATGACTATGTCTTTAAATAAAAGCTTGCATATGGATCCGCATGTCTCTTGTCTCATCAGCCGCGTAACAATATCAGGTCCCTTTCTACAAAAGCACTATTTGTAAATGATATGATCACTGACCATAAGCTAGATGTGCTTTGTTTGACAGAAACATGGCTAAAACCAGATGAATACATTACTTTAAATGAGTCTACCCCCCAAGATTACTGCTATAAAAATGAGCCACGTCCAAAAGGTAAAGGGGGAGGTGTTGCTACAATTTATAGCAATATTCTCAGTATTTCTCAGAGGGCAGGCTTTAAGTATAACTCGTTTGAAGTTATGGTGCTGCGTATAACATTATCTAGAGAAACACGTGTTAATGATAAATCCCCTGTGATGTTTGTATTGGCTACTGTGTACAGGCCACCAGGGCACCACACAGACTTTATTAAAGAATTTTCTGATTTTCTATCCGAGTTAGTATTGGCTGCAGATAAAGTCTTAATTGTTGGTGATTTTAATATCCATGTCGATACTGAAAAAGATGCATTAGGATCAGGATTCATAGACATTCTGAACTCTATTGGGGTTAGACAACATGTTTCAGGACCTACTCATTGTTGAAATCATACTCTAGATTTAATACTGTCACATGAAATTGATGTTAGTGGTGTTGAAATTCTGCAGCAAAGCGATGATATCTCAGATCATTATGTAGTCTTGTGTAAACTCCATATAGCTAAAACTGTAAATTCTACTCCTTGTTACAAGTATGGTAGAATCATCACTTCTACCACAAAAGACTGCTTTGTAAGTAATCTTCCTGATTTATCTCAATTCCTCAGCATATCCAACAGCGCAGGAAAACTTGATGATGTAACAGAAACTATGGACTCTCTCTTTTCTAGCACTGTAGATACAGTTGCTCCTTTACGCTTAAGGAAGATCAAAGAAAACAGTTTGACTCCGTGGTATAATGAGCACACTCACACTCTAAAGAGAGCAGCCCGGAAAATGGAGCGCAGCTGGAGGAAAACAAAACTAGAGGTATTTCGTATAGCTTGGCGGGAAAGTACCCTATCCTACAGAAAAGCATTAAAAACGGCTAGATCTGATTACTTTTCGTCTCTTCTAGAAGAAAACAAACATAACTCCCAGTATTTATTCAATACAGTCACTAAATTAACGAAAAATAAAGCATCCACAGGTGTTGGCATTTCCCAAGAGCACAGCTGTAATGACTTTATGAACTACTTTACTTCCAAGATTGATACTATCAGAGATAAAATTGTAACCATGCAGCCGTCAGCTACAGTATCACATCAGATAGTGCACTATAGATCCCCTGAGGAACAATTCCACTCATTCTCTATTATAGGAGAGGAAGAATTGTATGAACTTGTTAAATCATCTAAACCAACAACATGTATGTTAGACCCTATTCCATCTAAACTACTAAAAGAGCTGCTTCCAGAAGTCATATATCCTCTTTTGGCTATTATTAATTCATCATTGTCATTAGGATATGTCCCCAAAACCTTCAAATTGGCTGTTATTAAGCCTCTCATTAAAAAAACTTGACCCCAAAGATCTAGTTAATTACAGACCGATCTCAAATCTCCCTTTTCTGTCAAAGATACTAGAAAAGGTAGTATCCTCACAATTATATTCCTTCTTAGAGAAAAATGGTATCTGTGAGGAATTCCAGTCAGGATTTAGACCGTATCATAGTACTGAGACTGCTCTCATTAGAGTTACAAATGACCTGCTTCTATCATCTGATCATGGTTGTATCTCTTTATTAGTTCTACTGGATCTTAGCATTGCGTTCGACACTATAGACCACAACATTCTTTTGAATAGACTAGAAAACTTTGTTGGCATTAGTGGAAGTGCCTTAGCATGGTTCAAATCGTACTTATCTGACCGCCATCAGTTCGTAGCAGTAAATGAAAAGGTATCATATTGATCACAAGTGCAATATGGAGTACCTCAAGGCTCAGTACTAGGGCCATTACTTTTCACGCTTTACATGTTACCCTTGGGAGATATTATCAGGAGACATGGTGTTAGCTTTCACTGTTTTGCTGATGATACTCAGCTCTATATTTCTTCTCGGCCCAGTGAAACACACCAAATTGAGAAACTAACGGAATGTATAGTCGATATAAATCTGGATGACGAGTAACTTCTTACTGCTAAATTCTGAAAAAATAGAGGTGTTAATTATCGGACCTAAAAACCCCACATGTAATAACCTAGAACACTATCTAACACTTGACGGCTGCTCTGTCAATTCTTCTTCATCAGTTAGGAACCTAGGTGTGCTGTTCGATAGCAATCTTTCATTTGAAAGCCATGTTTCTAGTATCTGTAAAACTGCGTTTTTCCATCTCAAAAACATATCTAAATTGCGACCTATGCTCTCAACCTCAAATGCAGAAATGCTAATTCATGCGTTTATGACCTCAAGGTTAGACTATTATAATGCTTTACTGGGTGGTTGTTCTGCACGCTTGATCAATAAACTACAGTTGGTCCAAAATGCACCAGCTAGAGTCCTTACTAGAACCAGGAAGTATGACCATATTAGCCCGGTTCTGTCAACAATGCACTGGCTCCCTATCAAACATCGGATAGATTTTAAAATCTTGTTAATTACTTATAAAGCCCTGAATGGCTTAGCTCCTCAGTACTTGAGCGAGCTCTTATCACATTATAGTCCTCCACGTCCGCTGCGTTCTCAAAACTCTGGCCATTTGATAATACCTAGAATATCAAAATCGACTGCGGGCGGAAGATCCTTTTCCTATTTAGCGGCCAAACTCTGGAACAATCTACCTAACACTCTTTGGGAGGCAGACACACTCTGTCAGTTTAAATCTAGATTAAAGACACATTTCTTTAACCTGGCTTACACACTAATAATAACACACTAATACACTTCTATTATTCAAATCCGGATTGTTAGGCTGCATTAATTAGATCAACCGGAACCGGGAACACTCCTCATAACACACGATATACTCGTTACATCGTAAGAAGAATGGCATCTACGCTAATATTTGTCTGTTTCTTTATTATTCTGTTTCTCAGTCCGTGTCCGGATCAGATGGTGGATCGGCGCCGGGAGATGATGTCTGCGACCCTGACCGTCGGCAGAGGCCGGACACCTGGATGAGCCCCGGGAACATATCCCAAGTGAAGACCTCGACTTAAATACAATAAAACTTAAAATTAAACAAAATAACTATAATATAATAAAATACCTAACTACATAATACTATTATTGTTAGAAATTGCAACAATATAAAAATAGAAATATAATACATTTATACATTTAAAATTTAATTAAAACAATAAGTAAAAAAAAATAATAATAATAATATCCTGGCCAGAGGAGAACTGGCCCCCCGACTGAGCCTGGTTTCTCCCAAGGCTTTTTTTCTCCATTCTGTCACAGAGGGAGTTTTGGTTCCTTGCCGCTGTCACCTCTGCCTTGCTCAGTTGGGGACACTTAATTTCTAATGATTATCGTCTATTTGATTTAATAGATACTATTTAAACTAAACTGAGCTAGACAGTGACATCTCTGAATTCAATAATGAAATGCCTTTAACTGAAAATTGAGTGTTTAATCTTATTATTATACATTACTGACACTCTATCCTCCAATTTGATACTGTTAAGTGCTTTGACACAATCTGTATTGTTAAAAGCGCTATATAAATAAAGGTGACTTGACTTGACTTGAACTGCCCAGTCGGTACAGTTCTGGAGTATTTGCAGGCTAGATTCTCTGCTGGGGTATCCCACTCCACATTAAAGGTGCATGTGGCGGCATTGTCGGCTTACCACTCACAGTTTGTTGGGAAAACAGTGGGCAAACACCCCTTGGTGGTACGCTTCCTCCGCGGTGTGCTAAGGATGAGGCTGCCAGTACGATCTCGTGTCCCCACGTGGGACCTGGCGGTGGTTCTCGAGGCTCTTACGAGACCTCCATTTGAGCCGATCGAGCAGATCTCTGATCGTCACTTATCAATGAAGACTATGTTCTTGTTGGCGATCACGTCTCTTAAGAGAGTGGGTGACCTTCAGGTCCTTTCAGTGGCCCCTTCATTTTTAGACTTTGCGCCTGGTCTGGCCAAAGCTTTTTTGTACCCTAAACCAGGGTACGTTCCGAAGGTCCCCACCACTGCACCACGGCCAATTGTACTGCAGACCTTTCATCCTCCTCCCTTTCGGAAGCCAGACCAAGAGAAGCTTAATTGTATGTGTCCTGTGCGAGCACTTGACACATACGTCCACAGAGCTGCCCTGTGGAGAAAGTCGGACCAACTGCTTGTGTGCGTTCGGCCGCCCAGGAGAGGTCTCCCTGCAACCAAGCAGACTATCAGCCGGTGGATTGTTGAGACAATCACGGCCTGTTATGAGTCCTCTGGTCTCCCCTCACCATTGGGAGTCAAGGCTCACTCCACATGAGGTAAGGCGGCCTCCAAGGCCTTCTTGGCAGGTGTCCCGTTATCGGACATCTGCAACGCTGCAGGCTGGTCCACCCCTTCTACCTTTGTCCGTTTTTACGGCCTAGACATCGGTTCCACCCCAGGTTCTTCGGTCCTTTCGTCCTAGTCTCATATGCCCAGATAGACAGAGACTCAGGGCAGGGACTTGGAATTCTGGCAGCGTGGGCATCTCGTTCCCAAAGCGTGGTGATGCAGCTCGAGTTCCCGGGAAGGAACATCTCCAGGTTACGCATGTAACCATGGTTCCTTGAGGGAACGAGACGCTGCGTCATCCCTGCCAGCGCATTCCTCTTGACTGAGGCTGACGCCGGCTGTGCCGCGTGTGCTTTTAAGCTTCCTGGTCTCTGACGTCACCCACCTATGACCTATGACGTCGCGTCCTTCTATTGGACAGATTACACAGCAGATTCAGAGCGTGGTCACGCTGGAGGCGTTCCCAAAGTGTGGTGACGTGGCGTCTCTTTCCCTCAAGGAACCATGGTTACATGCGTAACCTGGAGACGTTTTTGGCAATGGTAAAGCTCAAATATATTAGAAAACCAACTTTACCTAGCGATGGGAGAAATGAATCATTTAGAAACTTTGAACCAATTACTTCACAAAATGATTCAGCGGATCACTGGAAATGCCACACGCTGGTCAGAACGGGGTAAATGCAACGAAAACTCAGTGCAAACATGCATAAAAAGCTTTTACAAACCAATTCCAAGTGTTTCATTTAATTCCATTAAACATTACTTGTCTGCTTTTTTTTTTTATTGACATGAAAATGTAGCACAAATATAAGTGCTTTTAACAACAGTTGTTACCTGAATATATTAATAAATGACAATTAAGATTAAACATGAATAAACACATTAAATAAAACACAGAATGGAATCAGAAAACAGATGTGATGAAGAACAAGTTCCAGTGAAATCTCTTCACAATCCTCTCTGATGCATTTAGTCCATCATTCTGGTCAGGGATGTGCATAGATATTTTGAGGGGCAGTGGACCAAACCAAAAAAAGGGGCACTAAGTGGGTGCTTCACTCTCCACATCTTCCTGTTCTGCCTCTGTCTCTTATCTCTGTCTCATTGTATTGCCTTTCTTTCTCAGTTGTAGCATTTTATGTCTATCTTTTGTTTTTATCACACTCTAGCATATTCCTTTACCTATACCTGTCTGATTTACCTGTACCTGTTCTTGTAACTGTCTGAGCCTGCTTCTGCCTCATCTTCAATGAAAGTATAAGTATTAGAAATTTAATTTAATATTATACAACATAATTCTTTATTATATACTAATTAACCACTCATTTAGAACACCTTTTATATTCATATGGTGTCAATAAAATATTTTAAATATGATGTGTTACAGAATACTAGTATCAACTAAGACAAGTGATTATAATGGGAAATATACTTAACTACAACAATGAATGTGTGACAAACTGCTAAATATTACCTGCTGGTTTGCTGGAGCTTTGATTCCATGTTTGCAATGTTGAACTGCCTTTAGCAGCCTCCTTAGCACTTTCTCTCTCTGTCTGTCTTCTGTTTTTGTGAAGGCTTTTTTTTTGTTTTGTTTTTTGTAGTAACAGCAAATTTGGTGTTGTTTATATTAGATTTGATCGGGTACAATAATTTGAATATACATTCTAATTCTAAGAACATGGATATTTTATACAAGTTGTTAGCACTTTAGAAGACCGAGAGCAAATCATTACTGACAGAAATATAAAAACAAACTACCGAATGACTAATTCAGCAGATCAACCAATCACTGTAATGTGGATTGCAATGCATCTATCTATTAATGCAACGACCTTCGGGAACTGTGGTCTCCAGAGAGTGGGCACACAGATTGTGAGGGATGCTGTGGAGTGGATTAGTGGAATCAGTGGATCTTTAGTGGAGCGGTAACAGAATGCTTTGAGCTGGGGTGGAGAGGCAATGAGGGCAGAGGGGCAGTGGCTGTAGCAACCGGGACAACCTGGTTTATATCAAGCTGATGTAAAGCTGCTTTGAGACAATTTGCATTGTTAAAAGCACTATACAAATAATAGTGACTTGACTTGACTATTAAATCCATTTGTTCCACTCAGTGTGGCTGAGGGGCCGTATTTCAGCAGGAAAGTGATATCAATGCATAACCTCTATTACTGTTGCGCTGAAAAAAATATAAAAATAAAAAAAGTACTATTAAAGTACGATTAAGGAATTCCAAGAAGGATCATGTCTAACTTTAAAGCATGATAAAATTAAGTTTAAAATATGGCTATCAATTTGTCCATTCAAAGAATGATTTCCATTTCTATGTCTGAATTATTGATAACTGATTCCTTCAACAGGTCAGGTCTGCCCCAAAAACTCGTCCAATTGTCTATGAAACCTGTGTTATTCTGCAGGCACCACCAGGGGCGATTCTAGGATTTTCATTTTAGGGGGCCTCAGCCTCCAATGAGGGTATAATAATAAAAATAAATAAATACATTTGCCTATTAGTGTATGGTGGTATACTAAATGCATTGCAGTATTCCACTTACTGATCTCTCTCTCTCTCTCTCTGATGTTCTTCTCACTGTGCTGAGGATGCGCGGAGGAGGAGGAGGACCAGGAGGTATGACTTCATTTAGATGTTAAATCATTGCTTGTGGTTTACATGGCAGATTTGATCTTGGTTTTTATCATTAGATACAGAATAAATATTTTTACATTTCCACTGTTTATTATTCATACACTGACAGAGTAAATGGTTTGAATGTGTAATCAAATTGATACTCCTGAAACTGGTGTGAAATTTTATTGGATTTTTATTCAAATTTATGATTTAAGATGATGAAAGATGTACATATAATTCCCAGAACTGTATCCATGGAAAGACTGTCTTACAACATGTAGATCTTTTAGACTCACTGATTGAATAGTTTCACATTTCACTGAACTATTGTTAATTTTGTTAATAAAGAAAAAATGGACAAAAATTGTCAGCAAGGACAACCTTTTTTCCATGCATTTGTTTCGAACCAGTGCTTCCGAGCATGTATCGGACTGCTAAAAGTTATGGGATTTCAGTAAACAAGGCTTTAAGTCATAATAATAGTTAAATAATAGTGGGGTACTGTTACTGGCCTGTTTAGCTGACCCATCCATAAAACAAACAGAACAAGCCCTTAAAACTGACACAGTCACTAGTTGCATACCAAATGATGCACTATACACTATGTACACAACTGTGTAGTATATGAATTTTATAAGGTTATTTTGGCATTCGTTATCACAGTCTGATAGCAACGCCCCCTCTGCTATAATCAAAGCTGTAACAGTTGAGTGCATGAAATGTCCAACATTCCACACTTAGTTTTTTTTCCCGGTTATTTAAGTGCATTATCCGGGTATTCAAAGTGTACTTTTTCTTGTATGTAATTTTCAGTGTGAACACATTTGGGACGCACCTACTGTTTGCTGTTTTCTTTTGTTTTTTCCTATGGTTACCCCTGTTTGTCGCTGACAATATATTGACCACACCCCTTTCCTTGTTTGTTTCCATGGCAACTCATTGAGCCCTTTTGTTCTCCTGTGTGTTTATACCCCAGTGTTTTCCCTTGCTCTTTATCTGGCATTGTCCTTCATGGATGTTCTGTGTGTGTGTGTGCACGTTTGTTTTAGTTCTGTTTTGTTTTGATTTTTTCCCCCCGTGTTCTTTTTATCTCGTTTGCCTGGATTTACGCCTTTAATTTAATTCTGTTTTTATCAAAACCCATTCAAAGCACTTCAGTGAATATTTGAACACAAGAAGTACTTGTTGATGTTGGTGCTTTGCATGACGGTAATTAATTCCATATTGAAAACAGTAGATTAAAACATAAGCAAACAGAATTAATCTACACACATGCTGCTAGTACAGAAAAAACCTACAGCATCATTCATGGTGCTGCCTTCATAATTGGAGTTAATGAACAATTTGTTTCATTTTTTTTGTAATTTTATTCAGTTTATCCACAATGAGAGTTGATTACAGTCTCTGTCATGCATAATGGATCATGTAAATGTAAATAATGTGTAGGATAATATGTTTCTCTGTATTTTTGGATATGTATGTATGTACCGTTCTGCTAAAAATAAACATGTCCCTTTTGACAATGATATCGTATCAGTTTTGAATAAATTAGAGAACAACTGCACACTCACTTAAGCATATATATTAACCAACGTTTCGGCTAGTAGCCTTTTTCAAGTTTGCCTTGCTTTGCTTGCTCTATTACGGATCGTATCAGTTTTAAGCAACAATGTGATATCACCATATCCATTTATTTGTCATCAAATTCAATATTTTGGTAGAATTATGAAAAGTGATTTGACATTAGGATCATGTTAGATATGCATATACAAAAAAAAATTGTTTAATTTTATCATCTAGTACAAGACGACATTTTTTACAGCGCTGTTTTGATTTTTTTTTTTTTTGATTTTTTTTTTTTTTGAATAATTACTCTGGCTGGTTAATATAAACCAGTTAGTTGGTAGATGAGTACACCCTTACGGGGACAAAAAAACAAAAACTGTTTCTTCATTGACAGCCATTCAGTTTTCTGACCAAATCATTTTGACAATATATGAATCATGATTTCATGCCTGTTTATCTTTGACAAAGACCAGCTGTTGTCATTCACTATAGCCTTATTACACATATTGTGATGGAACATATGGGTTATTTCAACTGTAAGGTCTACCTGTTGAACCAGCGACGGAATCTAACAGTGTGGGCAAAAGTATAATGTGTGTAGGTCTTTTACTTGCACTACTGCCAAGTTGTTGGTGTAGTTTGTTAGAAGAGTTCAGAATAGATCAAATATAACATATTATTTGTCAGGTAAAATTGTATCATGCCAATTACATAATTTAAACAATTACAAGCCAGTTCAGAAAGGATAATGCATTTGTGAATCATATTGTAGCCACGTGGCAATTGTATGCTCCTGTACATGGATTACTGCGGCTATATGGGAAATAGCTGAGTGTTCCACATAGGAGACATACAAATTCAACATAGTCACACATGTAATTTGAAATTGCTGGACAATTCCAGTGCTACAGTTATTCTAATTTTACACAAGACACATGGTGTAGAATGCATAGCATCTACTACTTTTTACCCTATATTTCATACAACCCAGTAAAGGAATCATGTGTAAATAAGCAATAAGCAAGCATGTCATAAATAAGTAAGGAAGGAGAGAAGTTTGGTCAAGGCGGTGCCCTTTGCTATTTCTTTGAGATCTAGATTAGTGATTTTTACTGTTTTATTACAGGGTGTTTGATTTCATGTTCTGTCTTAGCAGGAAAACCTTTCTTACACAACTGTACTGTTTTAATCATATTTCATTCATAATGTTGAACTCTCATCTGTTAGCTCATCTGAGGGAAGTTTCATTCCTCCTTCGTTCCTCTTTGACCTGTTTTTCCTTCCGGTCCCGTACAGGAATGGCAAGCGAGCTTCTCAAATAAGCTGCTGCTCACCTGAATCTACTTCTGTATGTATATTAATCTCATGAATGAACAGTAGAAAGAGAGAAAAAAAAAAAATGAAGCATAGCTACTCATTGGCCAGAGGTGAGATGAGCTTTATAGAAACTTAATACAATTAAGGTTATAGAGAGCATTGAATTTGCCTGACACAAACACCTGTTGTGTTTCACAAGTTCTCCTGGGTTTGTTTTTCCAGTGGTGAAGTTAAACACGTCCACTGCACTGAAGACTTAAAATATTTTCCAGTGCCCTGGCTGCAACTTCTTCATTGAGAGATCATATCCATATAATCTATGTGTTAAATGTGCTGTTTGCACTGCAGAGAATGAAAACACCCTTTGAGTTCTGCTGGGTTTTTCATTCTTTGAGTTCTGCTGGGTTTTTCTGAATGGAAAGGTCCACGTCCTCGTACTAATAGATGTGAAAATGACGGCTGCGATAACAAAGATCTGGATCAGCTGAGAGATTGTCCAACTATTACTTTAAAAGATGTTGGAAACGTTGTATGTCCAGCTCTTCGTGCCTGTATAAAATGTGGTTTGCTGCTTAAACACATACAGGGAAGCAAAATTGTTAAATGCTGTCGATGTAAAAAGGATTTTTGTTTTGTCTGTCTCAAGCCCGCATGTGACTGTGTGAAGACAAGTACATGGATTAAACACTGTTCTGATGGAGTGGCTCCACAACAGACTTTAATTCCAGGGGCCCATTCTTCGTACGTTGCTAACTCAGTTAGATGGATTGTTGTCAATTTGGCATGTATTTGGATCATTTGGTTCTTCGAAGCTCATCCTAGACTTGTTGTCATAGCAACAGGTCCGTAAGCTTAAACCTGCTCGGGGGCAGTTTATTTCATGTAAACAGGATTAGATTGCATCTTTTTAAGTGAAATTAATACTGAAAGTCTGTCACAGCTACTGCTCCCTTTTTTTTTCTTTTTTTTTTTTTTTGATAAGAGTACCTCATGAAACCAGGAGAAATAATAATAAAATAAATATTTACACACGGCCAATTTTATTAATCGAGAGATTTATTCGGAAAGGAATAATAATTTTATTGCAGTCATACAAGTCATACACACGTTACGTCCAGTTTGTCTGAGCCGTGCATTAATTTGAGCGGTGAACTTTTATGCGGGTGGCTTTAATGCATTGCAGGAGATGAAGAACAATTCTAAAATCTCAAAATCACAATTCATTTAAACACAGTCATTGATCTTAAGATGGATCTTATGGATTAAGAAACTTTAATTAACTCTCTATGGTACCGTGTTGCCTCCAGGCAACATACTTTATTTTAGGGTTTTTTAATAAAATGAGACTCCCATTTAATTGATAAATGCTATCTCAGGGTAGTAGAACTCAAACACTAATAAATGAAAATGCAAAAAATTGGTCACATGACCCACAGGGGTCCAATTTCAAGACATTTGCACAAGTCACATGACTCCCTATTTTCTCCAACGAAAAGTGCATTTATCATCAATTTTCATCCATTTTCACTGCCTACAAAAAGTCTGAGTCACCTTCATTAGTAAAAACTTTACATTATATATCATCAAATGTATTTTAGGAAATTACAAAAAACTTCATGTTGCCTCAAGGCAACATTGTACCGTAATGGAATCACATGAGGCCATGCAGGCCTGCTAGGTTATAATACAAGTATATGATATTTGTAAGGAAAAGGGTTAGAATTATCTAAATGCATTTGCATTTTTGCAAAATTTTGTAATGCATTTGTAAAAATAGTAATTCAGATACTATATCTGCACATATGATGATTTTTCTGTTGAGAGGAATTGCTTTCTCAGCTTTCACAAGCAGTGAGGTGTCATTAGTGAGAAAGGAGATTTTACATGCATGTGCTTGTGTGTGTATGTGCATCCTTGTAAGGATAAGGTGCATATTAGGAAAAGGTTACGCTGATTTTTAATTTTTTTAACTTGAAGCAACTCTGATTGTAATGTTTTGATATGATAACTGATATGATGGTTTGGTTATACCAAAGACTATAGAATACCCATTTATATAATAAGAGGCTTTGGTTATACTTGTGATCCACGATGGTACAATGTTGCCTGAAAGCAACAGCTGGATATGAAATTGCATTTTATTAAATATGAGATATGCAATATATTAAAAACTAGATAAAACTAACTGGTCAAGTATTTTGTTAAAGAAAATGATGTTAACATTAAATATATTTATTTTTTATGCATGAAAATGTCAAATGTTTAAACTTGTCTGTTGTGGTACAATGTCGCCTTGAGGCAACAAACTTTTAAAAATAAATAAATAGAAAATTAATGAAAATGTTTATTGATATTGTTACAGTGTCCAATTTTAAGCAGGAAAAGCATCACAAATAATTTTTTTTCCTCGTTGATATCATTGCGTACCATGCTGTCAGGTATAACACATCCACTTCAAAATTAAATGAATTGCTTATTACAATACTTTGACATTGAAAAATACAAATTCTAGAAATGGTGAAAAAAAAAAAAAAAAAAAAAAGGAAATTATTTAAAAAACGGATACACATTTTATTTAAGTATTAGAAATTTTGTCATTTTGCTCGATAGACTGTTTCCTTGATCTTAATGATTTGATGTCATTACTCCGCTGTATCACCGCCAGCCAATCACTGCACTGCTCATCATGGTTTCTAGTATCGATATATACCTATCTGCACTTTATAATGAACATGACAACACAAGTAAACTCAGACAACTTCATCCAGATATTTTAATCAAATCCGTTCACTTGTTTGAAGAAGTGAACTATAGTCAGAGATCAGTGATCAGATCAGAAGATCCTGCTTCTGTCAGATCAGATGTATTAAGCTAGGAACAAAGAACGGACCCCTGGATCTTTCAGTAATCTTAAACCTTATATTTTAAGACAGTTTGAAGAAACTTTATTTTTTTATTATTGTTAATCATTACCATGTAAAATATAAAATATTACATATTGCATTTCGTTAAAAGGTTTGTGTTGTACTTCAACAAAGTGTATTATTAAATATTGTGTTTAAATAGTTTTTTAACATGGCATATTTAAACATATCTAAACAAAAGCATTGCAAGTAAAACTTTGAAATTATTTTAATCTGTCTTGACTTAATTTTGTCTTAAATTAAAACTTATTTTTCAAACCTCAGAATGTGTTGGGAATGTTAAATTTCATTTAATTAGAATTGATATAATAATTATAGTTGAATTAATTAGAATACTATAAGCACTACAAAAGCTACAAATACAGTCACATCTGAACTTTTTCAGCATTCAGCAATCAAGCACATTTGTGTGTCAATATCAATGAATCACTAACCAATAACTAATAACTAACTTAGAGTTGGCTTTAAACATATTTACATACATTAATGAAAGAGCAAAGCACAGGGCATGATTTTACTCCAGTGAAGTTTTTCTCCATTACAGACAGTTCATTTAAGACACACTGACCCTAATGTTCAGAATCATCTGATAAACGATCATAACACTGATTTCACATTTCTATTTGTTAGACAATCAGCTCAAGACACAGAATGGCTTCCAGATCTGCTACATGTAGGATTCATATACTCACAAAGAAAAACTCATGCCATCTATTTATGAAGCTTTTCAGAAAACCACCATAAGAGAGATGAAGGAAGAAATAAAGGAAGGAAATTCTCTGGAAAATCTCGGCTGTGCACTGTTGATATAGAATGTTGTTGCGTGTGGAGGAATAATATCCAAGGGAATTTGTGGATTCAGCACAAGTCAAACTCCATCAGCAACATTTCTGTCATGATATCAATCACCACAGAAATAAATGTCAACTCGTTCTTTAGTTAAAGCAGTAAACATTAAAATACGCACAGTTTCAGTAGTATTGCCATAAGGCTTTATCATTATGTAAACATCAACTGCTGATTTTGCCTGTGTAAATTTACTAATACATGTGTTTGTTTGTTTGAGTTTCTGACAGATAAACATCTACTGAACCAGGAACATCACTTTAAATATGATTAACGATTTACTGGAATTACTTTTTATCTGAAGAAATAAAAAATCAAGGACAAAAAGCAGTAAATCAGGTCACTATAAAGACCATAAGAGGCTGTGGGTCTGACAGAGCAAGAGCTGGACACAAACATCTGTGAAGAATGAAGGGTTTATTAAGTATACTGCTATTGTTGGAAAGCTTTGTGTTTGTGGTACAGCAGCAGGTAGATGGAGGACGTGTTGAGAATGAGATCAGTCAAGAGGACATAAGACAGAATCCACCTCAAACAGACTCTCAGAGAGCTGAAGCTTCGACTGACAGCCAACAATACTGCCCTCCCAGCTTCCCTGACATCTACGCAGAACTGAGAGAACTGACCGCCACCGTCACAGAGCAGAAAGCCAACATCAGAGATTTAGAGACGCGACTGAGAGAAGAGCTGAACAAGAAAACTGATGGTATCTTACCAGAACATTCACTCTTTTATCAATGATCCATGTGTGATACACAGCATAGTGTAAAACTGAGTGTATACCGTGTTATCTGTCTATTATAATAAACGTTATAAACATCATTTAACACAATGCTTATTCCTTCACAGAAATTTCAAATCTTACTCAGAGTCAAGTGGAGGAGTTGAGAGGAATTTAGAGGTGAATGTGTGTTTGAATTGTTAAAATATTCTCAGTGTAATACAGTAATAAATCACATTATTGCTTATGTTTTTCAATTACAGACAAAGAGATAGCTTTTTCAGCTGCACTGATGCAATCTGGCAGTGGAGATGTTGGTCCTTTTAACACTGAAATCAAAATAACCTACAAGAACGTCCTCAAAAACATAAGTCCTACAACCCAATTACGGGTAATTATCAATTAAATGGAGCCATAAATCTCATAGAAATGAGAATTTTTCTGCTCTGTTCAAATTTGTGTAACGTGAATAAGAGAATGAAATGATCTGTTGTGCTTCAAAACTGTTACACTGAGTTTGGTAATTAAGCTATCATGCAGGAAACAGCTGATTCTTTATCTCTTTTTATTTGATTTAGGTATTTTCACAGCCCCGCTGAAAGGAGCGTATGTGTTTAAATTCTCTGTCTTTAGTTTTGGTCAGTCGTATCCATCAACTGCCACCATTAGGAAGAATGGAGAGAAGATGGTTGCAGCACATGCTAATCAGGCTCAGGGTGTGTTAAACTCCTCAAAAGGAGTTGTGTTGATCCTGGAGGTTGGAGATGTTTCTTTATTTGGTGGTGTTGTGAGTGTTTGCAGCACGTGTGTTGTCAAATTGATGATGTTTTTCTCATTTGCAGCGCGTTGAGCTCTCTCAGCCACTGTATTTTCAGTTATATTATTGATCTGACTGCACTGACACTATTATATGAGAACAGAAGTGAGCAGGTCAGTGACATCATTGTTTTCTCCAGAGCTATAGTATAGATGAAATGAACCAAATCAATAATTAATGATTGTTACAGCTGAACTGAATCAACTTGCTGCTGAACAATGACAAAATTGACATGAACAATGCATAATTTTCCTGATACCACTGTAAAGCTGCTTTGAAACAATCTGTACTGTAAAAAGTGCTTTATAAATAAAGGTGACTTGTCTTTAATAAACCCAGCTGTTCTAAAATAATGTGCAAGTGTTTTCTGACAAAGAGCATGTCTAAACTGGACTTGAGGCTGGATCTCTGCAAGTTTAAGACAAATCACAGGGTGCTGCTGTGCTGAAACACTGTATGTACAGTAGCCTCAGGTTATGGTCAGGAGATATGAAAAATTGCTATTTTTGCTTATGTCTTCTGAATGGTTTGCACAAAAAAAAAAAATCCTTTCTTTTTTTTTCAATTCAGTGCAGCATATCAACTTGAGCAATTTCCCATTTTTCCATTATTTTTATTAATTTAGCCTATTTTAATGAAACTTGTCGGTAACGCTTTAGATTACAACCCGTAATGTACAGCGTAAGTAAACAGATTTTACAGTGTAAAGTTTTTGTAATTATACCTATACAGTACCTCTGTGTAGGTATAAGGGAATAATATGCTAAGTTTGGGGAATAAAGGGCTAACAACCTGGAAAATTACATTTTTTTTATTTTTTACTTTTATACTGTAAGTATTTTGAAACTATTTTAAGTGGTATGTATGACCTATTATGCTAAACAACAATCTTATGTTTGGGAGTGATTTAGCAAGAAAATACACTTTTTAAAATAATACATTGGTAGCCTATTATATTATAGGCCTAGGTATTTATTTATTTATTTTTTTAACTACAGGGTACATATTCTATTATTAAAGGATAGATAATCGAGAACAACAAAACTGGAAATCTAGTGAAATGAGTTAAGTAAGGTAAGTAGACTACATGGTGAAATATAAACCATAGCGAAAACTCATTATGAAAGTGTATTGTATTCATCGATCTCAGCTGAGTCACACCAGCAACCCCCAAACAACACTATAACTTCTTCTGATGTTCAGTTTGCATGACATTATCAGATTTTACTATTTAACAAAGGTAAATCTCATACCATGGTCTCTGGTAAAAAGCATATGTTTAAATTAAAATCTAATTACTTTGATCCACTCTGTGCAAGTAAGTGCCATCATTACATATTATTTTTATATAATAATATAAAAATAATGTGGATCAAATTAAATATCTGGGTTTATGGCTGGATCCTGAACTTTCTTTTAAACCTCAGATTGATTATATACTTTGTAAGATTAATTTTGTAACCGGTGTACTGTATTGATAAAAAGATAGGTTTTCATTTAATGTTTAAAAAAAAAAAAAAAAAAAAAACTTGCTTTGCAACTTATATTACCGTTCTTTGACTATGCTGATGTAGTTTATCAGAATACAACTAAAAGTATTTGCCTCTTACTACAGCCTATAGTAGTGCAGATTTGTTATTGGATGTTCATATGATACACACCACTGTATTATGTATGATTTACTTAAATGGTTTCCACTCAGTATCAGAAGGCATATTCACTGGTTGCAATTTAATTTCAAATTTATTTTAATTATCCTAATTATTTGCATCAGTATTTTATATTTTTACTGTCGCTTGGAATTATAAAAGATAGACACTATATAGATTGGTGGTCATAACTAATTTTAATAATATTAAACCTGCAGTGGTATGTGCTATCACTAATTGACGTTTCATAGCAATTGTTAAGTAGCATGAAAAAGCCACAAACCATTATAAAGTGACAGCTATGATTCAGAAAAGCCTCTATGAAAACTGTCAGAAGTGTGCTGGAGCTCAACACTGGCTCTTCACAATACAGAGTCATGTAGATCGTGTAGGTGCAGTTGTAACAGGCCTAGGCCTGTTATCGTGGTTTTTTTTTTTTCTTTTTGTAATACTACTACACACCACCAGAGGCACTAGGGTTCTCTAGTGACTTGTATTTACCCAGGTGGGTGGTAGAGAGAGGGAGAATTGTTTGGGAGAGGCAGCATGGCCTACTGGCTGTGATACCACTAACTACTCCTAGTCCTGATTGGGAAACCTTGGTTTTAAGCTCAATCAAAGTAAGGAGTATGATATTTTCCTTTGTTTATATTATGTATTTGCTGGTTTGGTTTTTGTATGGGTTTGCACATGCTTTTTCTGTATTGTTTCAGATTTGCTTGTTAACCAGATTCATTGCTAATGTTAAGTTTAAATCTTCTATTTTAGAAGGACTCTTTATTGCCACTAGCAATCAAAATTTTCATTCATTATTTGAAAATCAAAAGGAGGTGGACTATTTCCTGACTTTCAATTGTGGATTACTTGGATCTCATGCACAAGGATTATAAGGATGTAAACTTTTTTGTTGGATTACTTGAATGTTGGAGCTGTTTGGCAACTGGAATTGCTCAGTTCAAGATTACCATCTTCATCTTTATTGAACTATCTTCCTCGTCACCGATGGATGTCATTTAAGGCTTTTATATTCATTTCAACTCATGCTATTGCTATTGTTACTGTGGGTCATATCAGGCAGCTCAAGGACTGTGGGAAGTTACAGTTGAATACAGTCTGTATACTTTATTTTCTTTCTTATATGCTTATTGTCTCTTTCTTTCTCAAGCAATCACCGTTGGTGTATAATACACTTTTGTTTGTTATATAAAATATCGAAGATCATTTTGGTATCTTACTGTGTCATTCAATATATACCTGATTAAGTTATGTCTATGCAGAGTTAAGTTGATGGATCCCTCCCTAAATCAGATTTATAGCAGTCTTTTATTCAAAGTGGTTAAGGGAGTTATACAGTGTAATATCATATCTACAGTAAGTCCAAAACATTCAGCCGTCTCCAGAACAAATTCATTTTCACACTGCTAGAAAATGGTTTCATATCTTGAGTAATTCTACAAAATTGTATAAAATCTATTATTTGTTTAAATATTAAAGCCATGGATGGGAACACATATCACATATTAAACTGTATCTACATATTAAACTGAATTTTTAGTTATTGTAAACTAATCCCCAATGTAAGTCAATGGTAGCATATAAAATGTTTGTCAGCAAGCTCAGACAGAAAAGAGATTCAACAAATGTAAAAGTTAAAGCAATGGCTTTTCTCTTTAATGGATAGCTGCATTTGCAGAGCTCATTTCAGTCAAACTTCACTATATTCACTATCAAACATTCTCCAGTCTTTGAATAAGTGTAGTCACCTTAAAAAAAAAAAAAAAAAAAAAAAGAACAATAAAAATATTCAATAACAACAATCAACATGAATCATTAAGACAGTTTTTCCACAAACCTCTGGAAGCATAACATTAACATTATATAGTCCAGGTTTTCAAGATCTTCATCTGCATACACTGCTCTCGTTATTTTCTCAGTTTAAACAGAAAAATATTAAATAATGTAGGATCAGTTCTGGTAGTAATGTAACACTATAAATATACTGTAAATCAAAGTGAAATGCTTGTTTCTTACAGAACTTTGGCTTCAAGTGCTGCTGTAATTTCAGTGACGTCTTGAGATGTTTCCACAGGTGAAACCCACAGGATTTGATGTCTTCATTGTGAAAAGCTTTATGTAAAGCCTGTTGGAATAGAATGTTATAAAAATATAAATATATATCAGCCAGGGATCAGCATGCATTGTGTGAGAGAGAGCAGATCTGACTGATAATAAACTGGGTTTGTGTTCCATGATGAAAGAGACACTAAACTGACTCTCTGCATGTGCTGAAATGTTCTTGAACATTGAGACAGTGAGTTAATGTCAGCAATTCAACAGAGAGAGAAAATCAACTGTTTCAGTCTCCACAAACCAGAGAAGAGAGAAACCTTACTGAAGGATAATATTACACTGATGCTCGATCATATATCAGTCTCAGTTTGTGTCGTGTGTGTCATCTGGAAACATTAGAACTCAAGACAGGAACAAGGATGAATCTCTATAGTGTGCATGTGTCCGCATTCGCTATCAAATGAAGTGTACTTTGAAAAGCTGTGTGTTAAACTGTGCGAGTTTCATGTAAGTGTGTGTGTATTTCTCTCTGTGTGTGTGTGTGTGTGTGTGTGGAGGGGGGTCCCGTTGGCTCAATGATTCCCAGTTTGACCCACTCCCCATGAGTCCTTGTGTATTGTTGAAGGTCAGGGAGTGAGTGTCTCAAGATGTTATCCAGCAGCCGCTGACCATTAGGACTCTTTCAGTCCTTCTCTCTCCTTCTCCAGCAGTGGTCCTCTTCTTTGCAGCTCATCAAGATCTGCTTTGGTCGCTGCCTCTTTCGCTCTCTTCTTACTCCAGCCGCGCTCCTCCAGGAACATCTCCTCCAGATCTTCAGCTGGACTGTGAATCTAACAGAGAGAAAGACGTGAGTCCCAGAAGATCCTCCAGATCTAATGAAGATTCATCTGCTTTCTCGTGTCAATCATTTCAATCACAGATGATAAAATCAGGCAAATCATCATGTGTTCAGGAGGGTTGTTCATGAAAAAAAACGGCACCGTGTCTTCAGCAAAGGGCTGATTTGGTTCTTCTCTGTTGAAAACACCAGCATATGCTGATTAGGTATGTTTTCAAGCATGGCTGCTGGTTTGAGATGGTTTAAGCTGGTCCTTAGCTAGTTCTAAGCAACTAGCTCCTGCTCAGGACCAGCTTAAACCAGCTCGAACCAGCAGCCATGCTTCAAAATATATATAACCATATGCTGGTGTTTTCAACAGGGATTGTAGCTGCAGCAGGACTGTCATAATAGCAATGCATTTTATTTGTAATGTGCTTTTCTTAAACCCAAAGGGCAACATTTAAAACAAAAACAACAATATGTGTTTACCACCACTGTACCAACCAGCATCAGATCAGTTTCAGAGCTGTTCAGCTTCAGGAAGTTATTCTGTACAAGTACTAGTGTCTAATAAACAAGAACTAGTATATAAAGAATAAGTGTATCTTTAAAAAGGATACTATTACCTAAAGAATAAACACTAGTAGCTAATCAAATAGATTCTAATGTCTAAAAACAATAAGTTCTAGTAGCATGTAAATAGATACTGGTCTGTTTTAAATATGAAAAGTTAAAGGTCTTGCCATATTCACAGAGCATCACAGTGAGTGTGAGAGCAGTGCCATCCAGTGTAACCCAGTGTTTAGTGAGCAGATATACTATTGCACCTTCACATGCCACATTTAGTGCACTTGGTAAAGTCCTGATAAACAAAGTGACCAGCTGATCATATTCACATTCTACATTTTGTATAAGAACAGCAGTACAGACAGAAAAAGAGACTGGAATGAGTGAAGAGACTGTAGTTGAGTATCGTGACCGGAAAAGTGGTTTAACATTGACCTTTGCCTCAGTATATTAGTACATCAGTGAGTTTAAAGTCTTGACAGCAGCAGGAGGAAATTGTCCTGTAAGTGCTCCTTGTTCTTAAGGATCTGTAGCAGATTGAAGAGATGTGTCCTGAGTGTGACGGGTCCTTGAAGATGTTCTTCGCCCTTCAGCAGCGTAATGACATCATATAATTAAGATCAAGGAAACAGCCTGACAAGTAAAACGACAAAAATGATCAAACTGTAAAAAAGTGTTTGCTCTTCCTCAGTATTTCTGTCTTGTTTTCCAGTGCAAATGTCCAAAGATCCTTAAATCAAGATACATTTACTGGAGAATAAAAGTGAATTCATTCACGTTCCATGAGTAACTGATCAAAATGAAGTGAGTTTATGATTAAAACAAGATAAAAATACAGACGTAAAGATTTTAGTTTTTTTTTTTTGTTTTTTTTTTTTGTTTTTTTTTTTTGCAGTTCATGCAACATTTAATGCCATGACTTTATGAATTTAGGAGTTTCTGCTCCAATTTAAACCTTTTTAGGTCTTATTTTGTGGAAGGGAGAACTAAGACTTCTTAAGAGCCACAGAAAGCCTGCAGTAAGGAGCAGTAGATCTGTTCTCTCTGTCGTCGTCTTCAGCATCATCTTCTATTCACTGAAGAAACATACAGTTTGCCTTATTCTCTGACTGTGCTGCTTTTCCTTCTGATCAAAACAGCTGAAAGTGTCCTGATTTCCAGCTCTGTTTATTGTTTAACTTACAGTATTTAATTATGGACAAGCTAAAGGAATACTTTGCTGGCTGTTATGTTACCAGTTTAACTCTGTTTGTTAGCCACACAAGATGAAGTCTTCTGTGCAAAAATAAGTCCTTTAATTTAATAATTCATATAGAAAGGCCTTTAGTCATCTGTGGTCTTGTTTTTCTCATGGACAGGACACAGAAAGCTGTCAGAACTAAGGCTGGTGCTGATGGAGACGGCTGGGAAGAGTTCAGTTCCAGCTAAAGACAGTCATTTGGTCTGAGATTAAACAGCAGTTTAGTCGCCGTGCTGGAGCCATTCACATCTGCAGAATACTGCAAAACACACAATTAATTAGAATCTATGCACAGTCTGTTTCTGTGTCATCCACACGCTCTTCTCTTCATTATCTGCATCGACTCAAAATACAGTGAGATGAACAACTCAAAGGTGGAGGAACATTCTCAGCCAGAGAATTATGATATTCACTGAAAAGTCTAGAAATCTCCATGAGGAGGATGCAATACTATGTATTTATATGCATTACTATATTTTTGACTAATTGCTGACTTTCAGTGTTTAAATCTTTTTTTTTTTTTGCCCATTTTACCTGTAAAAAAAAAAAAATCCTGCTTAATTATGTACATTTGAATATAAGGTGTTTTTCACTTCCAGCCCTCGTTAACAATTACATATCACTCATGAATGATAATATACAAATTAATAGTAGTTATTACGATTGATTGGAATTGGTGAAGTGTGCTTGTAAATTAAATCTGGTAATACTGAGTTAAATATGCTTGGTGGAAAGAGCATATATCCATGGAAGATGAGACATGCTGGCTGGGAGATGTTTAGCATAATATGTAGTGATGGATGAATTGAATCGTGTGCTTTAGATGCTGAAGTAGAGAAATGCAGCTTAAAAATAAGCAGCACAATACAGAGGTGAAGGTCACCAAGAAGATAAAAGCATTTTAGAAAGGTGAAAGCATCTCACACGTTCCTGGATCTAATGAACTGCAAGAAAACACAAGCTCAAGTCAGAATTTGTTAGAAAACAAATGACTTGCTGTGGTCAGAGCAGTGCGAATGATCATCAACAGACACGAGAAGAGCGTTCAGAGTCTACATACAGTTCCATCTGGGTTATATACTGAAAATAAGGAAGAATGACTAATATGTCCTACTTGAAAACAAGCCCTTGTAAGGCAGTCATTGAAAAATACAACATAAGTCTTCACTCGAAATAAAATGTCAAAATATGGGTGAGATAATATTCCAAACCGTAAAATTCAGTGTAATGGGCCAGACTTTGTTTTTACCATTACTTCTTTTAATAAACATATGAAATACCAAGATTTAAAAAAAAATCTGTTTCCTTGCCAAGTCTTTTTTTTTTATTTATTTATTTATTTTTTTTAAATAACAAGGAGACTACAATAAATACAACATACAAAAATACTAAAACATACTGAACCAATATATAGGCCCAAATGTTTTATTAACAGGTAAAACTTTATTTGAGCACTTTGTGTCAAGTAATTTACATTCTAAAATATATTGAAATAGAAAACTGTTATTTTAAATAGTAAAAATGTTTCAGAATATTACTGCTTTTGCTGTATTTGGGATCAAATAAATACAGGTTTGGTGAGCAGAAGAGAATGCTTTAAAAACATTAAAAATCTTACTGTTCAAAAACTTTTGACTGGTGGTGTACACACTTTCCTTGTGCAATATTAACGCAGGGACCTTTAAAAATTATATCACATCAGAGTGCTGTGAGTCATAATTTCTGCCTGTAGTAAATATAGTGGGGAGCAAGTAAGACACAACAAACCTGGCCAAAAGAAAAAGAAGACAAATAAGAGTAAGAAGAAGAAGAAGAACAGCAAATATCAGTAAGTGAGGTGGGCAATAATAACTAATAATAAAAAGGATAAGAAAAACAAGAAGAGATAAAGATGGGATCCCGATATAATATTTCATGAGTGCTCTTCTAGTAGAGACTCGATCTGCACTTGAAGGAAGTAGTTTCAAATGGTTGTCATTATCAGCATCATTTGACTGCATTTCGAGTATAGATTCATCTGGCATGTTTTGTGAGGCGTTTGCTTCAGTCTCAGGGTTAGAATCACTGTTTTTCCGGAGAACTTGCCGATCTTGCTGGTCTTTCCCTTCTTCACACTCACTTTCACTGGACTGACTGTCCATCTCACCAGATGAATTGTTTGGTGTTGGTTGATTTTGATCAGCATCAGTTAACTCTCCATCTGGTACAGGTTCATCTGGCACGGTTTGTGAGGCGTTTGCTTCAGTCTCAGAGTCAGAATCACTGTTTTTCCGGAGAGCTTGCAGATCTTGCTGGTCCTTCCCGTTTTCAGATTTATTATCTAACTCACTTTCACTGGACTGACTGTCCATCTCACCAGATGAGTTGTTTGGTGTTGGTTGATTGTGATCAGCATCAGTTGACTTCATATCTCTATCTGGTACAGGATCATCTGGCACGGTTTGTGAGGTGTTTGCTTCAGTCTCAGAGTCAGAATCACTGTTATTCAGGTGATTTTGCTCATTACTCACTGTAGACTGAAAGTCATGTTCACTGCATCTTCTAATTTTCAGAGTGTTCATTCTTTTTATCTTTTTCTCTGGACTTTCTGTCTCACTGACCACAGAAAAAGTGTCCCTTTTACGTTTTGAGCCTGAAAAAAGAATAACAAAGCATCATGTTCAATGCTCTTCACAAAAATGGCATTTGCATTAAGAAATGTGCTGAAGCCCTGACACAAGTGTGAAAACGTCTTCATGGAACAGTTTATTTTAATCGGGTCAGAGCAGATACGCTGTGAAAAAGGAGCTTTTATTATGATATTTAAAGGGACTAAATATCATAATCGTCAATTACGATCGAAATATCAGATCGTCGATTTGATTGCACAGATACTATTTAAACTAAACTGAGCTAGAAAATGACATCTCTGAATTCAATAATGAAATGCCTTTAACTGAAAATTGAGTGGTTAATCTTATCATTATACATTACTGACACTCTATCCTCTAATTTGATACTGTTAAGTTCTTTGACACAATCTGTATTGTTAAAAGTGCTATATAAATAATGGTGGCTCAGTGGTAGAGCATTTCGTTAGCAGCGCAAAAGGTTGTGGGTTCAATTCCCAGGGAACACACATACTGAAAAAAATAAATAAAAATGTATAGCCTGAATGCACTGTAAGTTGCTTTGGATAAAAGCGTCTGCTAAATGCATAAGTGTAAACTGTAGCCAGGAACTTATCGCTCATGCTCACACTCATGCACACGTAACGTACAAGAGGTACGTACGTGATTCAAGTCCCCAATATACTCAGTGAAATTGTTATTTATTCTTTGATTAGAAGTAAAAAGAAGCTGGAAGTACATACTGCTAGCAAACATTTTGACTGTGCAAAATTAGAAATGTGTGGCATGATTTCCTTTCAATAATAAACTAAAAAGACAACAAACATGACAGCGGTGAGAAAACAGCCGTTAAGAAAGCATCTGATCATAGCGATGTGGATATGTTTGCACAAGTTCTGCAATTCACCAGCATCATGTTGATAGATGAGGAGAAAGATGAGAAAATCACATTACCTGCACTGAAAGAAACGTCTGGTCCTGCTGTGTTTTCAGGGTTATTACAGATCTGAGTGCTGTTTTTCTGAGGACTTTCAGATTCACCTGTCATGAATAAAAAAAGAACAACAGTTTAAAAAGGTTATAAGAGTATAGCAGATGCTTCTGTTTCAATCTATTCAAAGGTTTTTCCAATTTCCCCCAGCAACTCTTCTGTAATTTCTGGGTTTTGTGGGGTGTACGGTATTACTGCTGGCTTTGCTATTTCCTCTGGACAACCATTAGAGAACTGAGATGGCAATGGGTTATGGGAAAGGAGACTTTTTTGACCTTCATTGAGAATTACCTATTAATTTCCTCTTAATTTTGTTTTTAGCTCTTAGAGATTTTCTTCGTATCTATATCTTTTTTATTTATTTTTAATTATTTATTTATTTATTCTTTTTTTTTCTTATATGTAGCATCAAATCCAATGTCACACACGCAAGTTTATTACACTCAATATTTTACTTAAAGAAATCCAATACAGCCTGCATCATCTAAACTGTATATTTTCAGCTTGTAAACATTTACAGAAAATTACATATTTATAATATAATGCAGTGTCACAAACAAAGAGACTTACTGGTTGCTACCTGGTCTCATGGCATTTATGTACCTGGGTGCACTTTTTAGCGTGACATGAAATAAGTACATATCATAGTACACATAGTACATATCACTGCCGTTTCCAAAATAAATGAACACTTTTACACAAATTTACAGAGTTGCGATTAATAAAGCATAATTTTCGCACATTTACTTGAAGAATATCATGCTATGACTTCAAAACAATATTAATATGCTGGGAGATTTGAAAACTGATGCTTTTGAACGTTAGCATCGCACACATCCAGCTTCATATCTATGGGTTTTCATAGATGATAAGTTTGTTCGGTAGCTCATGGAGTACGGAGACGGACTCAAGGTGCGTTCACACCAGACGTGAATGAAGCGTTAAGCGTGAGTGATTTACATGTTAAGTCAATGCAAAGATGCGAACAGACATCCTGCGGCGCGATTCGCGTGAATGAGGTGGCGCGAATGACGCGAGTTGAAAAATCTGAACTTTGGCGAAAATTTGCGCCGCGTTAACCAATCAGGAGCTTGCTCTAGTAGTGACGTGATTACGACGTAGCGAGCTGAGGCAGAAATCCGAAACAACAATGGAGGACAAAATCATCGTCGCTGTATATGGATACCCAGAGCTGTACGATACATCTTCGTACTTTTATAGAAACAGGAATAAAAAGGATCTTGCTTGGAAGAAAGTGAGTGAGGAGGTCGGACACTCGTTGTAAAAAACGGTCTTTACTCAATTTGAGCTATATAAGCCCCTCCCATGACGCGAATTCACGTCTGTTGTGAAGTGAATTTCACGCGCGAATGACGCGAGTAAACTCAAAATGTTCAAGCGTCCAACTACGCGCAAATAGCGCGATTTATTCACGCAAGTCGCGTCTGGTGTGAACGCACTGTTAGGAGACGAGAAGCACCGGTTCGAATCCCGTGTAACTACGGTTCGACAAAGCAGTTAAAATCTGCGTAAAAGGAACTTCAAATGGCACAGTTGCATCAGCTAATACGTTTTTATATCAGTTTTGCATTTGTTAACACTATCGGGTAGGTTTAGGGTTGGATTTGGTGTAGGGCATATTTCCAACAAGATAGAGCATTAACCCTTAGCGACAGTCCCCGGATATTTGAATTCTGAACCGCCGCAATACGTATCTGAAGCAACGTAATAAAAAAACAGCAATACGTACCAATATCTATGTAATAAAAACATGCCAGGGTTCACATATTGAACCTGTGTTTTAGCGCCACTCAGTGGACATTTCTATTTGAAACTGCGGCAAAACGTGCAGCAAGGTACGTAAAACGGTGTCGCACAAAAAGTGCGCAGAGGTACGTATTTTTATGAGACCAGGTTGGACTTACTATACAGTAGTTCTAATAGTTTAAATGCATGTGTTAATTAGCACAATGGAGTGATGCCATGCATTTCAACTTCTAGTTGTCTGCTTTAATTAATCATTAGTTATAATGATTTGAAAAGATATCATAATGTTATGACTTTACTTGTTGAGGAACATGACAAAAGGTCATTGCACACTGAGTCCGAAATTTCCGCACGTTAAAAAATAAATACGACCTCACGTTGTGTCAATCACGTTTACACACTGCCTCCGAAACTTTCATCTGTCATAAAAAAATTCGGATCAGGTTTGATTATCTGCATTTTCGCATCCGTAGCAAGCATTTTGATAGGAAAGGATGAGGAATACGAAAAAACGGAAAAACACATGTGAAACTTTCTGACTCCGTGTGCAATGGCCTTAACTAACTAATTCAAAATCCATAACCACATGACATATTACTTAACAATTAGTTAATAGTTCTGTGCCTCAACAAGTAAATTCATAACATAGTGATACCTTTGCAAATCATTATCTAATGATTAATTAAACCAGACGACTGGAAGTTTGGAAGTCTCCAAAACAAAAGAAGTGATTCTGAACTGACTGAAACGACTCATCAGTAAGTCCAGCTGTACTTCCTGATCGAACCTAGGTTTGTAACACATTTGTAACATATGCCAGTCTATGGTCTTCATTGGCTGCTGTGAACAACATCTACTTTGACCCTCAAACATTGGAAGAGACTGGTTCATGTGTCGACATGTTGAGAAAAATGCTGTCATAATCTTGACTATTTCCCAAGTATGTTCAACTAATTCAATTTTATTAAATTTCTTTCAGGATGATGCATGATAACAGCATGTTAGAATACTATTACTACTGAAGAAAAAGTCAGATAAGTAAGATGATAGTGAGATAAGTATGATTATATGCTCTTATGATTTCAGCCTCAGTAGTGTTTAGAAACCATTTCGATATAAACTCACATTTTTTGTACAAAATTAAGTATGCTTCATCACTGTATATGTCCAAATCACATGTCAAATACATCTGAAAATAAGAGAATAGACAATACAGTAAAAGGATAAAAATATTATGATAAAAAAAAATATTAAAATATTTATGAATACAGTAGAACATAAAGCATTTCGCAATTTGATCATGCAATTACATTTCCCAATGTAAATAATTATCAGATACTGATACTTAAAATATCTGGGAAATGACAAGAATCTTTCAAACCAAATCTGACATTGAGCCAAAATATCTAATAATAATTCACCTTGAGTGTATTCACTGTGGAGTCATCAAATCGATGCCACCCGTTCTCATCTTTGATGTCAGCATAGTAGTGTCCTCCATTGAGAGAGCCAGAATGGTTGGCTATAGCATACAAATCATACGTGTAATTTACACCAGCCTCTTCCTGAAAACACACATAATAATAACACATTGTTTTACTCATTTTCTACTGAAACAAACAGCCAAAGATGAAAATAGTTTTCAGTCTGGAAGATGATCCAGTTTGACTGAATGATCTGGTCACATCAGTTCTCAGATTAAAAGTTTATTTTTGCCAAAAAAGAAAATTCTGCATCATTCAGCATGACGTGATAACAGCATATTACAATACTACTCTTACTATTTTTGCCATATGGAAGAAATAGTGACATAAGTAAGACACTGATATGCTGTTACGATCTCCTGATCAAACATAGAGTACTCAGATGTGGTAAATGGAAGCTCAAGAACGAATGAGGTTCTTGTGAACTACGGCACATTTGAACTTCTGTGAGAACCAATTAAGTTTGTTGCATGTGAAGTAAGTTTGATTGAGCTTCTGTTTATTTTCACTAATCTATGGTAATGTATGTGAATAAAATTCTAAATTAAATCTGCTTTATATGTCTCATGAAGTAATTGCTTCTCTTCAAAAGACTAGGATTAAACCTCTTGATTCATTAGGATTTATTTTTGATGTCTTTATGAACATTTTGAAGTCTTATGGATTTGGAACAACATGGACGAGAGTAAATAATTTTTCATTTTAATTTTGGGTGAACTGTCCTTTAACTACTCAATGGAGGGGAAGCTTTATGGTGAATAATGTCATTAAAATATTACTTTTTCACACAGACCATCACATCAGCTCAAGAGTCATCACGGGTTACTGTTTTTACGATTTTGTTGTTTGTCTCATGAAGTTTCTTCAAAATGTCACTTTTTATGTTCTACTGAAGACAGTCAGTCAGTCATACTGGTTTTTAAATAAGTTTTAATTTTTAGGTGACCTCTTCTAAAATCATTTTCTATTAAATTATTTCACAACATAGCACAAATTGAACATACTTTCACCAATAACTGAGGAGGAATTTGCACTGAGGAGTAATTCTTCACGCAGCACATGGCGTCATAATCAAATTCAAATCTCTCCAGATGCAAAACCAGAACTGAAGGGACTTTCTGCAGACTGGAGATCTGAAAGAAATGATCATTTTACAGAATGACATTATAAAAGAATGTTTTACAGAATAAGCCAACCACAATCACGGTGAAATATTTTGTACTGCTGGAATTTTATTCCAAGATTTTGTTCAATAGAACTTTAGTTCTAAGTTTGTCACATTTAAAAACAAGTTACCATATTTATATACCATTCATGAAGCAAAACTCACAATTGTTGTGTCCATCATCATTGCACAATCCTTACAGTACACTTGTTGATCTTCCCCACACATGACGATTGGTGCAAAATATGAATTAAAGCACTTCTGCTGAAATACAAAAAAAAAAAAACATTTTTGTCTGTTAACTTATTGGGTTTGTCTGAAGGTAAAAATGATCAAACATTAACTAAACAAACGTGGATTTAAAAGAATATTCCAGGTTAAGAACTTCAGACATCGTTTGTAAGTAATTTAGACTCGTTCTTTGTTTTCAGTAATGGAGCTCAAGGTGAGGGGCTCTTATAATGGAAGTGAATAAGGCCAATATCTGGAGCATTTAAAATAAAAATGTGAAGCTTACAATTTTATGAGCTGTATAAAATATGCTGTTTAAAATAATTTAGCAGTTGCTTTAGGGTTTTGTTGGTTATAACAGTTTGTTGTCATTGCAACAAAATTGTTAAATTGGATATAATTTTACACAGTAAAAGTTCATATTTTTTCCACAGTAAAATCATGTTAATATGCATATTGTACTTGTATATGTCTTGTTTTTGGCCCCATTCAATTCCATTGTGAGTGCCTCACTATAACCCAGACTTCCCAAAAAGTATGAGTGCAAATTAATTTATGTGGCGATCAATATTATGCCTATGAGTGTTTAGACATGCACTGAACCTGTAATATTATTTTAATCACATTAGGGCACTTGACATTAGTATAATCTCACTACAGAGGGATCAGTTACTTTTAGATGCTTACCATGTGTACAAGGGGCTCTGAATTCAAGGAAATTGATAAAATGAAAAAGGTTTTAACTTGCTTCAGAGGATCATGTTTTTTTGTTGGCTTTATACAAATGGTGGTTTGTGCCATCTCTCCCTGAAATACCTATATGATAGATAGATAGATAGATAGATAGATAGATAGATAGATAGATAGATAGATAGATAGATATTACATTTGCATTCATTTTTTTATAATCCATTTTTATTCTACAGGTGTCTGATTTTAAGAAGCTCAAAGTCTTGGATTAGATGTAAGATTAGCCCTATATAATCGATATATATATCGATATATATATATAATGCGAGATCAATCCTATAATATCAAACATATGGCACACTCCAGACACAGTGATAAGTATGTGCAATGCATTTGATGAATAACTTTTAGGGTATTTGCAGGTACTAAACACACCTTAGAAATTTCAGGATCGACCTTGTTAAGTATCTTCTGAAAACATTTTGCAGCATCTTCCTGCTTATGAACTGATGAAATAACATGATGCCTGAATGACTCAATTGTGTGAAAAGCGATGAACACACACATTTGAGAGAATGTATACTTTAAGGCTTTGTTTTGTTTTTGAAATATGTTAAGAAATCGTATTTCACTTCAAAATGCAAATCCTAAACCTACCATTGATTTTAAGTTCAGCGGTGATTCCTTCAGTGGTGGCAATGTTTCTCTCTCTAGACTTCAAACACTCAAATAACTGTGCAATGTGATTAATAATGGTGGAACTGGAATTATTCATCACATACCTGCAAAACACACTAGTTATGGCTGATTTTAATTTTTCAGCTAAAATGACCATAAGAACAATGACAAGCTCCTACCCTTCGACAGCCTTTCTGAACTCCTCTGTCATGAAGAGCATTTGCAGCACTGTGTTCAAGTAGCATGTGGCTCCCTGATTCTCTAATCCAACGTATCCTTGACAATCCAAAGGTATTCATGTTACAATCTGACAGTGTACTGTGACTATAATATGTGTTAAGAATTGATTAATGCTTACTCATCATGGGTGGGGAGGTTTCATTGATAGTTATAGCACAGAAGACATCTTTTGTAAGTTTTTCAGACAAAGTGTCTTGTGCATTTGTTTGAGGCAGAGGCTTGTTTTGCTCTTTTGGTGGTGATGGCATCATATGTGTTTGTTCTTCCTTTGACTGTTGTAAGTTCTGAAATTGAAGCAATACTGTGGGGAATACAAATATTGTCCTGATTTTAATTTTAAACGACAAACATGGCAAAAGGAGAAAGTTGTGAAAATGTAACTATTAAGTTCTCATTACTGAAGTAACTGTATTAGCTGAGTGCTGAAGAACCAGCGTACTGAGCATTAAGCGTTAAAAAATAAAAAATAAAAAATAAAACTCACCACTACAAGCTTTAAGTTTCAGATTAAATGTAACCTGTTGTCCAAACTTCTCCCGTGATGAGCATGTTATCGTTTTATCCGTGTGCCTGCATTTTACTCTTTGGGTCAGTACACCATGACCCAAACTGTATAATACTTTCCATATGATGAGAAATCTGTTTTTGGGTTTACCAGGAGGGTATCCTCTGCAAACTAGAAAAGGTTAGTAGATTAATTTTTAGTATTGAGTAAAATGATTACAGCATCGGTGAAATCACACAGCACTGTAATAAGGCGATCAAAATGAGGTCAGATTCAGTACAATACTGAAAACACAGAGGGCTTGTCATGATTTATGTCATGAGCTGTTTCAAGATAAAATATGCCATGAATTATTAATTCTGTATTTGAAATGGTGGGCCAATTTGTAAAGAGGTTAATGCAGTTTAATTCAGATAGGCTATGTTCAGAATGAAATACTGGACAATTGGAATGGGAAATTGCTAAATGTAACTGCAAAGCAATTGGTATCCAATCCTGTTCCTGAAGGGCCATCTGTCCCACAGAGTTTAACACCAATCCTAATCAAACACACCTGAACCAGCTGCTAAATCTCCTAAGGATCATTAGAAAATTACAGGCAGGCGAGTTGGTGCAGGTCTGAAATAAACTTATGGGGCTTTTAAAAACAGAAAATGTATTTTGGCTGTTCGTTGACATTAAAGTTTTGGTGGCTTAAAACAAAATTTCAAAGGGTAAGATTCTGAAAACAACTGTGCAAACTACAAAAATGTGAATTCATGAAAATGAATGTAGAGCCCATTATTATAATGATATATTGTGCATTAAATGTATTTACACCATATTCAATAATTGTTTTGGAAAGAATTCCTTAAGCCTTTAGTTTATCAGTTTTGAACTTTGCTCCTGTAATAATGGCCAAATGATTACAGCACAAAATGTTGCAGAGAAATACCTAGATGATTCATTGTAAGACTAGAACAAGATTTACGAGGAGATAACACAAATGTGACAAAATATAGCAATATGGTAATACTCGGTTACACTTTATTTTGATAGTCCACTTTAGACATTCTACTAACTAGAAGTAACTTTGTAACTATGTGTCAGCTACATGTCAACTAATTCTCATTAATTTGCAACTACATGTCTGCTAACTCTCAGTAGGTTAGGTTTAGGGTTAGTAGAATAAGTTGACGCACTTGCAAAGTTTCTCATAGTCAGTATGTTGTGGACCCATCAAAATAAAATGTTAGAAGATATTAAACAGACAGTCTACTAATACTCTAATGACTGCTAGTTGACATGAAGTTGCAAAGTTAAAGTGGACTATCGAAATAAAGTGTTACCCAATACTCAAACAAAATAATAAAAAAATAACTAAATGCAAGAACAAAAGATGTTAGTTAAGACTGATATTATGCGATCTGCAACGTTAGCGTGATTTAATAATTAGCCTAACAGGTGAATACGAATACAGTACATCGGTTGTTTAGTTTCTGTTGTTACACAATGATTTTAATACACTGTAATTCGAGCACAAATTCTAATTATAAGCACTAACCCATGAATGATAATGGATAAAGCACAGTTCCGTACCAAATGCCCGGAGACCTTCAGCAGAAGACAGATGCATAAACAATATTTTGCTGTTTTAATTCATAAAAAGGAAGGGGAAAAAACAATTACGAAATACAGTTAGAAATATCGAAAAATAACCATTGAACCCTGACCAGACCATTAATGGCGATCCTCGCGGCGGTCATTCAGCAGTGTGATAGAAAGATTTCCCAGAGACACCGAGTCAGTGTTTGAGAGTTTCACTTTCAGACTACAGACAGAAGCGCGTCACGTGATCCGGAGGACAGACGCTCTGAACAGAGTCCACGCAGACACACAATACTCTACACAAATCGACGCTGTTTAAACTGTCTAAAGACATGAAAAAATTTACTCCATTCGACAAAGGCATCAAGTTGGTGTCAAGACCAAGCGATCTCGGTAAGTTTTATAGCTATGTGTATATGTTTTCTTATGTATTTTGTGCGCACGTCTTCTGGTTCAGAGACTTCCTCGTAGAGGTTTTATTCTGAGGGCTGGATGACTCCATGTAGACCTGTGAAAAGCGCTGAATCTAACAGCGACAGGAAATTATTCGAATTACCACCATGCATTTACTATAGCAACACTAACTGCTGTCAGTATTTTTATTGAAGGCTTATATATTCATAACAAATAAGGTGAGAGAACTTTTCTATGTCTTTCTTCCTTCCTTTAACAACTGTGCCAGTTCAGTAGTTTGAGGTGTTATAGACTGCTGTTTTCCATGGTTTTGTACCGTATGTGATGCTTTAATGTAAATAGGCCTTAATAAAAAGTGAAAGTGAAAATGTAATTATTGGCTACTAAAGAATAGTAACATGCTTTTACATTATGCATTTCAGAAAAGTTTTCTCAACGTAATCTTTTGAATAAATGACCAGAACAACTTGAATGTGTAGTTATATGGTCTTCATGATGAATATGGCATATGTTAGTGGACTTTACAAAGTTTTCTGATTTTTCCAGATGAATATGATGATGACCCGGGTGTTTTAAGGGCTCTGCTGTCGTGTGGTCATGTCATAGATCCAGAAACACTGACGGACTGTTGCAGAGCTCAGCTGAACGATGTGAGTCTGTTTCTCTCTATTTTTATACTTCAAAGTGATTATATTATCAGTGTTATTATGACTTTAATATTAATTCTATAAAGACTAACCACAAGCTCTGGTGTTTAATTTCAGGGACAGACTGAATTCAGATGTCCGCTGTGCAGGAAAAAATGGCCATATGATGAAGTGCGAAAACTGGCAAAACTTACACTTGAAGAGCAACTGAGTTTTGAGGAAAAGCTTGGGATGAACACTGCTAAGAAGATAGTCGACTTCAGGGATGTATGTACATTTCTTGCTTTGATCTTGTGATTATAAGATTTTGGCGGGGGGGGGGGTTTGGACTCTCAATGTTGCTGTTAGTGGACGGATGAAAGTGTTGCAGAAATAACACGTCTTAGTAAGGGATTTAATTTTAGAGTTGGATCATGTGCAAGATTTACTAACAAGTGCATCTCTGTCTTTTATATATTCATATTCAGTGTCCTGGTTGCGGCACCTTCATCGAAAGGTTGGATGAATCTAATCTGTGTGTGGAGTGCTCAGTTTGCACAGCGAAGACTGGACGCATCTTTGAGTTCTGCTGGAACTGTGAGAGATTGTGGAAAGGGCCTCGGCCTCGTGCTGATCAGTGTGGAAATGTGGGATGTAGAAGCGCTGATCAGGAACTGCTGAGAGACTGTTCAATGGTCACTTTATCATCAGTTGTATATAAGGGGACCAGTGTTCATGTCCTGTGTCCAGCGATTCGTGCATGTCCATTTTGTGGTGTGTTAATAGAACACAATAAGGGATGTAAAATAATGTCATGTCGTGAATGCAAAAATCAATTTTGCTTTGCTTGTTTAAAATCTTCACGTGAGTGCTTACAAACATCCACTCATTTCATTTCATGCTCAGCTGGTGTCGCACCAAAGCAAACAAATTCCGTAATGTAAGAATGTGTCCAACAACGCTGATATCAACCGTGGTGACTGCCATAAGACTACACAGACTTCTCCTAAATAACAGTAGAAAAAAATGTCTATGGGATACTTATATATTTGCAAATAATTTTTTTATTCATACTTCCACTTGTTTGTTTAGCAGATACTTTTATCCAAAGTAACTTCAAAAATGTAACATCACAAGCATTATTCCTAACACTATTCATAATACAATGTTAAATGTAAAATTATAAACTAGAGAGCAGTGGAAATGCAGAAAAGAAGAACATTTCATAGAAAATACAGTTTTTGATAAACGGGAATTATAACAAGTGTCTTTGTTTATGGCTGTAGTCACGGTTTTGTGCAAGTGTTTGCCTTCAGTTTTTTATTGGAATATGATGGTGTCAGCAGGTGAGGTGAAAGTTTGCGGCCCACTTCTCCAGGTGTGTGTGTGTGTGTGTGTGTGTGTGTGCGTGTGCGTGTGTGTGTGTGTGTGCGTGTGCGTGTGTTCACTACTCACTGCTCCTAATGCGTGTTCACTAATTTGGATGGATTAAATGCTGAGGAAAAATTCTGATATGGGTTAACAATATTTGGACTTCACATCACTGAAATTAATGAATGCATTTTAGAAAGCAATTACTGATTACATGTCATAGCTTTTTTGTGTATTTTAATAATTTAGCAAATAAAAGTGTAACATATCACACAGCATTGTTGCATGCTTGTCCATAATCACCAGTGCTCGGAATAACTGAAGTGCCTTAAAGTGACTCATGATGTTATCATGTTACCTGCTGGACAACCACAGAATTACAACCAAAATTTAGGTTTTATATTAATTTTTCATTTCGTTTATTTGCTTTTTATTTGATACAGTATCCTGCCATGTCTAACTATCCACAACTACATAATATATAGGCTATAATTTAAATGAAATGAAAACAGTAAATAAGTTAACAGTTGGAACAATGGGGAAAATGTGATAGATTTACTTCGGTCAAAAGTTCTAGAGCACATTTGCTTAAACGACAAATATATTAAGTTAATTGATTCATTTAAAGTTAGTCACCTCCCAATTTAATTTTATATTTCGAATTCATGGGAATTTAGCCTTTACAATTAAGCATCTTTGAAAGGCGATAATGCCATTTAGTAATTTGTATATAAAAAAAGGAAACCTTGAGCATTCTTCTTACAAACAAATAGCACAGACAATGGTAAAAACATAGTGTCCCAATTAACCCGGTATTGACCAATGTTGTGTTTTAGATTATTTTTTTTAAAACGTGTAAAATGTAGGCTATAATTTCCATGGTGTCCATCAGCATGTTTTTATTTTTTTTATTTTAAGAGAACGCTACAGCCAACGCCCTTGCCAGTAGGCTACTAGAAGTGAAAGAGAAAGTAGTTCATTAAGGGTTTATATTGTCTTGTTTGATCACTCGGCGTTTCAGTCAGAAAATTCTTCCTCGAACAGCACCAGAATGGCCTTTCAGGTCCGTGTCAGGGTTAATAAAAATGAGATTAAAGTATTATCAGTGGCGTCATCAAGTGAAGAATTTGAGAAGTTCACCATTAGAAAGCTGAAGAGAAAAGCATTAAGTTTCTTTCCTTCAGTAAACGGTAGGTTGAACATTTCTTTCAGCCTTCACATTTCATGAATTTGAAATAGAAAATGTACATTTTATTGAATTAATCTGTGTAAGTTTGGGTTTGATTTTCTTGTCAGATCCAGACAGGCTGAGGGTGATTTTTGGTCAAAATGAACTTGAAGACAGTCAAACATTTGAATCGTGTGACATTGAACATCTGTCTCTCCTGATAATCGTGCTCCAGGTGCCTGGAGGTCGAGGTACAGTGTGACCCTTTATACACTTTTCTTCACAAAATGTAAACAATCTAGCTAATATAATTTGAGTTTTTTTTTTTTTTTCTTTAAATTAAACTCCTAACGGGATAGTTCATTCTATAATCATTTACTCACCTTCCAATCCTTTACTATTTTCCTGTGGAGCATAAAAGCAGACATTTTGGGAGGGGAAAAATCTTAATGTTGTTATTTGCCTATCCAGTGAAAGTCAACCGAAACTATTTGTACCGACATATTTCAAAGTCTGTTATATATATATATATATATATATATATATATTCCACAGAAGAAGAACATGTTAAAATATAGATGGTATATTTATTGTTGTTGTTTTTATTATTATATCTCTTTTAGGGTCCTGTGAATGTGTACTGTAGTTGGAGCAATATCCCTGTGGAACACACAGCAGCACTTTATGCAAATTTACCCAACAGTCTCAGGCCTATGTCTCTCTTCAAACGGTGCTGTCAAAAATGGCTTCCAAAATGAAAGGATACTCAAGACCATACACCAGGGAGGAGTTTCTCTCAGGTCACAACACATTTTAAGAATGTTGGGTTTATGATCTTGTCTTTTAACCCATAATGTTGAAATTTTAAAGAGATCATTTGAAGAGGCTTGTGTAGTCTATGCATTACAAATTTTGTGGTGAATTTTAACTTATGTATTGCTAAATCATTGTTTTACTGAGAATAGTGTTTTAAAATTTAAAGTCATAAATGTCTGAAGATTATAATAAATCAACATGTTTCATTAAAGTATATGTTGAATTCAAGTACACCACAAATGTTCAAGAAGAAAATTTGAAAGACATTTTTGGAATGGGAACTACAATGTTAGAATAATATATTTTTGCATTGTATATGCATATGTATAATATAT